>JAQPPZ010000440.1:11085000-11505000 GCA_028583015.1 Wollemia nobilis
ACTATCAAAATTTTGTGGACACCATGAGTGCAAGGACTGAATCTTCGAGTGGAGGAGCCAAAGCGAGACCAGTACGATGCTCCTTCCTTCTTCTTGTTATTTGTTTTTGCTTTATATGAAGTTAAAAAACTTGCACATAATTATTTTATTTAGCATTTTTTGGTTTTTATTGTGTGCTAATATGAAGGTCGAAACCCTAGTATTAATTTTTGTGTTGTATTATGTTTTTTTTTTGTTTTTGTTTTTTTTTCACCTTAAGGTCAAAACCCTAGGTTGATGTTTTTGTTTATGTTGTGTGTTTTTGTTCACCTTAAGGTCGAAACCCTAGGTTGAGTTTGTTTTGTTTGATTTTTTGTTCACACTTAAGGTTAAAAACCCTAGGATGAATTCGTTTTATTATTTTAATTTGTTTTTGTAGTTCACATTAAGGTTACAAACCCTAGGATGAATTCATTTTATTATTTTAATTTATTTTTTTAGTTCACATTAAGGTTACAAACCCTAGGATGAATTCGTTTTATTGTTTTAAAATATTTTTGTTGTTCACATTAAGGTTGCAAACCCTAGTATGAGTTGGTTTGTTTTTATTGATTTTTTTGTTCACACTCAGAGTTTGTGGTTGTACTGTTATATTTGAACATTCTGGTTCATACTTAAGGTTAAAAACCCTAGTATGATTCATTTTATGTTACTTTGTTTTTTTGTTCTTGATTGTACAATTTATTTGATTGACTTTGATTTTTGTCCGTACAGTTCTATACTTTTGTTTTTATGTACTTTGTTTTTCGTCTATACAATTTATTTGAATATTTTTATTTAAATTAAGGTTGAAACCCTAATTTTTTTTTGTGTTATTATGTTTGTGTTCTCCAAGTTGTTAGGAGTCAGCACCGACTATGTTCTCTAATGCCCAGGAGGCATTGAAAGTTGTGGATTGGGAGTGGCTCGATGCCCTTGGGCTCAAGCAGGTGATGCGATTAGAGCCTATGGTGGGGCATCAGGTATATATGACTACCTTAATCAATTTGTGGGATCCCCACACCAACACCTTTCATCTCCTAATAGGGGAGATGACGGTTACTTTGGAGGACATGTATCAAATTCTATGGATTTCGATAGATAAACTACCCATTCAGATGACTCCCCATGATTAGCAGATGGTAGTGCTGACACGATGCTTTGGTCAGGTGGTAGAGATGGGGGTGGATAGGGCCATGGAGAGGGCAGAGGTAGACTGCCTGATTGGCAAGACTCTGGTGTGGTGGTGGCTAGAGAAGTGCATTTTGGGGGTGAGGCATGCATTCCTCATGACTCTCATCTCCAACATGCTACTTCCTGACTCCTCAGGTGTGAGGTTCCCTTGGAACCTGTTCGAGGTGGTGTTCAGACTGGTGGAGTGTCCGACAATAGTGCCACTTATTATGAGGTGGGGTAAGACACTATTGGCATAGCTTTACGATGAGTTGTACAAGATCCACTATTGGAGGCAAAAGGGTATCAGGTGTAGCTATCTTTTACAGTGCTGGGGGTGGCAACACATAGCTGTGGAGCGACCGCAGGGGTTGCATTGGACCACTCAGGGTGAGATTGTGGATAGGAATATTGGGTATGCTGCCCTATGGTGGAGGTAAGAGGAGTAGGGGCAGATTCGATGGTGGACAGGTGTCGTAGGGCACTATACTGATGCCTTCTCTTGTCTTGCTCCAAGGGATGTGTTCTAGCAGCCATACTGAGATTGTCCAGCCTGGCCTAAGGCCGAAGAGTGGTTATGGTGGGTGCACTAGGGGAGATGGTTGATCAGGCAACATGGGACAAAGTAGGAGTACTTCCCTTACATTCGAGTGACTCAACATTTTAGGGTGTACCAAGGATTGCTTGGTGAGCCCTTTATCTATCAACATTGGGGCGATGAGAGGAATCTAGCCTGGACAATTATTGAGCCATTGGACAAGGGGTCTGATGTAGTGATTGATGTTCCCAATGTGGACAATTTCGAGATGACTCTAGAGTACGACCAGTGGTGGACAATGCTGCAATGGCGAGGTGAGGGGCCTCTAGGAGGTTCGGATGTGGTAGTAGTATGTGATGGGGGTGCAGAGGCAATGGTGGAGGGTTTGGGGGCTCCACTCGATGATACGGATATGGTGGAGGTAGATGACTTGACTGGGGATGATTCAGGGGTTTTAGAGCAGCTAGATACACATGACATCCCAGAGCAATGGGTGTTGGAGCAGCATGCCATCCTAGAGATGCCCATGCCTCAAGCAGTCCCAGGGGATATGGAGGCTAGGTTTTGCGCTAAGATAGCATGATTGGAGGACCTACTATGGATATGGTATGAGGAGCACAACATCGAGAGGGATTGCCTATGGGATCAGTTGGTGCAGTGGGATGACGTAGTGGCTGCATACTGCCAACAAGATGTGGAGTGGGGTCGATGCCGAGTGGAGCTGGAGGTTGAGATTATCCACCTCGATGGGTAGTTACCTAAGCTCACTGGAGGTGGATCATCATGTCATACGAGAGATAGTGAGACTGAGCAGTCTGCATCCTGTTGTTGCAGGTGGGTGGGTGAGGTTAGTGTTAGTGGGTATGATGTGAGGGCTAGCAACAGTCGCCTTGAGAGGTCCCATAGGACCCACACCACTGGGGGTAGTTCCAGTTGCACCGATCCTGCATGATCATGGTGGCCGACTCCCTAGGTTTTGGGGATTTTGAGTTTTTGATTTTTTTGTGAGGTTAGAGGACCATTTTATTGTAGCCTGAGGGCATTTTTGACTTAATATATACATGACTCTCTTTTTGGATTATTTACTTATTATGGTTTATTTCTCTTTTATGCACATTATTTACATTTATGTATGCATATGATGTTATGACTATGAATGATGTTAGCTATATGATATGGATGTATGCATATGGAATGGATGGATGATTTGTTGGTATGCAGGTGGTGGCACCATAGACTGTACAGAATTTACTGGATTTCTTTACTATGTTATTGCTTTATGGAAGAACTTCGTATTTATAATTTTTGTTTTGTTATTTCTGATGGTGTTAATGAAATGTACAACAATTGTTGTAAATGTAGTTAAGGTTTTTTTGAGACTCAGATGCTTTAACTAACTAGCCAAGACTATACATTATCTTACAAGACTTTCGAACAAGGTATAAATCATACTTGAGTTTGACCAAGTTATTTCACATCTCTCTGTGTGCGATTGAATTTGTTTATGTGGTATTTATTAGGATACCGCTAGTGCCAGATAGACTATCAACCAAACCTGTACTGAGGATCACCTAATTAGTGCCACTAACTCCTTTGTTGTATTTAGTAAGATTCATCTACGACGCAATCTAAGGTACCATAAGATAGCTCATCCACATGTAAACATTGGTCTACTCACACGTAAAGCTAATGTGATAGACATATTGTCATGCATTTAGGATACCGCCATTGCTAGGTAGGCTGTCAACCAAACCTATAATGAGGATCACCTAAATGGTTCTTTAAGTGCTGAGAATTTTAGGGATTCAAGCTCAGGTATCTTTCAGTTGCTCAACTTTTTAGGATACCTGCTCTCATGCATAGTGATGAAAATCATTGTTTATTTTTCTCTTTTGAGCAAGGGGTTTGAGTAGTGGTGATAACCACTATTATTATTATTTCAAAGTTGAGCATGTGGGTTTTTGGCTTGTGAATGGCATTGATCCTTTTGGCCTTGGGGATGACTACCCATCCTGTTCAGGGACATGTAGTATGAATCCTTATGAATTTGGGGACCAAAGGTGATTAGGGATCTTATTATGTAATGGCAATGATCTTTTAAGCCTTGGGGATGACTACCCATCCTTGTTAGGGGCATGTAGTATGAATCCTTACGACTCTAGGGATCAAAGGTGTTTGGGATTTTTGATAGTGGACTTTTGGGATTTTTTTGTGAATGGCATTGACCCTTTTAGGACTTGGGGATGACTACCCATCCTTCTCAGGGACATGTAGTATGAATCCTTACGAATTTGGGGACCAAAGGTGTTTGGAATTTTTTTGATAGTGGTGAAAACCACTATTTATTATGGGGAATTGGATGGGGGTGAGCTTTTCCTTTTGTAAATTCTCAAAATTCTTGAACCATTCACATAGGGGGATGAGCAGGATAAATTTTCACCTATGGTACCGTAGACTGCTTTGTAGGTTTTTCTTGCATTCACACAACTTGGGAATTTTTTTTGTGTTTTAAGCTTGTGTTGGGATGTGATGTAACAAGGCGTGATCCAAGTAAAACTCTACCTTGTAAAAATCAGTCTGAATTTGTACAACATTTAACTAGAATTCTAAATACAGCTGAATAACAAAAAACCCTAAAGACATTAGTAGACAACTGACTATAATATTGCAAAAATGCAAAGGGTGTTATTATTTTTTTGGATCTTTTTACAAAATGGACTGAATTTGGCAAATAATGGAATTGTCGAGTAGTGAAAATCTATGGTGCTTTTGACATGTATGACCAACAAATATGCAATGTATGTATGTGATGCCTAATGTAGTTTTTCGTTTCTTTTTTTGTGTTTTGATTGTTAAGAATATGCATGAAGATGAGATGCAATTTTTTTTTGTTATTTGTGATTATATGTTGTTTTTGTTTGTTTTTGAATATTTTTTTTTGACCAAGCAATTGTGGGAATCCTTGGAGCTTTTGGTTTGACCGAAGGGTTTATGGATACCTTAGGGGCATTTTAGGTTGACCAAGCAATTTTAGGAATCCTTGGAGCTTTTTGGTTTGACCAAAGGGTTTATGGATACCTTTGGGGCATTTTGGGTTGACCAAGGGATTGTGGGGATCCTTGGAGCTTTTGGTTTGACCAAAGGGATTATGGATACCTTTGGGGTGTTTTAGGGTTGACCAAGGGATTGTGGGGATCCTTGGAGCTTTTGGTTTGACCAAAGGGATTATGGATACCTTTGGGGTGTTTTAGGTTGACCAAGTGATTATGGGAATCCTTGGAGCTTTTGGTTTGACCAAAGGGATTATGGATACCTTTGGGGCATTTTTAGGTTGACCAAGGGATTGTGGGAATCCTTGGAGCTTTTAGTTTGACCAAAGGGATTATGGATACCTTTGGGGCATTTTGGGTTGACAAAGGGATTGTGGGAATCCTTAGAGCTTTTGGTTTGACCAAAGGGATTATGAATACCTTTGGGACATTTTGGGTTGACCAAGGGATTGTGGGAATCCTTGGAGATTTTGGTTTGACCAAAGGGATTATGGATACCTTTGGGGCATTTTGGGTTGACCAAGCGATTGCGGGAATCCTTGGAGCGTTTGGTTTGACCAAAGGGATTATGGATACCTTTAGGGCATTTTGGGTTGACCAAGCGATTACGGGAATCCTTGGAGCTTTTGGTTTGACCAAAGGGATTATGGATACCTTTGGGGCATTTTGAGTGACCAAGCGATTATGGTAATCCTTGGGGCTTTTGGTTTGACCAAAGGGATTATGGGTACCTTTGGGATGTTTTGGGGTTGACCAAATGATTATGGGAATCCTTGGAGCTTTTGGTTTGACCAAAGATATTATGGGTACCTTTGGGGTGTTTTAGGTGACCAAGCAATTATGGGAATCCTTGGGGTTTTTGGTTTGACCAAAGGGATTATGGGTACCTTTGGGGCATTTTGGGTTGACCAAGCGATTATGGGAATCCTTGGGGCATTTGGTGTAACCAAAGGGATTATGGGTACCTTTGGGGCATTTTAGGTGACCAAGAAATTATGGGAATCCTTGGGGCTTTTGGTTTGACCAAAGGGATTATGGGTACCTTTGGGGCATTTTGGGTTGACCAAGTGATTATGGGAATCCTTGGGGCATTTGGTGTGGGCCATGGCTCTTTTAAATGTGGCATGGGTTCTAGTTCCTTGATTCTATCAAGAGAGGCGAGCCGGTATGTTCCAGGTCTTATTTACTGTCGATTACATAAGGACCTAACAAATTTGCCGTGAACTTGTCCCTTAAATGGGGTGGCAAGTTAGAATTTTGTTGGTTCTCTTTCAAGACCAGGTCACCAACCTGAAAGTCCCTCAAGTGAAATTTCATGTTGTATGCTTTTTTAAGTCACTCTTGATAGATACGTAAATGCTCGAGAGCATTGACGCATCGTTCATCAAGCAACGTAAGCTGGTCTAACCGGGCCTGTCGGGCAGTGTCATCATCGATGAACTCTTGCATTGATATACACAGAGAGGGTATTTCTAACTCGAGAGGCATGATTGCCTCAGAGCCATAAACCAGCAAAAATGGAGCTACCCCAGTGGACGTTCGAATGCTAGTGTGATAAGCCCATAGAGCAAGTGGTATTTGGATGTACCAATCCTTATGACTATCTACGAATGTCTTTTTAAGGATGGCAACTAGCATTTTGTTTGATGCCTCTGCTTGCCCATTTGCCTTCAGATAATAGGGTGTCAAAAAACTGTGCTAAATTTTATACTTTGTTGTCAAAGCACGTACATATTTGTTCTTAAATGACGTCCCATTATCCGAGATGATCTTGGATGGAATACCAAAATGACATATGATGTTATGTGAAATGAACTCTGCAATACGGGACCCAGTATTGGAGGTAAGCGAAATTGCTTCTACCCACTTAGTGAAGTACTCTATGGCCATTATGATAAATGTGTGATGACCTGACTACGTAGGGGAGATCTTTTCAATGAGATCTAAGCCCCACTACAAAAACATCCAAGCCGATTGGATTGGCTGCAAGACCTGAGAAGGTACGTGTGTCAAGTTAGCATGGTGCTGACACTTCATGCACTTCCACACATGCATAAAAATCTCGCTCTAAAGATGGCCAATAATAGCCCATGCGAAGAATGCGCTTGGCAATGGCCATACCGCTAAAGTGGCCACCACACGTACCATCGTGTGCTTGGGTGATCACCCAAGTGGACTCCTGTTGGTCCAAGCAATAGAGGAGGATTCCTTCATAGATCTGATGATATAAAATGTCTCCTAACAATACATGTTTTTCTGCTTTTTGTTTGAATGATCTTTTCATGGAATGTGACAATCCAAGTGGGAGGCTACCTAACTTGAGATAGTCTTGTATGGGTGTGTACCAATCCTATTGATTAGAAACCTTGATGGTATGAACGACCAATCCCTCTTGAAGTTCATCCCTAGAAAAAGCTGAGCGGGAAAGAACTTGTAAGAATAGTGTTGTGTTGCTATTAAGAGGGGTCGGGGAGAACAAGGACCCCCAGTTGGTGTGATTTAGACTATTGTGGATTCAAGAGAACCTATCTTGAGATGGTTCAATCTGGATTAGGTGGATTCCTGGTGTTATGTCAGAGCTTGCATGCTCCATCATGGATTGTGATAATGTTTTGACTTGAATGGTTGTCCTTTCACCAAAAGGGTCTTGCGGGATTAGTGATCCCAAGGAGGCCATAGTGTCTGCAAAATGATTTGATGATCGAGGGAGTGCCTCGATGTCATACCATTCAAGTTTTACCAGGAATTTGTCCACAAGGGCTTTGTATGCCTACAGAACTAGGCATTTGCATTGGAATACCCCTTTCACTTGGTTGACAATTAACAACGAATCACCAAAGATATTCAAGCATTTGATGTTCATGGTGATTTTTATCTAAAGACTTATGAGCAAGGCTTCGTATTCAGCATTGTTATTGGTGCATGGGAAATCAAGTTTGAATGATAAAGTCATTAGATCCCCTTGCGGTGTGAAAAATATGATTCTTGTGCAACCTCCTTACTCACATTTAGAACCATCAAAAAATAAGGTTATTTCAATCGATGACTCAGGCTCATTAGAATCTGGAAATTCTGAGACATGGAAGACCCCATCATTAGGTAGCTCTATGGTCAGAGGTTGATCATCTTTGAGAGGAGCCTCTGCTAGTTGATCGGTGATTACTTGACCTTTGATGGACTTTTTTCCAATGAATTTGATGTCAAACTCCGTAAACAACATGATCCATTTTGCCGTACGACTATTGTGATAAGTACGACTCATAATATACAACAATGGATTCTCCTTAGACACAATATATGTCATATTTCTTAGCATGTAATGGCATAGATTTTTAGTGGTAAATACCACTACCAAGCATAGCTTCTCAACCTATGCATAGTTAAGTTCATAACTGACCAGGGTGTGACTAAGATAATAATTAGCCTGTTCTTTATGTAATTCATTTTTTTGGGCTAGCATGGCACCTAGTACCACCTCAGTAGCTGAGATGTATAAATAGAATGACACTCCTAGTCTAGGTGGTGCTAATACTGGTAGTGAAGACAAGTATTATTTGATGTCATCGAAGGCTGACTAGCACTAGTCATCCCAATGAAATGCTACCCCCTTGTGTAATAATTTATTCATGGGTCGGCATTTGTTAGATAACTGTGCTATGAAGCGCTTGATCGACGCGACCTTTCCCTGCAAGCTTCTAAGCTACCTGATGGTGGTTGGGGGAAACACTTCAAGGATTGCCTTGACTTTATTTGGATCTACCTCGATGCCTCATTTTGAGACTATGAAACCCAAGAGTTTTCCAAATGTGACACCAAATATGCACTTCTTGGGGTTTAGTTTAACTTTGTGTTCATGAGGCAATCAAGGATCTTGCGTAAGTCATCGAGATGATTTTGGTGCAAAATAGATTTGGCCAACAAATCATCCATATAATATTCCAAAGTTTTATGCATGTGATCATGGAAGATGTATGTCATAGCACATTGGTAGGTGGCGCCAGCATTTTTAAGGAACCTTATAACAAAATGTCCCCCAAGGTGTTGTGAATGCCATTTTTAGTTGATCATCGAGATTGATATGAATCTGGTTGTATCTCGAGAAACCATCCATGAGGGAAAGAATTTTGTGGCCTATTGTAGCATCTACCAATGCATCGATGCTAGGCAAGGGGAAATTGTCCTTGGGACTCACTTTGTTAAAATATCAAAAATCGATGCATATGTGAATCCTCTCATCTAGATTTTTGATGGGTACCATGTTGGACAGCCATGGTGGGTAATATATGTAGATGAAAAAATATGCATCCAATAGCTTTTATAGCTCATATTTTACCATTAAGGCCAATTTTGGGTGCATATTATGTAGCTTTTGCTTGACTGGCTTGAATGTCGGATCAAGTGTTAGATTATGCGTGACTAGTTGCGGGTCTAGCCCTGGCATGTCTTTGTAAGACCATGCAAAAACCTCCTTCTATTTGAGAAGGGCAATGTAACTAGATTTCTCTTTAGGGGATAGACTTACCCACATATTGATGATCTATAGACTCATTGGATCAGAACCGATGTCTACGTCAACCATATCTTCAACTGACATGTGGGATCTGTCCTCCAACTGATGTGGAGTTGGGATAAGGTGGATATCATTTGTTGAATTTAGATCTACGTTGGGAATTTAAGGTTCATCTTTAGCATGGAATATATCCTGAGTCTATCCTAGGGTGAAATGAAACATCTCGCTGCAAGGCCAGTAATCTAATGGGGATGGTGGTGAGTTAGCACGATACCAGGCTATGGCATCTAGGTCTAGATACAATGGTCATGTTGGATCGGTTGGGTTGTGGATGGATGCAGTTAAATTAATGGATATCATGTTGATGGAATGAATTTGGTCTCCATTACCATGTGGGTGTTGACTCAGACATCCTTGGTGATCCTTGCACCCCAGATCTGGCTCTATGGGTACTAGCACAAAAGGATCGACCCTATGTGTGGACAGAAGGATAGGGTCTACCTTGGCACTGGTGGCCCTATAGGTTCTCTAGGTAGGAGGTGCTCTCTGTATGCCTAAAGTGGTGGATGAAGCACTTGGTTTAGCTATACTTGGTTTAAATGCCACCTATTCCTTGGTCCCATATTCAGTTGTTTGAACATACCATCGATGTCTATGGGGTATTCTTATTGCCTCATATGGTTGAGATATGCCATCTAAGTCTCATCCTCATAGTTTCTATCAGATATCCATAGGCCCTCATTAGCTTCGACCACTATGTGCTCTTCTGGTTGGTATAGCCTCCCACTAGGCATTTCATGATCACTTGGCCTTATGGCTGACATGGGAGGCTCATTTTGTTTGATAAAGTTAATTTGATCCCATATGGGTTGTTCCACTCTTTGTGGTAGGGCTAGATTATCTTGAGGTGGCCACTGCTCGATTGGAGCATCCAAGGGAAACATTGCCATGAAGTTCTCCTGATAGTCATCAATGGGTGTCACCTGTGAGTGATTGCTATCGGACTCAAAATGGTCCTAGGGTGCTACCTCATAAGCTGACTCATCTTCAAAAGACTCCCCTTGATCTTGCTCATATCCCTCTTGGAGGTTAATCCTTTAACTTTCCCCTTTCTCGATCCAAGTGGAGGGGTTGTTGATTTCAACAAGGTTTGTTGTTATCAATGGGAGATAGTCCCCCAATGTGTATGTTATGTTGGGATTTGCATATGGATCTTGTGCCAACCCATCCTTGTTGCCTAGCCCTAGGCCTTGCATGTTTTCTACCAAAATTTTGAGGGGTAAAGGGTGGTTGAACCCTACTCCTAATTTGTCATATGACATCTGGTATCTTGGTTGACAAAGAATACGCATTCCTTGTTCATATCTACCCAATCCATATCCATGCCAATTACATTGGCTAAGGTATTTCAAGGCAAATTCTGGGTTGGACAGATAGTCAACATTCTTAGAAAATGGCTCTTTGTCCTCTTCCTCTTGTAGGTAGGGTTCAATTTCATTTTCAAGGCCCCATATACAAAGTTTGTATGATTTGGTGGGTAGCCTAAAGGGAATATAGTTTTGATGGGGAGGCAAGGTCTCCCCATGTCTTGCATGGATTCGAGTGTGGGTGTGGCCACTATGTTCTGCACTAGGTACTCCCCCAAGCCCGTATTGGCCATTTCAATGATAATAATTGGCGATTAAGGGGGAGGGAATGGGAGTTCTCCTTGAGTCCACTCCATGTTGGGTGAACCAAGCATCTTGACTTCCATTCGGTGGGGTACCTCTTTGGTAGAGATGGTTGAGACTAGTGGTGGCACTTCCTCTAGGGGCTTATTCCCATTTTCCTTTGATGTGGCCACCATAGGTGGCATTGTTGGTGGAGGAACAGACGACGAAGATGGACCAGGTTGGTTACTTGAGGGACTCAACAATGGGGATGTAGGCAGAATTGGACCCTGAGTGGACGGATTCAATTGAAAGTCCAAATGTGTCGATGGGAGGGTCGATTGTGGCATTAGTTGCACTGCATTGCAAAAATTAAAGAGCTCTAGGTCTGTTAGGACTACATGCACTTGCCCTTCATATGTGTACTTAAGGCATTGATGGGCTATCGAAGGGACACACTTCATGTCCCTAATCCAATGCCGGCCTAGCAAGATATTGTAGGCCATATCACCCTCAAGGATGTGACACAATGTAGGAATGGTATTTTGTCCCACTTGGATGGGTAGGATAATTGTGCCAACTGTCGAGCATAACGCTTCGTTGAATACTCAAAGAGTGTAAGTGGACACCATAATGTGGGATACCGACAACTTAAAATGTTTTAATGCTGCTGTCATGATTATGTTGTTGGAGGAGCTAGTGTCCACCAACACCCTCTTGAATGGAATCCCGTTGACCTGCACAATGACGTACAGGGGTGGATCCACCATATCACTAGTTACCATTTTTAGTTCATCTTCCTTGAAGGTTATGACTGGATCTATGCATTGTCTCATATGTCCCACAAAGTTGTTGAAAGAATTGGGTTCTTGGGGCTGTGGCTTAATGTATTTGAGTATCTCCATCAGAGCCTCCCGATGGGGCGGTGATTGTTGGATGAGCTCATAGATGGATAGCCTAGTCGATGTGGTCCTTAAGATTTGAGTAAGCTTAGTCCAAATCATGGCCACTAGTATAGGTGGGGGAGGTTGTGTAGGGTGTTATGGAGGTTGTGACGTTGATGGAACATCTCCTATAGTTGCAATGGGTGCAACCACTTTTGGGTATCTTCTGTTTCGTGTCATGATGCTTATCATCCCTATGTATCCTTGCATGGGGTAGTCTTGTGTTACCTTGTTCACTTGAAAAGTCTTTACCTATGCATCATGTGTAGGCAGGGGGTCTTTGAAGACTTCCATCTGTTGGTTGCTCAATGCTATGGTATTATCCACCGTGAGCATCTTGTTGTCTATCAAGTCCTGCACTAGGTTTTTGAATTTCCAAAAAGAGAAGATGTCATGTCCTTTTTGTCGGTGAAATATACAATACAAGTCTTCCCTATAGCCCTTAGGTTTTGGTGCATTGGGATCTATGGGTCGAGTTTTTGGCAATTTTATCAGGTTTTCTACGAACAAGCGGTCAAACAAGGAGTCTCTAGACTCTGTGAATTATGTGAATTGTCACTTAGGGTGATGTTGCTGATTTTGCTCTTGCTTGTGGTTTTCCTTTTCATAGTTAGCAGGAGGAATTACCTGATAATTAGCCTTTGGAGGCTGTGTCATTTGTGTAGGTAGTGGTACAGTTATGGAAACTTGATTGACCATGGTGGGTTTTGGTTGCGTGGGCCCAGTTTTGGTATTTTTGATCCACTCTTTCTTGTGCAGCTTGGCAATCTTGCCATATTGAATTTTGATCTCCTTAATTATCTTGGCTTGTGCCAAGGCTTCTTCTAGGGTGGCATATTGTTGTAGCTGCAATATCATAGATATCGACCTTATGCAACTCTTTGAAAACATTTGAGTCATGTCGGCCATGGGTGGGAGGTAAGGTAGATTTGAAAGCAATGTCCTCCACCGATTCCCATAAGTGGCTATGGTCTCATCAACATACTGCTTAAGGCCAGCTAGGTCACTTAAGGATGCCTTCTTCTTGGTGTTTAAGGCAAAACATTCAAGGAATGCGTCCACTAGCTAGTCTAGATTAGTGATGTTGTGCTTCGATAGCTAGGTAAACCAATCTGAGGCAAGGCCTATGAACATGGTTATAAATGTTCTCATAAGCAATGCATCATTGTACTGAATGCCAAAGCATTGACTCAAGAATCTTGTTACATGCTCTTGGGCATCGTCATCCCCTCTAAAAATTACCAATTGAGGCATTTTGAAGTGGTTGGGGTATGGGGGTGCCAGAACTGAAGGATGCACAGGGTGACTGTGGAGCTGGTGTAAGGTAGGCTTTTGGGGCCCTGAAGTCTTAGTCTCCACAGACTCTAAGTTCTCTAGCAATGCTTTGTATGAATCAAAAGATTTAATCTCCTCTTCTTTAGTTTGTTCCCATTGTGAATTGTGAGGAACTTGAGGCCTATGGAGGGGTAACTGGGTAGCGCCCCCGCTACCTTGGTAGGGTGTCTCGACTGGCTCTTCTTCTTGCTCAAATTCCTCATAGGATTTGTGAGGAGTTTTTGGGTGTGTCCTATAAACATAGACGGGTGCCTGTGGAAGATGCCCATCATGGGTTCTAGGGGTGGCCTCCCGCTCATGTCTAGGAGGTCTTGGAGGAAACACTTGATAAGGTCGTGGAGACCGATCCCGTACTAAGGGGTTATGCCTCTCATAAATTTATGTCCTGTGTGTGTGAGGGGTTGGAATCCTCTCATGTATAGTGTTTTGGAGCAACTAATCTATCTAGCGCTAAATGCACTCTTTGTTAAGATGATACAGTTGCTCTAACTACTGTTGATATTGCCTAAGCTGAGTGATTTGTGCTTGACAGGTGGTATGTTTGGCAAATGTCAAGTTGATTTGTTCCACTGTATTAGGTCTAGGAGGCCTAGATGCCTCCCCTATATATCTATCTTGGTCGTGGTGATCCAAGATATCTATAGATCACTTTCCTCTATCGAGGTTAGCAACATTCACCTAAGGCTCTGGCCTCAATAGGTGGTCTTGATAATTAGCAGGTGCAGAGGTGCATTGCTCCTACATGGTGTATTGCTCTTGAGGAATATACTGGTCTTCCTCGTGCTCCCTTTCATACATGTGAAGGGGACAGGTAGAGTTGGCTTGCCCTATCTGAAGATCCCTACACTCTAGATTTGGTCCATTAGTTCTAACAGTAATGAGGGGTGGAGGGGGGATGATATAATCGTGTGGCCCCTCCTTATGAACCCTATGTTTCTCTAGCACTTCATCACGTAGTGGCCACTCATAATGAGCACCTAAGGGAGCCTTCCTATGTGTGTACTCCTCCTGAGAGGGTCTATATTGAATGGGAGTGCCCCTCAAAGGGGTTCCTCTATAGTCCTTTTCTGTAGTGGCATAGTGTGGACTATATTTTGGGTCCAACCACCAAGGTGGTATAACCAAGTCCTTAGGGCTGTAACGGAGGTGACCTGTACCTCCTTGTACACTTTTTGTAACTTCTACCCATTATTGGGCTTGGATACGAGTATACACCATGGTGGTGATATTTCTAGAAAGATATGCGTATTTTTATTTCCTTTAAAAAAATTTATGCTACACCAAACAAAAGAGGACCACACAAGAAAAGAGATGATTATCTTGTTTACAGATTAAAAGTGTGCCCTAAATCTGGTTCAGTGTGTTTTATTTTTGTTGTGTAGATCTTGTGAAGAAAATTTTGTTATCCATGCAAAATGAAGGCTCTTATATCTCCCAAGATGGTCGCCCCTTCAATATACCACTGCCAGGCCATTATACCGAACCTCTCAATATACCCGCCCTTACATGAGGGAGACTATTGGTACGTGAGAGCAGAATAGTATGTGGAACATAGGTAGTACGAAAGGGGAATCACTCTATTTTTGACACCTACCATAGAATACTTATCCTCATGCACTGAGAATCAACCCCGATACACTTGGTCAACTTTCATGAGGATTTATGTCTAGCAACAATAGCGATCAGGGTTATGTATGCAAAATCCAAGCCAAGGTGGTGATGAAATCCACCGTTGATCTTGATCAAGTGTTGGGGTTTTATGACCAACTCCTTGATGTTAATATTATTATGTGGTGTGTGTGGTTCCTTTTACTTGCAGAAAGAAAGAAAACATGCAAAAAAATTCCCTATGCAAGAAAAGAAAAAAAAAATTGTAGAGACAAAAGCAGAAAAACACAGAGGATGTCTAGAAAACCTACCTCTTCTCTGCCCAAACCAGATGCCTCTGAGTTTTTGCTTAGAAAATATATAGAGAGCTAACATCCCAGGGTGGGATGAATAGCAGGTCTGTATTCATATTGGGGTGAGATGAATTTGTATTCATCTCGGGGTGGCACGAATTCCAATTTTGTATTCGTCACAGGGTGGCACGAGTAGCAGTCCAGCGCCCGAATGAGTAACACCTGCAAGAAAAACATAAAATTTTGATCAAAAACTTGATCCCAATAGTAGGGGACAGGGTCCCATCATGATCGACACTAAAAGCATGTCTATGGAAGCATGGTGTACCGGGTGCAATGCAAACAAAAGCAAATGTATAATGAAATGCTAAGTCCTATGAAAGTGCGAAGAACAAGTGCATGAATTGGGAAAATGACGCAATGAAACGAGATGTAAAGCAAAAATAAACTACAACCTCTTTTATTAATGTTGCTTTTGATCTGGTTACAATACATTCCCCTCTTTTCAGAGGCTCAGAGTGCTCAATACAATTTTGTTACACCAACGGATAGAACGCTTCCCTTCGGGATCTTTCACGTGCCCACATTCAAAATTTGTAGGCCAAATTTCACCACTGCTTGCATGAGTGCATCCATAATTCATTGCTACTCCTCTAATGTTGAGATCCTATGTACAGAGAAACAACGAACGGTTAATAGTATGTGCAAATAGAAGGAAAGCATGCAATCCCCAAGGCCTTCGACTAGTTAGTATGTAAAATAGCAAAATGATGGTTAGAACATATTATAATTAATTTAAACTTTGAAAAAAGCATAAAAACATCATTAGAGACACATTGCAAAAAGAACAGTCGAGAAATTCTTCATGGATTTCTAATCATTTCGAGGTGGGACGATTAGGATTGTCACAAAACATGCAAAAGAAACCTCCCAAATGTCCATCCAGAGGCCTCAAAAATTCTTACAAACTTGGGTTTAGGCAAAATGGGGCATTTTGGGACGACCCAGAAGGTTGGATTTTGTAAATTTTTCCTAGATTGTCCTATATCCGAAGGTTCTCCCTATATGTTAGTAAACGCGTAAAATGATAAAAACATAGTCAAATTGAGTCAGAAAGACATGAAACTTGAACAAAAGCATTAGTAAACCAAATAGAACATAATGCAAAAATAATAGTAGAGAAATTCTTCAGGTATTTCTAATCGCTCCAGGGTGGGACGATTAGGACTGTCACAAAATATGCAAAAGGCAACCTTCCAAATGTCCTACCTAGAGGCCTCCAAAATTATTGCAAACTTGGGGTTAGAAAAAAATGGGCATTTTGGGATGACCTAGAAGGTTAGATTTTGTAGATTCTACCCAGATTGTCTTATATATGAAGGCAATGCCTGTAGGTTAGTAACACATGAATATGATAAAAACAAGGTCAAAACAAGTCAGAATGCCATGAAACTTGAATAGAAGTATAAGTACATCATATCTAAAACAATGCAAAAATAATAGTAGAGAAATTCTTCATGGATTTCTAATCACTTTGGGGTGAGCCAATTAGGACTGCGACAGTTTGGGGGGCACCCAGGGGTAGGACGCCCATTGTTTGGGGTCTAGTTTTGACACCAATCCACTTGGGATGGGTCCAAAACCTCCTAGGGGGTTGTGTTGGCAAATTTGGTGTGGGATTGTGGCCGATTGTTTGGGTTTTGGGTTGGGATTGCGTTCTTAGTGTTCACCCGATAACCTCTCTTCCAAAAGAGAAATTAGGGATGTAAGAAGCATAAAAGGGAATGTGGGTATAATTTTGTAGCACTCCATTGCTCCAAATGCTCCCGATCTATTTTTTTTTTGGGTGAGAAGGCTCACTCTTTTATAGACCTAGGGTCTCCCTCTTTGAATGCGCATGCGAGGGTGCCACTTGGCTTGCCATGCTTTTTTTTGGGAGAGAAGATTCCTCCCTGATTTAGAGTCTCCTTGCATGAGGCCTCCATGATTAGGGTATGCTTGACTGAAGTCCCTCTATTTGATTTGAAGTTGTTCCTTGTAATTGCATGCTCTGAAGGCGCAGTTAAGTGGCAGATCTATCAAGGTTTAACTTTTTTCCAGTCAAACCTGCTATTCATCCCACCCTGGGACGATTGCTACTAATCATCCTAGGGTGGGATGATTAGGATTCTGATCGTCCCAGGGTGGGACAAGTAGGGAGAAAAGTGCTTAAAAGGTACCAAATTGACCTCTGACCTTCCAAAATTGATTTGGGAGTAGTTAGGACCACTATTTAACCTCTAGGGGCTGCCCTAGGGGATATGTATGTCAATTCGACTAGTGCTTGTAGTCACATAATCGAATTGGTGTTGTTTTGGTGTCTACAAAAAAATACCCTGCTGATCCTATAATTGGAAAGAATTAAATTGCTTCTCAACAATTATCTCAAAAGGACCTTCCCAAAAAGCGTCGAATTTGTCATGATTGCCTGGCTTTGCTTTCTTCACATTCCATTTTAAAACTAGATCTCCCACTTTAAATTTTTTGCAGGTTGTCTTTTTATTAAACCATCCTTCTGTGTCTGCCATATGTTTTTGGTGATGATTATAAGCCTCTTCCCTCTGTTCTTCTAACTGTAGGAGCTGCATTAATCGGGCATCCATAGGTTGATCTCCTTCTTCATTTATCTGATTTAACAATTTCAGTGTTGGTATTTCCATATGTATAGGCAAAATAGCCTCTTTACCATAGACTAAAGAATAAGGTGATGTATTGATGGATTTTTTTATTGAGATCCTGTCAGCCCATAATGCTTGATTGATCAAGGAATGCTAGTTCCTCTTATTATCTTCTAGTGTTCTTTTCAATATTCTGAGAAGATTTTTATTTGTAGACTCAGCTAAACCATTACCCTGTGGGTAATAATTGGAAGAAGTTTTTAAATATATACCATACCTACTAGTAAACTCAATCATTTTTGCTCCAATAAAAGCTGATCCATTATCTGTAATTAGAGAATCTGGTACACCAAACCTTGTAATCAAGCTTTCCACGAACTCAATCACCACCTCTTGATCAACTTTTTTAGTAGGGATAGCTTCAGCCCACTTAGTGAAATAATCTGTGGTAGTAAGTATATACTTATGGCCAGCTGATGAGTTGGGTTCTATTATCCCAACAAAGTCTAACCCCCACTATTGGAAAGGCTCTTCGACTTGGACAGGTTTCAAGGGCATAGGAGCATTCCTATTCCTCCCTACATATCTCTGACATTGCTCGCAGCTTCTGGTAACCTGGTAAGTATCTAAAAAAATGGAAGGCCAGTAACAACCTGCTCGGAGTATTTTCAAAGCAGTAGATCTTCCTGAATAATGTCCTCCAGAGAGACCTCCATGGAATTATTTTAACACCTTTTGTTTCTCATCTTCTCTTATACATCTCAAAAGTACACCATCAATATTTTTCCTATACAACCCTTCTGATTGAAGGGTGTACTTCAAAGCTTGTGCTCTAAATCTTCTTCTTTGTGAAGCATTCAAATTTTTAGGACACATTCCAGTTTGAAAGTACTCCACAAGATCATCAATCCAATCAGTGTTTCTTGGATTTGGATCTGATTCTGTATTAGCCATTACACCTTGGGGTTCTATCTGCTTATCTGTAGCTTGCTTGGCCAACTCTTGACACAGGGCTCTACCTCTTACTATCTTTGTTGGATGTATTTCTACATCATATTCCTGTATCTTAGTCACCCAACCAGCTCTCTTTTTGCCAAGTTCTCCTTGTATTATAAAATTTCTGACATCAGGATGGATCACATAAACAATGATTTTGCTCTGTGATAGAAAGTGCTTAAATTTCTTCAAGGATTTCATGACAGCATAAACTTGCTTTTCAATAAAGTTATATTTTTCTTCATGTTCATGCATAGTGGAACTCAGAAAAGCTATGGGTCTTTCTTCATTGTCTGCCCCCTTCTGTGTAAGGACTGAAGCGTAACTTTCTGATTCACCAACAACATATAAAATAAAATCTCGTGAGTAATCAGGATTAATCAGTACAGGTGCTTGGGCTATCTCCTCCAGGATCTTCTTGAAAGCATTTTTTCTTACATCGGTCCATTTGAAAGTTGCATCCTTTTTCAATAATTCAGTCATTGGTTTGACAATCTATGCAAAATCTGCAACAAACTTCTACACAAAATTTATTTTCCCAAAGAAGGATTGCAAACCTTTCTTATTAACCGGTAGAGATAGTTTCAAAAGTGCCTTTACTCTATCAGGATCAATAGCTAATCCAACTTTAGATATAACATGACCAAGTAGAATACCTTCTTCTACAACAAATATAGATTTCTTTGGATTCAAAGATATTTTGAATTCCCTACATTTTTCAAATACTTGTTCAAGGTGCGTAATATGATCTTTCTTATGATGAGAAAATACAGTCATGTCATCCAAATAGATGACTATAATCTTGCTAGCAAGTTCACCAAAAGCTACATCCATTGCTCTTTGGAAAGTTGCTCCAGCATTAGATAAACCGAAAGGCATCCTCTGGTAGGCAAATGTTCCCCACTTTGTGGTAAAAGTGGTCTTGAATTGATCTTCATCTCTGACCCATACTTGATTATACCCTGAAAAGCCATCTAGTAAAGAGAATATTTCTGCTCCTGCAACTGTGTGTAAAATTTGATCAATTTGGGGAAGAGGATAATGGTCTTTGAGTGATGCTCTGTTTAGATTCCTGAAGTCTACACACAATCTAATGTCTCCATTTTTCTTTCTGACTGGTACCAAGTTTGCCACCTAGGTAGAATGCTTAATAGGATACACTATTTTAGCTTGAAGAAGTTTTAGCAATTCCTGCTTCATCAAAGCTTCTATCTTTGGATTTACCATTCTTTGCTTTTGCCTAAAAGGCTTAGCTCCTTCTTCTAACTCAATGGTATGCTGGATAATCTCTTTTCTATATACTTTTAGATCACTATACACCCAAGCTATGATATCAAGAATTTTTTGCATAATTCTCTGATTTGGTTCAATTCTTCCTCTGTACAACCAACCCCGACTTTAATCATTTTTCCTGGTTCTAACTCTACCTCTTTATACCGACACTTATCAACTTTTATTTTATGACCCATAGCTCTATCATTGTTATCAAACAGACTTTCAAGGGTGATAAGTCCCTTAGGGATATGATTATTTTTCAACTGAATCATATCTTCTTCCTGTTGGTCTTGTAAATATTTGTTACTTGAACAGTTCATTTCATGGATTAAAAAATCCAGTATTTGCTCATCATTTTCAAAAACTTGCCAGAAGATGTCCTTGTCTGGCACTGAAGGCCTATATATGAGTCTAACCATTTTTTATTTTTGAATAACATTACTGACAGGACAAAAATTAGCTCCCACTGATGCCAATAAATCTGCGTGGGTATTTTGTTCTCTCGGAATAGACTTCATGTTTAGAGCTTCAAAGGCTTCCAAAAGATCCCATACTTTATTTCTATAAGCCTTTAAGTAGTGTTGTTTACTGATACATTTTCCTGTGACTTGATTGACAATAAGTTCTGAATCTCCAAAAATGAGTAGTTGTTTCACTCCCAATTTTTTAGCTTTCCTCAATCCTAGACAAAGTGCTTCATATTCTGCTGCATTATTAGTGCAACTCCATGTCAATATGTAAGAGAAAACTCTTTCCTTTCCTGTAGGGGAAATCAGAACTATCCCTGCACCAGCTCCATTCTTGCATCTAGCTCCATCAAAGAAAAGCTTCCACAGTTGATTAGAAGAGTTATTTTTTTCAAGAGCAGGTGTCAATTGCTTTTTTGGTTTTTCAATAGAATAACTTCCTATTTCTGTTTCTATCATGGCATTGAAATCCTGCATAGAAAACTGATCTTCTGCTTGAAGATCTTCTAAGGTCTCCTCCATTAGATCTACTTTTCCAATTTCTTCAGTCATCATATTCACGGTTTCAGCTTCCCCTATCTTTTCCACATGAAAAGTAGATGGTTTCTCATTAAATATTTTAATCCTTCTACCTTTGAAAGGTATTTCTAAATGAGAGTAATCCAAGGATAAATATCCTCCTATTTTTGCAGTAAATTCTCTTGATAAGCACATACCAAAATATGGTGCCAAATCTACCACTATTACTTCTTGTATAACCACCACTTGAGGCATCCTGTGGAGTTGTATGGGAATGTCTTTAATCACTCCTACAGTTTTTACAGGAGTACCATCCAACTGTAGGATGCCTGGATTACTCCTAGTATATTCCATCCCCATAATATCACATACTGCTTTGGGTATCACTGTAGTAGCAGCACCTGAATCTATCATACAATTATGGACAACCCACCCTTCCATCTGAAGAGATAAATAAAAGGGTGGAGGTCTATTTTTTCCAGTGGCTGATGTTAGATTTGTCTGGACTGTATTTGAAGCTGATACAGTTTTACCTTTATCTTTCATTGTCTTTAAATATTCCTGCAATAGGTCAATTTGACCTGGAAACTGAAGAGCGTCATACATACTTGCCTTTGAGGGAGTCTTTTTCATCTCCTCAACTATATTGAAAGTAGATGATTCAACAATTTTTTCCCTTTCCTTGGTGAAAGTATCGTATCTATTTTTGTATCCTTGGGTAGCTTCAGTCCTTTGTCTTTTAGTAAGTGAAGGAAATCTCAATCTCTCTTTAGCTTGATCTTGGGTTTCAGTTTCCTTTCGTGGAGTGAACTCTTTACGTATCTCTTGCCTTGGGCTTTGTGCTGGAACTTGAGATTTTTTTCATAGGGTACATTTCCTTTAGGAGTTGCTTGCAGAGCTGGAGGAAAACTTAAAGGTTGAAGCTCTTTAGGGTCTACCTACAGAGGCTTTTTACCAGATCTGGTTAGGACTGTAACCTATTCTACAGTCGACATCATTAAATTGTGATATGTTTCCCTAATCATATTTACATGCCCTTTCATATTCTTTTCTATTTTCTCAATAGCTATACTCTGTACATAATGTTTATGGATCATACATGAACTCTCTCCATGTGGATCATTACACGTAGTGCACCAGTAATCAGAATCTGTAGAAGGCTCTACAGAATCTTCTGTTTTATTTGCATAAATAACATTCGATCATTCTTGTCCTCTGTTACTCGACTGTGTTGCATCCCTTGTTATCTGAGGGAACCTTCTTGGTTGAAAATTTCTCTCAACTTCCCTTTTCTTCATTGAAGTCATATCATTTGCCAGATTTTTTACAGTATCCAGTATAATAGTGAGCTGACTTTCAGGAACTGGCTGAGAAGGTGGTGCAGGTAGTGCAAGCATGGAAGGAGTAGGAGGCAATGCTAGAGGATTCTGAGGCATCTGTATAGTAGGGATGGAAGGTGGTCCATTCCATCTTGGTAACCCTATGTTTGGAACTTGAGAAGAACTGGGAGAAATAGCATTGGGAGCTTGGGGAATATCAAGAAAAATTGGCATTATTGCTTTAGGCGGATATCTCCCCATGGCAATGAGATCTCTTTCTGCTATGGAAGCTTCTTGATAAATGGTAGGAAAAGTGAGTATCCATGATTGTCGTATTATCATACTGATATCTGTATCAAAAGCTCTTAAATAATAATATACTGCTTGCTCAGTTGTTGGTTTCAATCCAGCGGGTACTCTCTCCCAAGTGTGACTAAATCAAATATTAAAATCAACAATTTCCTCTTGAGGATGTTTCCTTATAATAGTGAACTGACTAAGTAGTGAAAATGGATCTGCATGTTGATTGAATTCATCCACAAGTTTGCCAGCGAGTTCTGCCCATGTTGTGATTGACTGAGGAGGAAGTGCTCTGTACCAATATAACATTTTTCCTTTCAAGGAAATAACTAGCAATCTGATCATCACGTCCTCTTGAGTGATGTTATAAGTTGCAGCCAAAGCTGCAACATCTAGGTAATGTTCATATGTTGTCTTACCTATCCCATCATATGAAGGTAACGCTTTCAATGCTGCTGTAGGGATCGGGTTCTGAGCTGCTAGATTTAGTGGACCCATGTGGTTCCATGTAAGATAAGTCGGTGGTGGTGGAGGAGCAACCATCGTAACAACTGTATGTGCCTATACTATAGAACTATTGGTAATCGTTGAAGATGGATTAATACTAGAAATAGGCAAAATAGATGGTACAAGGGTGGTAATATTGGTAGCAGGTGGGTTTGATCTGGCAGATAAAATGGGATGTACTCTTAGGCTACCAAGATGTAACTCGAAGAACTCAATGGGTTCTTCTGAGTTTCTTGCTTTAGATCTGGTTATCATATAAGAAAACAATCATAAGTTTTTAACCAGATAAATAGATAAGGTATTTCTTGGGTATATACCTTCAGACGGAGTCGCCAGGTGGTTTGATTTGGATTTTTAAAAGATCGAAGACAAACACCAAACCTTATATAATATTGTGGGATTTAGGGTCCCACCGGGCGTGCCAAAAACTGTTGGAACAAAATCTGCCTTTGGTTGTTATTTGCGCCTTGATTTTGTCAACATTGAATAGACGAGGATAATTATCAGATTTCTCATCTAATCTCCAGAGGAGGTTGGTTCCTTAATGGTTTCTTATAGGAAAAGGGAAAATAGAAAGAAGGGGGAAATATAGCCGAAGCTAAAACTTGTATGTGGTACAGATTAAACAACAACTAAGATGAACACATATACTATACTTGTCAAAGCATTCAATATATCTTCCCATAGAAATCATGGATTTCTCAATGTGATTTAGAGGTATATCTAACACATGTATATATCAGATTTCAACTCCAACAATACGATTTATATTTTGTATAAGTCCAGATATTTTTTAGAACTAACACAATTTATATTTCAATAATGTGAAATAGAAGTGAGAAATGTTAATACATACACTTGCACAATGTGAACCAGAAGCCAATAGAAGCATAATCTTTATTGCTTATATTCAAAGTACATCCATTCAGTCTTGTAAACGTCCAAGAGCCGACCCTTTTTTAGAGTACGTTTACCATTATATATACCCTATGTGGGAACCTCTATATTTAGTACATTTTGATATAAAATTAATTACAAGCAAATTAGGACATAATCATGTTTCTATCTTCTTTGCATGGCTTCCAACAAACAACCACTAATAGCAAGAATCTAGGAATTGATCTATTCCACTATCTACTTTCAGTTACTGACACGAGTTTTTTGAAGGCATCTTATTCCCTACTAAATATCTCTTTGTTGGAAAAAACCTAGTTATGTCATGAAATCGTGACATCTTCTTCTTTCGGGCTCCTTTAAGCTGCTGCGTGAGCGAAACCTCACCATGTCGTAAAATCGTGACATCTTCTTCCTTCGGGCTCCTTCGGGCTGTATGGCGGGAAAAAACTCACCATGTCACGAAATCATGACATCCTCTTGTACATATTTTGTGAGAAAAATGCTAGCAAAAATCTGTCCAGTCATGAAATCGTGACACTCCTTTCTTTGCTCCTTCGATCAGTTTCATGGGCGAAAACCCATCAAGTCATGAAATCGTGACACCTTCCCACTTTTTGACATCTTCGAGCCATATCTCAATGAAAAACTGACATGTCACGAAATCGCGACGTCCTTCATGCCTTAGCCGATTCTTTTCCTTCTGTCTCAAAAATGAAATGCTGGTCTCTTTACGCAAAAATCTGCCATCTACTGGAGGTAGTCTTTTTAGACTAACAAGTACCTTCTTCTAGAAAGTCATGCATTTTGGCTTGAAAAATGTGGGAGCTACCTATCAGTGGGCCATAACTTATATTTTCTATGACATGATGCATGATATTATCTAGGACAACATGGATGACCTTTTGGCTCGTTCAGTAGAATGAAAGGATCATGTCCATGATTTAAAGTGAATCTTTGAAAGACTTCAACAATACAAAGTTCATCTCAAACCTACTAAGTGTGTGTTTAGAGTCATATCTGGAAAACTGCTAGGCTTCATAATGTCTAGGCAAGGCATTGAAGTGGACCCTGCTAAGATAGCAGCTATCATTAATATGCCTCATCCTTGCACCTTGACCAAATTGCGTAGTTTGCAAGGTAAGTTGTAGTCTATTCATTAGTTAATTACCCAGTTAAATGATAAGTGTCAGCATGTCCTTTGGCTCCTTAATAAGGATGTAGTTTTTAAATGGGATTATGAGTGTCAAAGAGCTTTTTATGACCTCAAAAAGGTATCTCATCTCCTTGCCTATTTTAGTTACCCTTGTGCCTAGTAGGCATTTTTTGCTTTACATAGTGGCCACTAATCATGCTTTAGGAGCCATGCTAGCTCAACATAATGATGAAAATAAAGAAAGAGCTATATACTATATTAGTATAACTTTGTTCAGTTATGAAACTAGGTAAACCCCCTTAGAGAAGCTCTATCTCGCCGTAGTGTTTGCTTCCCAAAAGTTAAGACACTACATGCTTATCCATAAGACATTAGTGGTTGCAAAGTTTTATCCTTTGCGCTATTTTATGTCTAAGACTCACCTTTTAGGTTGAGATGTTAAATGGGTGTTAGCCCTTAGTGATTTCAATATGAATTTCACAGGTTAGAAGGGTATCAAGGGTCATGTGATTGTTGATAAGTTAGCCTCCGATCCCCTAGAAGCTACCCATCCTATAGTTGTTGAGTTTCATGATGAGTGCTTCAATATTGAAATTGAAGAGTCTAAATATTGGACTTTGTTTTTTGATGGAACTTGATGCATGAAGGGTGCTAGAGCTGGGGTCGTTCTAGTTACACCATAAAAATAGCTCATCCCCTTGTCCTTCAAGATTTATTTTTATTGCACAAATAACATTGTAGAATATGAAGCTTTGATCCTTGGTCTTAGAGAAACCTTAGCTTTGTAGGTTAGGGTCCTTTCGGTCTTTGGTGACTCTCAAATTGTGGTTAATTAGATCAATGATGTTTATCAGGCTCGAGATGATAAAATTAAACCATACAAGGAAATTGTTACCAAGTTGTTATCTTCTTTTGATTAGGTAACCATAGAGTCTGTCCCTAGATACTCAAACCACCATGTGGATGCCATGGTTTTCGTTGCATCTTTATTCCCTTTGGAGTTGGAAGATGATCAATATTTGTTTATCATTTAGCAAATCTAGGAACCTATGTCTTTGAGTTCTTGCTTGGTTCCCCTAGAGTGTTTTACCATCAGAGATTCCTCATTTAAACCATGGTATAATGACATATTTAATTTTATTAAATATGGATTGATGCCTGATGGTTTGGATTACAATCAACGTAAGTTATTGAACAAAAGAGCGTGTCGATTTGTTATAATTGGAAATACTTTGTATCGACATTATTTTTAAGGCATCCTCTTGTGATTTATTAACTTTGATGAAGCTTAGCTTGATCTTGGTGATGCTCATGAAGGTTCATGCAAAGGCCATTTTAGTGGTAATGCTATTGCTAAAAAGCTCCTTCAAATGGGATATTATTGGCATTCCATGGAGAAATATGCATGCGATTATGTTTGGCATTGCAACAAGTATCAACGCCATGATCATATTATTCATTCTCCTTCTCAATACCTATAGGTTATCTCTTTCCCTTGGCCATTCTCCATGTGGAGATTGGAAATTATTAAGAAAGTTAACCTAGTATCGTTTTATGGTCACAAGTTTATCATTACTGTGACAAATTACTTCACTAAATGGGTTGAAGCCATGCCCCTGGCTATGGTGACTGGAACTCAGATTTACAAGTTCATATTCAACCAGATTATTTGTAGATTTAGGATTCCTTCAATGATTATTTCTAACAACAACACTCCTTTCAAGAACAAGGATGTCCATCATCTTTGTGCTAAATACAATATTCAACATATATGGTCAACTCCTTATTACCCTTAGGGTAACAAATAAGATGAAGCATCCAATAAATTCTTGATTAGGATTTTGAAGAAGCTAGTTAGTAAGACCGGTCATGACTGACATACCCAACTTTATCTTGCATTTTGAGCCTATCGTACTAGCATGCATACTCCCACGAGAGACTCACCATATGTCTTGGTATATGGATCTAAGGCAGTGTTTCCTTTTGAGCTTAAGGTTCCTTCTTTGTGCATCTTGTTGCAAGATGCTAAGGTCGGTGATGAGTATCGTGTAGACCATTTGCACCAATTGGAGCTATTGGATGAAAAGTGCATTCATGCCATAGAGCATTTGTGAGCCTATCAGGGTAGGCTCCAACAATATTATTATAAGAAATTTCATAGTCATTCTTTTGAGGTTGGGGACCTTGTTCTCAAATAAAACCAAAAGAACACTAATGCTCATATTGATCTTCAAGGTAAATTTTAGCCCAATTGGTTGGAGCCCTTTGTCATAATGGCTAAGTTTGGCTTAGGTGCTTATAATTTGACTTCTATGGATGGTAAAGAGCTTAAAGAACCAATGAATATAATGCATTTAAAAATATATTATGCTTGATTCATTTTTTATGTTGCACTTGCATTTAGCTAGATCATACTACATGTTTTCTTGACATATTTTGCATGCTTTCCTATCATATTATGCATGATTGCTTGATATTATGTTCTTGCATATTGCTTGTCATATTTGCATTGTTGCTTGCTCATAATTGCTTGTTCATATAGTTTTTAGGGATTCGTGACAATGGCATATGATGATACTTAGTTAGGTCACAGCTCACATGCATTACACTCTTCACTAGGGTTTTGATGCCTAGAGAGCCCCAAACCTAGGGCCCATGCATTTTTATCCCTTCTTATCTTCTTGTCTTCCCATTGTTATTTTATTCTCTTCTCTCTTCTTCTTGTGTATCTTGACTTTGAAAGTCTTTATAATGATCATCATATCTCATCAAATTCAAGGAATACAATTGTCCTTTTGTATATTCTTGTCTTTTGCATGATTCTTACTTCTATTTTACTTTATTTGATTCAAATGAGGATATACATTCTTCTCTTATTTTGATCACCTCATCCCTCTTGAATTTTAGCTTGCTAAAACTTCAAGCATGGGGTACACACGCACAATTATTTGCTCCTTATTTTCTTCCTCTTATTTCTTCTAGCACATGCACACACTCATGTTGTGTTATGCTCATATTGATTGGTTCATACATACATCCACATACACCCTATTAGGTAGTACTAGCATATACATCATTCACATCAACATACATTATATATCACCCCTATCGGGTTACATCTCTCTTTGACTCAATGGGCTCAAAAACCCATTACAAGATCAACTCCTTGGCCATTTTAGCAGGCCTCGACATACACCCTAGTGGGTAATCACCCCAAAATAGTCATTAGTGAGAAATCATCCATAGTGGGTTATGCTCTAGCCACTTGATAATTTTGAACAATCACCCATTACGGGTTCTTCAATCCATATATGGACCATCATTTTGAGCATAAAACCCTCTAGCCTTCTTCTCATTTTTAGATGATTGACCTTTGGACCTTCCTTTTTCTTCTTCTCATTCTTATTTTCTTACCTTATTCCTTATTTCTCTTTATTCTATGCATTTCATGTTAGTTGCATTAGATTCATGTTGTACCCAGTAATATTTGCTTTACTGCTTGTTTGTTTTGTTCTTCATTTTTTTGTGTTCTACTTTTTCTTCCTTTGCCTTTTCGAGTTTCTTAAGGAAGCTCCTTTTATTTTAAAACTCGAGGGGGCACCCTAACCATAGAGGCATTAGTGGTAGTAATTCATTGCCTAGTGTGCAAGAGTCTAGAGTATCCTTATGTGGTACCCCTCTTGCACCACCCTTCTTTCTAAACTTGGCCACCCCTTCTTTGTGTCAATTGTATTATTACCTTTTATAAGTCTACATCCTTTATTTTACGCATTTATTTGACCTTAAATGCATCAAAAAGGGGGTAAAATGTAGACACAAAAAATTGACCCACTTTTAGTGGGTAATATTCCTTAGAGCCCCTAAGAGGTCTCTAACCCTTACCTAAAGCAAGGGTAGCCCTCCTTTCTACCTATCTTGCATTTCTTTAGCATTTTAGTAAAATCGCACACGATTACGATGGGGTATGATTTCACGAAAGTGATATCCCACCCATCAACATGGGGTACAATTTTGCTATTTTAGGGTTTTAATTATTAAAACCCAGGTTTAACCTTTTCTAGCATGCTTTTTATTGGCCTGTGTTATTTTCTTGATCTTTTTGCCCCTACTTTTGTCTATAAAATGAGGGGCTAATATCACAATTTCTTCTATAAGCTAACCCTGAAGTACAAATTTTGGATTTGATCTTCTACTGTATTGATTGGATTGCTATATGGTTTGGTCGATTCGTGTTGTGGTTCAAAAGGAAAGAGAGTACCCGTTTGAATACCTCGATCTCTTCTATCTACTTTTGCATCATCCATCAGGTTGTGTGCACTTTTTTTCTACATTTATTTACGTTAGGCATCTATCTTTCATTTTTTGTGTGTCTAAACCAAAATCACACCCAGTCTTGATGAGGTGTGACTTCGCTAACCCTAATTTAGGGTTTTCACTCACAGAAGTAAAATTGTACCCCATTCTTATGGAGCACAATTTTTCCTGTAGCATTATCACGTCACTATCTGTGAGGTGCAATTCTACCCAAGACTAAACTAGGGGGATCTGTCAATTTCTAATTGCATGAGTATTTTCTAAATTACATCTAGGGCATGATAGCATAATCTATTTTTTACTTCTCTGCTATTTCATTATTGTTTTATGATTAATTCTCCAAAGGTCAATTTCCACTTTTGTTTCAAATGTCATCTAAAGGACCTAGGGGGATTGACTGCTACACCTCCAAGAATTGCTATACAACAACCTAAGCAGGCCCCCTAACACTGATATAATTTTTTTAGTGTTTATTAAGTTATATTTTAGAAATAGGTATTTCTGATATCATTGGACAAGAGGCAAAAAAAGGCTAGATCAACCACCAGTCAAAATAAGTTTCCTATTTTTTATATTTATTATAAATCTGATTTGGATATCCGTTACAAACATCTAAAAAGTGAAAATCATATAGTGTGCATCTAGGGTTAATATTGTGTATTTATCTTGTGCCCTTGCTTTAAATATTTTTTGGATAAAACCCTAGGTTATAAAGAATTCAAAGAAAGAATCATACTAGGCTAGCTCTTGTATTCTTGCATTCTATTTTTTGCATTTTCCTTTGTCTTTCATAGCATAGATCTAGAAATGCCAAACTCAGGTGATTGATTTAAACTGAATACATCAAATATTATTGAAATTCTCGAGGACATGGAGTGAGTCCTAAAATTGTTCTTGGTGAACCCATCCCCCTAGAACTGAGTGTAGAGAACAAAACAACCCTCGCGGTTCACCCCATAAGGCTTTCTATCTCTGTGGATCTAGCATTTTTGGGAATTGTACGCGATAGGGAAATTTTCCCCCTCTACAATTATATACCGTTGGAAAGCTCTTTTCAATTCCAATCCAATGGTATAGGTTTTAAGAAATTTATAGGGTATTTTTTAAATAAAAGTAATCTCAAATATGAACTTACTTTTATAGGAGGAAAACTAAGGAGAATGACTTATCTTAATGAGTCAATTTTCCATGTCTACAAAACGTTTTAGGTCTTGTTGGGAATATCAAAACATCATTGTACTTACTTTAGAAGAATATCTAATGATGTATCTTTCATTAATTATTTTTGAACTCTTTCAAGGAAAGATACAAGTTGAAAGAAATGATTCATATAATTATCTCAAGGAAGAATCATTGAATCCACATCAATATTATTGTGATGATCTACTAACTCATTGTATTGAAGACATATCACTAGTGAAGATACAAAAATGAAGAAGAAGAAGAAACAAGAAAAGGAATCAATTCAAGAAAAATAAAATGAAGACTAAACCAAAAGAAGATACTCATTTGATGACTTTAGATATAAATTTATTGAAGATAGATTGAAGATTGAAGATGAAAATCCATATTGAAGACTAAAGTCTTCAATAACCAAATAATGTAATACAAGGGGGTGTTAGAGTATATTATATTTTTTGGTACATGCTAATGTACCACCTTGGGTACATCTTTAGATTAGGAGAGTGTCTTAGATTAGAGTGAGTATTTACTTTGTGCAATGTAATAAATGCATAAGTATTATCAGAGTGTGCAAAGTATTTTGGTAATGTAAATGTGCATAATAGTCCATGTGCACATGAGTCCATAGAGTAGGAAGATGAAGAGTCTCAAGAAAAGTGAATACCAAGAGTACTCCATATGAAGAGTCACATTCCATTATATATGTTTATGTGTGTGTGTGTGTCATTCATAATGTAGAATGAGAGTGTGTGGAAGTGGTGTATTGGAGATCTTTATTCTATATGAGAATACTATTTTTGTGAGTATTTATTAGTGGCTATTTTACGAGTTGTTGCAAAAGTTATTTATGAGTTTTATATGTTTAGAATATTGTCATTATCTTATATTTCATCCTACAACTTTATTTTAGATCTTTTGGTTATTTTGCTTTAAGTTTATAACATCAAAAGCTAATAAAATTTTCATCCCCAAGTTTTCTTTATAGAGATGTTTTGCTTTAGTTTCTTGAAACCCATGAAGAATAATACAACTCTTTATTCCATAATTTTTAAGAAGGCATCTATTAATTTTTCTTTGCACTTTAAAATTGTCATTCCATTCAGAAACCTATAAATTTCATAGAGCATAGATGTTTTACTTCACTGTCTCTTCTCTGTAAGTGTAGATATTTATCTATTTCCCATTTCCCACCTTCTATAGAATAAATTCATTCTCTTGGTATAAAATTCATCATTTGCATGACCCAATTTTATTTGTAATGTTTTAAAACAAATTTGTTAGGATCCTCAATCCTAACATTATTAGTTAGTATTATTAATCATTTAATTATTATATTATTAACTTATAAAGTGAACCATCACAACCCTTCATAATGTGAACTATCACGTCTCTTCATACGTGAACCATCATGTCTCTTCAACAACGTAGCTTTAGGGTAGATATATATATTAGGTTGGCCATCCATATCAAATCATCAAAGAAGAATAATAATAAGCATAGATTCTAAGGAGGGAGCCCCCTATAGTGGCAAAGAGATTACAAGGGAGCCCCCTTTGAGTGGCCTACGATTACATTTACATTAATTTATTAATAATTTTATAGTAAGACCTTGGGGTCTTACCATTTGGTATCAGATCCATGTGGGACCAAGTCATGTGGGAATTTCTCAAAGATCTTCATCAAATCACTTTTGTGCATGAGTATCAAACTCGGTTTGAGGATATCACCAAATACAACACAAGATTGGATGAATCAATTCTCATCAATGGCTTCATTAGGGGATTAAAAGAGGAAATTAGAATGGAGGTGACAAGGTTAAATACCTATACCATGATGCAAACCTATGGATTGGAAAAATTAGCTGAAGATAAAATAAATGCACAACAACGATTAGGGAAACCACTTATGGAAAAATTGTCGACCACTTACATCGCTCCCAAACCTATGCATAATGGAAGGGCACAAAGCACTTACACAACCCCCAAATCTAATCGAAATTTACGAATTAAACATCTTAGCTTTGAGGAGATGAAAGAACGACAAGCAAAAGGACTTTGTGATAATTGTGATGAATAATTTGGACCCCACCATAAATGTGCTACACTAACATTGTATTTATTGAAGGAAGTTGATCCCTGTCTCTCCATAGAGCAAGCATATGAGGTAGTTGTGTCCGAAGCGACCAGTGCACCTACTCACCATAATGAAGACAATGAGGTCAATGTGTAAGAAGTGATTTATGTACCAATCAAGGATGAGGTAGACATACCCAAAGTGATCAATGCGAGCCAAACATGCACTCTACAAGACCTACACATACCTTCCTCACCAATTGTAAGTTCTTGCCATATGAATAGACCTATTCGGAACCAACGTAGAGTGACTACACACTCCTTCTCTGTTGGCTCTACCAAGGAACCAAAAAAGGATATGATGACTTTTGATGCATCATTCTGAAGTATTTGAGGAACCCCAAGGGTTGCCCTCCCATCGTCATCATGATTTTCCTAAGGAAGATTCTACTATTTTTCTTGGCAACCCCCTGCTAATGCTTCATCCTTCTCGATATCCCTGCCTACGAAAGGATGCCATTAAAAGAGTCCAAGAACTTACACAAATCCTTATTTGAAAAAAAAGGACAAAGATCCTCACTTTGAGATTTGAGGACAAAGCTCTTTTTAAGGAGGGTGGCATGTTAGGATCCCAAATCCTAACATTATTAGTTAGTATTAGTTAGTATTATTAATCATTTAATTATTATATTATTAAATTATAAAGTGAACCATCACAACCCTTCATAACGTGAACCATCACGTCTCTTCATAAGTGAACCATCATGTCTCTTCACCAACGTTGCTTTAGGGTAGATATATATATTAGGTTGGCCATCCATATCAAATCATCAAAGAAGAATAATAATAAGCATAGATTCTAAGGAGGGAGCCCCTATAGTGGCAAAGCGATTACAAGGGAGCCCCATTTGAGTGGCCTGCGATTACATTTACATTAATTTATTAATAATTTTATAGTAAGACCTTGGGGTCTTACCAAGATGTATCTTATTGTTATAAAATATTGGTTTCATTGGAGGAAGATCACCAATGTAGAAAGACCCATTGTTTATGACAAAGGATAATTTTTATATTGATTTTGGTAGGGTTTTTCTCCTTTGAGATATATGATGAATTTTGTAGGGCTTTGCTACATTAGAAAGTCGCACCACAAATTTGATAGGGCTTTGTTTCTTTGAAATATCATTATTTTGAATCCCAAGGACTAGATTTATAGAAAGTGATGGCTCTATTAGGGGTCTCTTGGAGAAACTATCAAGATTGGCAAACTAAAGAGATAGCATGGTTGCATAGAGTTGATAAAGCTAATTGAAGATAACTTTAAAAATGATTGATATGCAATTAAGGATGGGAGACACAAAGGGTAGGTTAATATTTTTTATTTTCAATCAAGATGTAGTTGAAGTGGAAAACTAGATTAACATGATCAAATCTAGATTTGGTAGGCAATTTGTGGTTATCAGTTGTCTACATTTGTTTTTTTGTATCTAACAAATAATAACACTAGTATTAGAAGTGTTAGTAGCACTAAAGATTCGAACAATAGTGCTAAATTTATTGTAGCAAGTTATATTGGGTAGGAAATGATGGAATTTAAATTTTTTACAAAAGCACTACTAGCTAAGCATCAATGTTGTTAGTGTCATTCCTTGATCATGGTGTTTTGTCTTTTGGAGCAATAAATGCTCCTAGATTAAGTCATAATATTATTGGTTTAATTTGAATTTTTGATTAGCTAAGTGATGCAAATTTTGGTAAGTTTTAAGGACTTGATGATGTGCTCAAAATGAGTGTCTACATTTGTCTTTTTTATGCATTTACTGGATGATGAATGCATCAAAATTTGACCTTTGTATCCCAATTTTGAGATAAATAAATTTGATATTTCCTAAGGTTCATGATGTAAGATGATTAGTTATTTTAATTTGTTGATTAATGATGTTGTATTTAATTTTTTCAATAGAATTAAATATTAGCTTACCTTAGTGTGCCCCCCTTTATTTTCAAAGGAAAAATCAAGTTTGACCAAGATAATTGACTTGACCATGATACACACTGGTGTAGTGATGAAATATTGAGATGTATGTTTGATTTGGATGTGTTATGATACAAGTATAATATAAGTATAGTACAGGTATATACAAATATGATTTACCCAAGGGGACATTAAATAATGTCATAAGGTATTGTTATGATACAAGACATGATATAAAAGTAGATGTGCCTAGGGGGACTTTAGATAATGTTATAAGACATTATTATAGTACAAGATATGATACAAAAAGAGAGTGCCTAGGAGGACATCAGATAATGCCATAAGGAATTGCTATAATACAAGATATGGTACAAAAGGAGACTTGTCCAAGGGGACTTTAGATAATTCCATAAGGTTTTGTTGTGATGCAAGATAAAACATAAAAATAGACACATCCAAGACTTTAGTGTTGGAAATGGGGGAAGAAAAATATCAAAAAAAAATATTGTAAACAAGCAATAAATTCAATATAGAATATTCACCAAATATTTTATCTTATTCCTCCATAATCTACCATACAAATTAATCAGTTGATATTGCATACAACATACATATTAATACATCAATATGGTGTCTCTTTGACTCAAGAGACCATTTTATGTTTTATCCTTGTCATGTGTCACCTTCACCTTCGTATTTTTATCTCCTCATATTCTCATGGGATATGTGACTATTCAAATTTTATATGGAAGAAATAATTATTAATCCCTCAATAATTACAAACATCAAATAATGTAATAAGTTCTAACACCCCCTTATTACATTATTGATATAAATATCATTACTCTCCATGATTATAGGGGTGGTACACTAGAACTATGCTCTGACTCTAGCACTACCTTTCACTCTCACTCTTGTTCTAGCTCTCACTCTTGCTCTGGATATGGCTCTACTAGCTTTGGCTTTACTGGCTCTATAAGTAATATCCACTATGTTTGCTTCTTTGGTTAGTCACTGGGTCTACCTATGGGCTAATAACTCTAATTCTTTGCCTTAGACTCATCACTACCTTAGGGTTACCTTTGGGTCATAATTTTCTTTAGGTTTCATATGGGTCATCATCACCTCTAGGTCACCTCTTGGTTTTTTGCCTCTAGGTCACCTTTGGAAAATTACCACTAAATTATATTTTTGGATTATTTCATATCTTCAAAAATTTCCACATAATATTTTAATAAGGTCCTATCAATACAAGTATTCCAAGCATATCATGGGTCATATTATTTTTATATTCAAATAATTTATCTCAAGTTTCACAATACATTTTCCATGGGAAAATTTACATTATTTTTGTTCAACAAACTCCATGTTCTTTTGTAGAAACCATTCAATATTTATTTTACATTCTCATTCTAACACATTTATCCATCCATTACTCATAAGCATTTTTATGGTCACTTTATCTTTATGTTAACACTTTATTTTTTAGTGATTATTACCTCCACAAATCTCACAAGGATGTAGGTTCCAACACCTAGTTTTCAAATTCTTGGATCTTTCACAATGACTACAACAACCCAACTTGGAAACTTCTATATGTGATTCTTTCTTCACAAGTTGTTTGCCACTACCTCCTACTTGACCTATATTTTCATAGTTTTAATATGTATTTCTTTTCACAAACTTAGTCTCACAACTTCCTATTGGACCATCATAATCAAGGCCTTCATTCTTTGGCCTTATACTGTACATTATGGATTTTTCACACCCTATCCATATTTTCCCCAACCTATACCACTATATCCCATTTTTATCATTATTTTTAAACCAATTACTTTGGTATGTTTTTCAAAGCATCCAAATTATTTATATCCACTTTGATTTATATCACTATCATTAACATTGTTCAAACACCTAATTTTATCATTTCCACTATGGTCTCTACCATTATTCAAATACCACATATCATAATCACAATGTCCTTCACCATAATATGAATAACCATTATCACTTTCAACTCTAAATATATGGCCTCTTTCATGGCCACCATAACCATCTTGTACACAAACACTATTTTTGTTAACAATCTTCAAATCACTTGTATCACAAGCTATATCTTCCCTTTGGATAAGGTCACATGTATCACAACAACCATTTTCAATCATGGGCCTCAAATCACCTGTATCACAATTGAAATCCTTGAAAAAAATCACTTATTTCACAAAAAACATATTTCATCACGAGCTTACCCTTCAAGTTTTTAATTATTTCAATTTTATTTCTATACTACACCTCAAGGATGATAAGGGTTAATAGTGACATGCATATTCTTATCACTACACCAATAGAGATTGTCACACAATTTTCAAAGTATCTTTTACCAACTTTTCTAAGTATTACCTATTAATAAGACATTAGTTTTGAAAACTTTCCATCTTCACTATATTTTGATGGAAACACTTTTGAATTTATCCTTGTTTCTTAGCTCATTTACTCTTCTTTATTTTTTTTGACACCTCCTTGGCCATAGGGACCTTATGTACTATTTTACACTCTTCTTCATAATCTAGTTCTAGTTCACCCTATTCAATATACTCTTTCTTTTTTCTTTTATTGATATTTTTCTATTTGATATTGCTCTTGTCAATATTTTGACTGATATTGTTGATTTCTTTGAGGTCACATTTAAAATTGATTCCTTTTATACAATTAATTATATTTAAAAAACTCAATATCATGTTATTTTTTACAAATATGACAATATCATCTCCTCCATTGAGAGTAATTTTATGATGAAATAGAAGTGGAAGGACCATTTAATTCCTTTTGAGGATTATTTGTGGAGATAAGAGAACTATTAGACAAATAATCTCTCAATATATTTACCACTTCGTATTATTGAATTATGTTTACCAATTCTTTAAATGACACACTTTTATTTGATACTTGAAGAGATATCACCAATGTTTTGAATGATTCAAGGAGAGTTCTAAGTAAAACTAAGACTAAGAACTTATCTTCCATATTTTCTCCCATGGTGTTCAACCTTAATTTCAAATTAACAATTCTTCAAAGAAATTTTTCAACACTCTCACCATATTGGATCCTTAATATATGAAATTGTGACTGAAGATGAAGGACTAGTGCTTTATTTTTTCCCTTCAAATATGGTGTAAAGTTTATCGCATGCATATTTTGATGTTTTTTATTCACTTATATATGGTTGTGTTTCATCATTCACTCCAAATGTGATGAGCATAAGGGCCCTTACATATCCTTCCTCATATTTTGTCCTAGTTATATCCTCCTCAAGTCATGTTTCATCATCATTGACTATATCCCAGAGTTTTTCAATCACTAGTATTGTTCTCATTTTTGTTTTCCATGGTACAAAATTTATATCCTTTAGCAACTAAGATTCTATGAAAATTATTTTTTATGTAGCCATGGCCAAGGTTCTTTATATATCCTAAAATAGTCCCCTTTTCTATACACCACCAATCCTATATATTGATCCTTTCAATATACCCACCCTTTTAATATACTCATTGGTACGTGGAAGAATCTAGTCTTCTCAATATACGTGGTTGTATGTAAGAGAGACTTTAAGGTACATTAAATAAATTGATACATGGCACCAAGATAGTACCAAAAAATATTTATTCTATTAATGACACCTACTTAAATAGAAATACTCATATGTAGGTGTAACTTTCCTATACACTTGGATTTTATCAATTTTATGATTTATGTCTAACTATAGTAATGAATGGGGTGAAACAAATATCACAAAAAAAAAATTCTTATTCCTCCCCAAAAACAATTTAGGGTTGATTCCCAAATTTCATTATGGTAAATATATTAGTTGTTAGACACAATAACTTAACACGACAACATTAGATGTAAATGCAAGTTAGAGGCATTGTTTATAATGAACATTGTAATTGTGCAAAGTAAATTTTTTGACTTTGATTTTTGGGTATAAAATTATTTTTAATGCAAAATTTGTTTGAGAAAAATAAGGTTTCAGTCACTACCATAAATGTATTTTTTTACAATCTTATTTCTCTCCTATGCCACGTTTATTTTGTAACTTTATAAAATGCCCATTTAAAAAACTTTAAGAATACTCATATGCACTTTCAAATCTCTAAATACTCATATGAGAATTGTACCCGTAACCTTTTTCCAAAATATTTAGTTTTTCTTGCAAATGCTAAGTCTCCCTTCATGAAACTTATATTTTAAAAAGAAAAATATATTAATTCAAAGGCTCATCATTGTTGGGCATGCATGGATGCATAATTATGATAAAGTGTTGAAAAAAATGCAAGTTACTCTCAATAGGATAAAATGAGCCTCTAGCTTCCCAAAGTACCAAAAACATAACACTCTTGTTGACCACATGTATTGTCTCATTTAGTCCACATGTATTGTTCTACCTTTCATGTATTATCCAATTGTCCACTATGGCAAGGAATTTTGTTAGGATCCTCCATCCTAACATTATTAGTTAGTATTATTAATCATTTAATTATTATATTATTAACCCATAAAGTGAACCATAGCATATCTTCATACGTGAACCATCACGTCTCTTCATAACGTGAACCATCATGTCTCTTAACCAATGTATATTTAGGGTAGATATATATATTGGGTTGGCCATTCAAAAAAATCATCTAAGAAGAAGAATAATAAGAATATAGATTCTAAAGGAGGGAGCCCCCTATAGCGGAAAAGTGATTATAAGGGAGCCCCCTTTGAGTGGCCTGCGATTACATTTATATTAATTTGTTAATAATTTTATAGTAAGACCTTGGGGTCTTACCATTTGGTATCAGAGCCAAATAGAAATACACTATTTCATAGTGTGTCAAACGATCATAGGGAAGTAGTCATTTTGACGTGGGAGATTTATTAATAAATTTTCCTAAAGTATAATAAAACCAAAATATTTTCACCAAAATACTATGCAAATTGCCAATGGAAGAATATATCACAATTCCAACATACTTTTGCTACTTAATCTTGCCCACCTACGTCAAATCACATCAGTGCGTGCATATAAAATTCAGTTCCAGGATATCACCAGTCGCATCATAGGGTTGGATGAATCAGTTCTCATAAGCGGTTTCATCAGTGGATTAAAAGAAGAAACTAGAGTGGCGGTCATGATGTACACTCCTCACACCCTGCAGGAAGCCATTGGATTAGCCTTGTTAGCTGAAGATAAATTCAATGTTCAACGTCGACATAGGGAGAAACCTATTGATAAATCATCATTCATGCCCACTATCCCAAAAACTAAACCCTTTCTAGTTAAGTACCTTAGCCTACAGGAAATGGAGGAGCGACGAGTGAAAGACCTCTGTTGTACTTATGATGAGCAATTTGGGCATCATAATTTTTGCACTACACCAATATTGTATTTATTAAATATAGATGATCCTTGTCCCTCCATAGGGGCCAAAGATGAGTTAGATGTACAATTGTTGAATGTAGTCGATCCTTGTCATTTCATAGAGGGAGAAGGTGAGGTAGATGTGCAAGACGTGACCAAAGCACCTGATCACAACAATGAAGGTAAAGAGATTGATATACAAGAAGTGACCAATGAAGGCCAACCATACACTCTAACAAGACTACACACAAGTTATTCACAAATAGTGAGTTCTCACTATAGGGTCAAACCTATTCAAAAAAAAGGTAGAAATGTGACTGCACACTCCTCCATTACCTCTCCCAGGGAACAACAGGAGAATGTAGAAGTTTTACCACCTCTTTTTATGCATCATTTTAAGGCGTTTGAAGAACCCCAAGGGTTTCCATTCCCTCATCATCACACATTTACTAATTTTTTTGGCAACCCCCTGCTAATGCTTCATCCTTCTCGATATCCCTGCCTACGAAAGGATGACATTAAAAGAGTCCAAGAACTTATGCAAATCCTTCTTGGAAAACAAAGGACAAAGCTCCTCACTTTGAGCTTTGAGGACAAAGCTCTTTTTAAGGAGGGTGGAATGTTAGGATCCTCCATCCTAACATTATTAGTTAGTATTAGTTAGTATTTTTAATCATTTAATTATTATATTATTAACCCATAAAGTGAACCATCGCATCTCTTCATACGTGAACCATCACGTCTCTTCATAATGTGAACCATCACGTCTCTTCACCAACGTAGCTTTAGGGTAGATATATATATTAGGTTGGCCATTCAAACAAATCATCCAAGAAGAAGAATAATAAGAATATAGATTCTAAAGGAGGGAGCCCCCTATAGTGGCAAAGCGATTACAAGGGAGCCCCCTTTGAGTGGCCTGTGATTACATTTATATTAATTTGTTAATAATTTTACAGTAAGACCTTGGGGTCTTACCACATCTACCAAGGGTCTTGAGACTATGAATTTTATCACTATACCCTCGGGTTCTCTTTTTATCCCTAAATTTCTAGTTATCCTCTTGCTTTTATCATTTTCTTATCATTTCATCGAGTTAGCCTTTGCATAATAATTTTATCTTAGACTACCAAATAGTAATTTTATCTTTTGCTTTCATAATTTTGTGTTCATTTTATCATTTCAATTCTTACATAGTAATATTATCTTTGGTTACAAATAATCCATTTGTTATCTTTAACAACATTCCTGCACCTCATGAAATCATCTGAGAGTCAAGAGTTTTTCTATCCAAATAATCATTCTATTGTATCTGTAAATTGAAACACCATGGGATTCTAGTATCCATGGTGCTATCATAACCTATTTATTCCATAACAAGGACTATGATTGCATAACCAATAAATTTTCACAAAAAAAATTACCATCAGTCAATAGAAGCATAAAAAATGTTATCATAATTTTAGTGGCACTTTTACCACTAGGATGGTAGTTATCATTGTATATCTCTAGCTCTTTAGCTTATTTTTTTAATAGGTTTATGATGATGATCAAAGGAGCTACAGATTTTTCACTTATCTAGGTAAATCCCCTTGTTGGTAACGACATTTGTTTCTATTTATTTTTATAGGTTTCTAAAAAAGTAGGAGCAACACACAAAAACACCACAAGACTTCAAAAGTACTAACAATGCTTTTGCATCCCACTAGTACTATAGCCACAAAGGTAAAATCAGGTTAGGGGTTTCATTTTACTATCTCTAATGTTATAAATCTCAATTTATCATTTTCTATTCTATCTCTATGTGATTGTACTATATTATTTTTATTCCTTTAATTCATTAAAGTAAATGGAGAGAATATGAAAAGAACAAGTAGTTTATTTTAGCATTGTTATGGGACCAAATATAGCATCATAACATCATAAAAATAAAATTATATATAGTCATTTAGGATTGTTTGATTGCATTACTCTCTTGCATCCTTGCTTTGAAATCAAAAATATATTTTCTATCAATCATCACAAAGGATAAAATCATGTAGTCTATGAGGTATTTCTACTACCTTGTTTCATTGAATATGTAGCTAGATTAAGGTTAGGTTGTAAAGGAAACCTATTAGAAAAAATATGAATGTTATCTAAATAACCTATCAAGTGTGAGATTAGGCATACAACTACCCCAATCCTTGAGGTGAGATTCCATGGATCCAATACCCGACGAGAAAAAGGGAGCTAATGTGCCTGGTATTATAGGCCTAAATTAGAGGCTCTTCATAATTTTTCCTCATATTATAGGTGGATGTGCATGATTTTGGAGGAAATTGGCATTCCTCATGATTTTTACATCACTCTTTGATGTGATAATCAAATAACCATCCAACTTGTTTATAATCTAATGTTTCATCAATAGATATTTAGATGCAGTTGATGAGATGGCTTCATGCACATGGGATGCTTGATCTAGTTTTTATGACTTAAATGGAGAAAGTAGTGGATATCCTAACCAAGGTCATGTATGAGTTTCCTTTTGTGCACATGTGAGATCTACTTGGTGTACAAGAGTGTCCTTTTAGGGGATGACAAATAAGAGTCATTCTCCATGTCCCATATTTAGCTTAAGGGGGATGCTGGAAAATGTGGTAGCTAAGCTTCCCTTAAGTCCACAACTGGATTTTGTATTGTATTACTCATAAAATTCCTTTAGGCCCTTATAAACCTTAAAAGAGGTATTTTTGTAATATTTTATTATTTTAATCCTTAAGGCTTATTACTTAGTCTTGATATAAAGGTAACTTGTATTTAAGTATAAATACCCAATCATATCAACCTTTAATCATTGATTGGAGTGTAATTATATTAATTGATAGTGAGATTATTTGGTTTACATGGAAACCATCATATACTATGGGTATTGCTTTGTGTGTATTTATTTTATGGCACTATTGGATAATGTTGATTCCGTTCATTTTTGGAAACTATTATGAAAAATTACAATTATAAAGAAAAATATTTTTAAGGATGTTCCTTACACTTTAGGTTCTCCAAGGTAGATAACAAATCACATTATGAATATTTAGATAATATATAAGAGATTTATGAGGATGAAAATTTTGGTGGGAATGAAAAAAAGAGAGGAATACCCTCACAAATATCACAAGTGTAACAAGAAATGGGGCTAAGACCATAAATAAGAAAAAAATAATGATGAAGATGATATATTGGAATATTAAGGGTATGGATAATACCCCTAGAAAAAAAAATAAGTAGTGTGAAATATAAGGATGCATTCAAAAAGTTTTGGAAGATGGTGATTGTCTAACAATTTTTACTTTAGGATATTCAAAAGGTAATGAAACAATTTGAGATAAATTCATATGGGATAGAGAATTATTATAAGATAGAAGAACTTGGGTTGCTATTTTTTTTGTAGGAATTAGAAAATATCAAAGTGGAAGTTATTTGTATAACTGCAATTACTCTTCATCATAGATGTTGGAAAGACCTTAAATGTTTTATATTAGATCGAATGATATTTCATAATTTTGATCTATGAATTAGATAGAGGTAGAAAATTTCTATATCCTTTAAAAAAGAAGTATGGTACCATTACATGGTCTAAACCAATGGAGGATTTTGTTTTCTTTGTCAATTTAAATGTACCTTGGAATGTTATTCCTTCAAATTTTCAATATACATGGGATGATAATGTATTGAAAAATAATCATATAACAAAAATGATGGTTAGATTTCTATTATCTTATACATTTCTAAAAACAATGTATACAATCTCTTCATATATTTTACTGTGAATAGGATTAAATAATAATCCTATTCTTTTGAGATGTGATTTACTCAATAATGGGCATCTAGTTTCATTCTATGTGGCTCAAAGACCACAATTTATTCCAAATGGTTATGTTATGGTGGGATTAAGCAAGGTTTGAAATATCATTTATGTACATGTTTGTTCAAAATATAAAATCTCTAATGGGGTAAATGAAGGTTTGGATTATCAAATATCTTGATAACATATTTAAAATTAAAAAAAAATCAAATAAAAACTCAAAAATTTATAAGAGATAATATAAATCGACAAAAAAGACCATAATGCTTATCTATAATAAAAATTTAGTTTTTGATTATCATAATGTATTATTAAAAAAATAGTCATATTGGACTCCAAATTCTTGGGAGATATGGATTAAGGAAGGGGATAAAATTACCAGTTTTTCATTCTCTTTTCAAAATAAATTTATCTTTTGATTGAATAAAAAAAAATTTCAACTCTAAATGTAAGGAATATTAAGGAATGAGAAAATATTATAAGGAAGCGATTAATTATTTCAAAGATATTGTGTTAAAAGTTGGAGAATATTAGAAGGTCAAGGTAAGATTTTTCAAAATATTACACAAAGATAAACTGAAAGCTTGAGAGTAATATCTCTATGGAAGATATATATGAGGTTGATTTATCTTTCCACCTTAATAAGACATTTGACTATTAAATATTTCCTATTTTCTTTTATTTATTTTTATTTGTTGAAGAGTGATGTTGGATATGGTTGAAGAGGATAGAAAAAGAAGTCTATATAAGTGAGATCAATACCACCTTTATTTCATGGCTACCAAGAAAGGTGAGATAAACTATTTTGATAATTTTCATCCAATAAGCCCTTGTAATATGATTTATATAATAATTTAAAAAATTCTAAGAAAAATATTGAAAAGGATGATAGATTTTGTTATCTCAAAGGAATAAGGTAAATTTTATTTATGGCAAACATATTCTTGATGGTATAATCATTATACAAGATCCCATATATTATCTTCATTCCACTGAAAAACAAGGTCCACATGTAAAATCAAATATGAAAAAAGCATACGATAGGGTTTGTTGGAGTTTACTACATATATTCTTAGAAATTTTGGTTTTGATAAAGATTTATATGAGTGAATTAGATGTTTTTATACTACTCCAAAATATATTATACTGATGAATGGATCCCATTGTGGATGCTTTAAATACTCTATTGGACATTTCTAGGGTGACTTTATGAAATGTGGTGTGTTAGGAATTTATTACATCATGTAATATAGTTAGGGTTAGATATTTAATATTTGAACCTAAATAGGTCTTTGCTGGTTCATTATTCAAAACAACCATGTACACCTTCATTGTACATATACATAATTTTAAAAAATACAACCTTGTCCACCAACTTTCTAGTTCAACATGTGGTAATAGATCCCTCATTGTTCCTAGAGAATGTAAAAGAAAAGACCAACTTTGTGTGTTGCTTATTAGTAATGACCCTAAGGTGCTACTTAGAAGAAGATCAGGTTGAAGGTATTTAATAAAGAAAAAACGTTACCAAGCATTATGGTTTGAAGGAATTATAGGCACATAAGATGAAAGAAGTTTCAAAGAATTGTTGTAGTCTATGGAGAAGAGAAAATTATCCATATTGGGATATTTTTAAAAATAAAAACATGAAGATGTCATAATATTTTTTGTTCTATTTTATTTTGTTTTGTTTATTTTTTTTTTAGGTTTGATGTTGTTTGCTTAAAGACATTGTTCACATTTGTGGTTGAAATGTTATCTAGAGATATTATCATGAAGAAAAGCAATGTGCCATAAAGAAAGAGTTCAATCATTTTATCATAAATACCAGTTGCTACTATGGAAATATTTGCACTAAAGCATTGATGAGAGTTCATGTTACATTTTGAAGAAAAAGTAGAGACAAGTCATCTCAATGTTGTGATTGTTGCATGCATACTGAAACATCAACAATAAATACTTTGATTATTTAAGAGGGCATGTTACAAAAATGTGAGGAGGAAAAGTCCATATATTTTCTCATGAAAGTTCTTACAAATGGCTAGTTTAAATTAGGCATAAGTTAAAAATATGATTATGCTCATGTGATATTTTGTCAGTGTGATTATCAACCCATGATGTTGTCATCATTTGAATGAGAAATAAATTTGGAAAATACTTGAAGTGCATAAGAATCTACAAGTAGAGTGTAGTTCACTTGGAGAAGGCAATTTCAAGACATCAATTTTATTAGAATAATAGATGTTCTAATGGAAAGGCATTGGATGATCCTAATGGAGATGATAGACATAGAGTAGTTGAAAATCACACTAAAAAAATAAAAGTTGTCCATGCAGTAAAATCAAAGAAGAAGAAATTATCTCATGCATAGGTAATCTAGGCATTATGTCATCTAAGATGAATATAATGCCACACGAGACCATAAAATCTAGAGTTAAGTGGGAAACTAGTGAGGAGTTGACTAGGTTATCTAGAATGGGTCATCTAAGACTACTATATCATGAAAATAGGTTTTATAATAGAGGTCATATGAAATATTGAAAGGATCATAATGCAAATAAAAAATGAGCTTTCTAACATCCATAAAAATATAGGATTGCATCAAGGTCATGGGATGTCATAAGATATAGATCCATTTGAAATCATGCCCATATAAATCATCACATAAGAAAAAAATAACTATCTGAAGAGAAAGTAGATATATTTTTAAAGTTTAAAGTTATTTCCAAAACACCTTGTTGCAATAAGATCTCTCTAATAGAAGTTATTTTAAATTTTAGCAATACACTAAAGAAAAGTCTAGTCTATGAGGTACTTTTATAAAGAAAAATGAATTATTTTTCATAGATATTTGTAAGGCACTAGACATAGGTTTGTTGAGATAAAAAATATTGCATGCACACTAATGAAGACTTCCCAACTATAGGTATGAAACATAGTCGATGGAATTGAAATAAATATTTATATTTACCTAATACATGCACAACTATTTGGAAATCAATAGTGGGAATTGATTGGATTGATGCATATTCATGACATCATGTGATTGATTGTTGATATCATTGGGATAAGATGTGTGTTCTTTTGGATTGACATAAATTGAGGTAAAATGAGACTTTGATGTATAAATTAACCTATGATTGGAATAATATTCGACATCATGTAATGGATATCATTTACTCACCATATAGACCTTTGCAATAAAAACATATAGTGTATTTTATTTGACAATTAGGTAATTCAAAGTTTGTATCACATTGATGTGACATGCTTGAAAGATTTTTGTTTAATAAAAACATGATATATCCCATATTATTTTTGTTATATTTCATTGGACACTTATATATTATTTTGAGAATACTAACATTGTGCTCACATTAAAGTGAGACACTTGAATATTGTAATTAGTGTGAATGCTAAGGTTTGACATGACCATCTAAAGCATGATGAATCCTATTGCTAATTGGGTGATTGAAGATTAATGAAAAAATATTTTTAAATGATGTCATTAGATTTATAATTTTTGAAGACTTTGATAGGAGATAAAATTAATTATTTTTGTCTACTTCCTAAAGTGAGGTATAAACATATTTATACTCATCGAAAAGCATTTTTGGAGCTCAATGTAACCATCCTTTCAAAGATATATGTCAAATACATTTGAAGACCACATATTAACAAAAATATTTAGTTTGAGGGGGGTCATATAGTTGATCCAACTGTGATCTATTTTGAAGATTGCATTATCAACTAGACATAATGCTTCACTTAAGATAAGTGGAGGCCTTGTATTTTATGGGTACTTGAGTGTATATCTATTCTTATATGCTCTTGTGAATGGTTGTGGGTGTTCTTATTCACAAGTGAAGTGTTGTACCTATGATTGGTTGAGTGTGTCCTTAATCATAGAGGTTTGTAGATAGATAGGTGTGTCCCCGTTTATAACTGTGTAGATGGATATCATGTGTGTCAATATCAACTTATGATGTAAAATATTAGATAGTTGTGCTTGTCCTTCTCCTTTATAGATTTTAGTATGGTCATACTACTAAGGTGAGTAGTTGAGTTTGTTCATATTCATGATGATGTAAATGATGGACTAATTTATGTTCTAGTCCATGATATTTTTAAATTATGTAAGTTGTTGATTCCTTCTCCTATATAAATTATGATGTCATAAGGGATAATTTTAGGAATTTATTACATCAAGTAATGTAGTTAGGGTTAGAAATTCAATATTTGCACCCAAATATGTTCTTAATAGTCTGTTATCATAACCAACCACCTACACCTTCATTGTATATATGAAATTTTATCAATATAATCTTGTCCAACACCCCATTGGTCTAACTTAATCATACTCTAAAATATAGATTAACATAACACAAAAAGAAAAAAATGAAGAAAATTAAATTGCATAAAACCCCTCTAATAAACACTTCATCAACCTTCTATTTGTACATTCTACTTCAATACAATTCCTTAAAAAATAAAATTTTCAAAATCACTCTACTTATTATAATTTCTATATTTACATGCTTTTCTTTTCTATAAAAGAAATATTTTACATTCATTTATAATGCCATACTTTCCTTAAAAACACAAATAGAATTTTCCATTGCTAAGGTTTTCATAGACTTTTCCATTCCTAAGGTTTTCATATACATGATATTTCCATGTATGTGTGTTTTTTTTTTTATATATATATTTTTAAATACTATAGAATATTACATATGCTTTTTACATATAATTTCTATAATTAATTAAGTACAAAGAAAAAGTATAACAAATTTTTAGTGAGGTTTCTACGCCCCCTAGTCTTTTGGGTCCCTTTTATCCAATAAATTATGAACATTATCTAACATTGAGGGTGAATACTCAAAATAATAAGGCCCTTATGATCTTGTTTTATTTTTATATCATTTTCGTGCATCTCTTCTAAAAATGAATTTTGTGCATCTCATATATTAAAATTTGATACCATAAGTTCTTTTATGCTTTGATTTTATTTGATTTCATTAGGTAAATACATGGTTTATCTCTATCTAAATCCACTTTCACTTGTCTACATGGAACAATATAAAACCACACCTCATGCATTCCACGAAGTATAATTTTACTTTATTTTGTCACTACATAATCTAAACAACTTTATCAACACAAGTCATCCAAAAATTTAGAGGTAAAATTAACAATCTTTATCAAAACATTCAAGAGTTAAATGCATCCAAAAATATAGAGGTAAATATGATGATTTAACATATAGTATAACTAAATAAATAATTTTTACTAAGGGATCAAAGTCTAAAAGCTAGGGTTTTATAAAAAACCAACTCCATTTTGAGACCAAGGACAACTATTGTAAATAGCAGAATGAAAAACCATTAGGAATAATGGTAAATTTCAATCTCATATAAAAGGATAGGTGGCCAATTTTGACCAATACCCTTACTTAAAGCAAGAAGAGTGGGTCAAAACCATTGAAACTACAAGTTAATACTCTTTTAAGTATTTTAGAGGTAAACAAGGAAATTTATTCAATTTATGAGTAAACAACAAGAGGAGAAGATGTTTTTCAATAATATATTATTTCCTATGAGAAGGAATTTAACCATTACTTGATCTAGAGAATGTTTTTTATCCATCCAAAGAATTTTTAATGTGTTAATGGATACCTTTGTTAGAAACATCACACAATGAATTTAGGGTCATGTCCTTGAATCGGACTTTTCTCAAAAGCTTTGAATATTTTGGTTCAACTTTATACCTCTTACATATATGTCCATGCATGAACTTACAAGTTAGCTTAAGTGATGTTATAGGTCAATTTTGACCAATTTCCTCGCTCAAAGCAAAAAGAGTGGGTCAAAACCATTAAAACTATAAGTTAATACTATTTTAAGTATCTTAGAGGTAAACAAAGAAATATTTTCACTTTATGAGTAAACAACAAGAGGAGAAGATGTTTTTCAATAAAAAATTATTTCCTATGAGAAGGAATTGAATAATAACGGATCTAGATATTTTTTGATCCATCCAAAGAATTTTTAATGTGTTAATGAGTACCTTTGTTAGAAACATCACATAATGGCTTTAGGGTCACATCCTTGAATGGGAATTTTATCAAAAGCTTTGAATATTTTGGTTCAACTTTGGATCTCTTACATATATGTCCATGCATGAACTTACATGTTAGATTAAGTGATGTTATAGGCCAATTTTGACCAATCCCCTCACTCAAAGCAAAAATAATGAGTCAAAACCATTAAAACTACAAGTTAATACTCTTTTAAGCATCCCTAGAGATAAACAAACTAATGTATTCACTTTATGAGTAAACAACAAGAGGAGAAGATATTTTTCAATAATAAATTATTTTCTATGAGAAGGAATTGACTCATTAATTGATCTATAAAATTATTTTGATCCAACCCAAGAATTTTAAATGGGTTAACAAATGCCTTTGTTAGAAACATCACATAATGGCTTTAGGGTCACATACTTGAATGGATATTTTCTCAAAAAAATTGAATATTTTGGTTCAACTTTGCATCTCTTACATGTGTCCATGCATGAACTTACATGTTAGCTTAATTGATGTTATAGGCACAATATCCTGTGAAAAGGTTAAGGTTCTTCCAAAAATCTTATATGTATTATGAGAGACCTTACAAACCATCTCAAAAAGTTATTGTTGGAGCATTCTCCTTGGAAAAATTGAATCTTCACCATGAGTCTTGCATGGATACCTTGATTAAATTTTTGATGATTTATAACCAAATAATCAAGCTCAAGTAATTTTACATGCCTAGGTACTTCAACAACTTGTACCCATACATGTTGTATCTTAGTATTAGCTAATGGAACTTATTTTTGAGTTATCATACAACATTATAGCTTTTTATAACATTGTATGAAATATATTACTTCACAATTTCATATCGTCAAATGTCAAAATAAATAGAACCTTATAAATATTCCATTTATACACAATGAAAGGCTATCATCTATTTGTGTACATACTTTAAAACTTTTAATAAATATATTATTCCATAAACCTTTATTTCATATGTTACTTTATATATCCATGCTAGATAACTATGTTGAAAATTTATTGATATTTATGTTGATAGCCAATATGGCTTTATTGGTTTTGTGCAAGGGAGACAAATTTTGGATGGTGCCATCATTATCCATGAACTTCTTCATTCGATGCAAAAGAGTGGCAGGGCGGATTTTTTTCTAAAATTGGACGTCAACAAAGTTTATGACAGAGGAAGTTTGGTTTCAGTAATTCTTGGGTCAATTTGATGGATGCCTCGATTTCTTCTGCTTGGTTCTCAATTTTGATTAATGGATCCCCTACTGGTTTCTTTAACTCGTGTAGAGGGATTCATCAGGGAGATCCTATCTCCCCTTCCTATTTATCATCATGGTTGAGGCTCTTGGCTAATTTATTAAAAGTTGAAGTGTGGATTTTGGTCTAAGTTTGGCCTTGCGGATTAACCCAATTTCTCACCAGTAGTTTTTCGACGATACTCTGCTTTCTTGTATGGCGTCAGTATTTCATGTGCGTGATGCAAAATTTTTTTGGACTGTTATGGGAGATTTGTGGGTCATTTTATTAATTATCTTAAAAGTAGCGTATTTTTTGTTAACACCCTGGAGGTTCGTCAGAAAAATATAGCTTCTATTATGGGGTGTAGGATTACCTCTCTCCCAAATACATACCTTGGCCTTCCATTGTTCATGGGTCATTTGAAGGAATCACTATGGACTTCAGTTTTGGAAAGGGTGCAGAGGAAGATCTCCTCCTCGAAAGGAGCCCTCCTTAGTCAAGCGGGAAAGGCGGTTTTGGTTCAGAGCACGCTTCAAAGTATCCCCATTTACTTTCTGTCTCTCTTCAATCTTTTAGCTAAGGTGGAATTCAAGTTTGAGAGTATTTGTAAGGCCTTTCTATGGGCTGGCTCGAAATTGAAGGGCAAGTTCCATCTCATTTTGTGGGAGTAAATTTGTAAAAGGAAAAGGGATGGGGGTTTGAATCTTAAGAATGCGGCTATTATGAACAAGGTACTAGTTTCTAAACTTGCTTGGAAGGTTGCTTCCAATTTTGATTGCCTATGGTGTCGTATTCTTAAAGCTAAATATAATTTTCAACAATTCCTCTCAGATAATCTCTCTTCTGGAGGTTCTACATTTTGGAACAACCTAAATAAATCTAGAGACTTCATCATAAATAATAGTTGTTAGGTGATTGGCAATGGTAGGTCCATTTCCTTTTGGGATGATCCTTGGCTCAGAGACCATCCCCTTGTAGAGGATCCTTGATTTTGAGATGTGTGTTTTCTCTCCAAAGAGGCAGGCTTTGTCAAGGTGGTTGATTTTGTCCTTCTTCAGAATGATTGTAAAATCTGGTCTCCTTCCCCTCCTTCCTTAGAACAGTCCAAGATCAAATTATGTGGGATTCTCTTCTTGCTGAGATGCGATGGTATGTTGTTCGACATGAGGAGGTGGTGGATTGGTTGGTTTGGGATGGTGATAGCGAGGGCTCTTTTTTGGTAAAATCTGCTTATTCCCTCCTTTGTCCCCATGGAGTTGGTGATTTCCCTTGGTCAAATATTTGGATTAAGAATTTAACCCCAAAAATAAATATTTTCTTCTGGCTGGTGGTGCAGAATAAGGTTCTTACGATAGAAAATTTGCATAAGAGGGATTTTAGTTTTTTAAATCGATATTTTTTTGTGTAAACAAGACTAGGAGTCCACCTCTCATATATTTCTCAAATGCAAAGTTTTTTAGCATATTTTTTATTTTTCCCTTCAACATGTTCGGCTTGCTTAGATGCAATAGAATTCTATTTACAACCTTGTTAAACAATGGGAATCACCCTTTTCCTCTCCCCATATTAAATATTTCTAGAAATTTTTGCTTCCCCACCTCCTTTGGGGTGTGTGGAAGGACGAAATGCGAGGGCATTTAAAAATACTAAGGGTGACATTTTTCATTTAAGCCAAAAAATTATTTGGAAGGTGGTAGAGAACGTGTTGATGGCATTGAAGGACTCGCTTCCCTCTATACCTAGAGACCACCCTGATTATACTATTGAGCAAATTATTGGTTCCCACCCAGAATTAAGACGCCCACAAGCTCTAAATTTACAAGCTTCTATTCGTAGGTCACCACCCCCTTCAGGATGGTTTAAGATTAACTTCGATAGGGCATCGAAAGGAAATTCGGGTGAAGATGGTGTTGGGGGTGTAATTCAGGATCATTTTGGCAATGCTATTTTAGCCTTTGCGGAGGATATTGGCATCCAATATTCTCACTATGCTGAAACACGTGCTTCATTTTTTGGAATTCAAATGCTCAAATATCTTGGCATCCACAGGGCAATTATTGAGGGGGATTTGTTAAATATTATTAATATGCTCAAAGGAGATTGTCGTCCCAGCTAGCAAATCTCTAATTTAATTAATGAATTTAGAGCCCATTTATTATGTATGAAGGAGATGATTATCAAGCATGAGTTTAGAGAAGGGAATGCAGTGATCGATTCCCTTGCAAATTTGGGTGTATCTAGTGAGTTCCTGACGATTTGACATACTAATTTTTCATTTGAGATCATTCTCCTTGTTGATGATGATAAATCTTAATGTTTTTCAGATGGTTCCTGGTCTTACATTGCATTTCCCTTCTCTTGGTTGGTGTTGGACTTTGATTATCATTGACATGATGACAAAGTACCTTTATTTCGGGTTGTTACGATATCCTATTGGGTATTCTTGGTTCGTTGTTGGTTTAATGTGGTGTCAGGGTGTCCTTTCCCCCTTGGGTTTTTTGAATTTTAAATTTTGAATCTTCCCTTCCCAATGTTATTTCATGTGCTCAGGTGGTGGGCCTTTCTGGATTTTTATCAATCTCTCAAACATTCTCTGAGTGTGTTAGTATCAGAAAGTCTCTTCTTTAGTGCCTTTTTGTTTCTCCTTGGGAAGTTGGCCTCGATTTTGTTCAATATCTGGTCAGGTTCTGATATTTCTGGCCTCGAGGGAGCTGGGATCCTCTATTGTATTGTCCTTTTTGCTATGAGAAGGCGCATTCATGGCTATTTTTTGGCCAATGTATCTTGGTTGTTCTTAACACCTGTTGAAGGCTCGCTTGTGCTGGTGACATCTGGTCTGTATGGGAGTAGCCTTTTGGTGCTTGTTTATGTGGTTTTGGGGTTCTTTCCCCCATTTCTTGGGAGTTTTCTCGGTTTTCTTAGTCGTATGCTCATGCTATCTTTGCCATCCTTTCCTGTGATGGGGATTGATTTACTACCCATCATGTTGTTTTCTATTTTCTATCCTAGGGATGGTCTATTTTTCTTCGTGTCGATTCCTAGGACTCATGGGTCTCCTTAGTCCCAAATCCCTTTTTGGCATTCAAATTTTGACTTTAGGGGTTAGGAATCTATACATTTACCTTGGTTTACCATGGGTTTTCTTCGTCAAATTTCTTTTGCTAGTTCGAGTGCGGTAGCTTGGGTTTTTATCCTCCTACCTGTGTTTGGGAGATTTTGGTTTTTTGTTCTTATGGGTAAGGTGAAGATATTTTCATCTAAAAAAAGTTGAGTAAGCCCCATTTAGAGCCCACATCCATCTCCTTTGATGATGAAGTTAAAGCTATTTAGGTGGAATGGGATCTCCTAGAGTGTATTCAGAAGTTTCATGGTCATAGCCCGATGCTCACTAATTGGATGGGTCAAGATTGGCTCTTGGTCATTTTAGGTCATGGTGGAGCTTATTAGCAGGACCACTGGTTTGATGTTAGATGGTGCTTATCACAATCGTGATAGGCACTCCCTATTGTAGGAGATCAATATTTTCTTGGACAAAGAGGAATTTTTGCCTAGGGTTCAAAATGACTTTAGTGCTTCGGCCTTGTCCCCTCCTTGGGATCGTGTTTCTAGGGTTATTATGGACTACTTCACCCTTGATTCTTCCTATGAGATAATTAGGAGTTTTCATGCTATGTTTTTAAATCATTTGCGATGTAAAGCTTACATGAATATTCCTTTATTTCTTTTCGAGTCTATGAATAAGTATTTTTTGAATGTGCAAGGTGGTTGTGGTCATATCCCCATCCATCAAGACCTTGCGTTGCTTGTGTTTGAACAAGTATCTATAGAACACGATTTAGTTGCTGACGAAATCCTCAAGCCTTTTGCAGATCTTCTAGGTCCCATGGTGGGAGGTGCTAAGTTGGTGGTGGATTCTCTTGGTCCTAATGGTCATGGCTCTAAGGTGGTTTCGAAGAATGACTTTGATTGCAGTGAAGAGATTATTTAATTACCTTCGAAACGGGTCCTGAGAAGGTCTCTAGAAAGATACAATTTTTTGCTAAAGGAGTGTGGGGTAAGGCCTCTCATGTGGGTATTTGCACTCCCTCGGCTGGCCCCACTATTAAATTTGATTTATCCCCTAAAGAGATTAAGGAGGAGCCTATGAAGATGGACCTGAAACCCACTCGTATTGCTGTCAATAGTGGCTTACGTAAATCTAAATGTCTATGCAATAAAGGTGGAGAGGATGAAGGATTCTCCCATATTTCTTCCCACCCTAATATTGATGTTCTTCTATGGGATTGCCATCGAGAGAAATCGGTTGAGGAGGTCTATGCCCTAGAGGCCTCTGAGGAGATTAAACACTCGGTATTTCACAATTTGAAGTTTATCGATATCAATCAAAGGAAATTGTGGAGTTCGTTGAGATCGACGATGGATATTTCCGAAAATATTTCTCGTCTAGCTGCTTCTATTGCTCAGGGGATGGGTAAGTTGGGGTAGAACCATCTCAGTTCTCCTCTTCTTCTGTGTCTTTAGATCCTGGTCTTTGCAGTCTTTTTTTGGTTTACGTCATGTTGTCTAGTGAGGTTTAGTTCTGGTCTTTCTCGCCTAAATGATGTTTTGATTGTAGTGGTTATGGAATCCCTTTAAAACCCTCTCCGTTTTTAATATTAAAAAAAAAATATGACTTTATTGATATAAATTTCCAAAGCCCTTCAAAGTAAAAATCTTATCATTGAACATTTGTAAATGCATTTACAGCAAAAGATTTAAAGAACCTTCGTTATAATGTAAATGTGCAGTTGATAATATTAGATATGCAAGAAATGCATAATTAATACATAAAAATATATAAAGTACAAAATATAACCTGACTGTTTTGTTTTTGGCATTGACTATAAAACATCTATCAAATGCAACACACTAAAAGTAGTATTCTAACTATTTAGATTTTTCACTTGTATACAATTATTTTATAATAGCCATCTCTCATTTTCATAATATCAATGAATGAATAATAACACTTATCGTAACCCAACACTAATATTTATTCTCATATATAATATATAGAGGTAAGCCAACAGGAATAAATATTCTCATATATAATAAACCGAGGATGGTGTGATATTTTCAACCCTAAAATTTGTATCAATGATTTCATACGAAGGATAGTAACCTCTAACATGGAGTCAGCTAATTGCCATGTTATGTCGCAGCAGACTCAATAGCAAAACTTCAGTGTCGTTTGCTTGCTATGAAATTTCAGCTGCAGCAATTTTCCTGGTAAAGACATTTGAGCGATTGAAAACTGTGGCTAACCTGCCTGTCAATCGAACATGCTCCAAAGTTGGTCGTACCCCATACTTACCCACGGTTGCACTAGCAGCCCTGAACCCTCCGCCATACTCCGGTAAAGTATTCCTTCCAGTTCGGTGAATGAAAAATTCCCCTAGCTTTCTCTCAAATTCTGGTCTAACACCCTCCAATGATCCTGCCATAACCGCCGATTCCAGCCACATAAGTCCAATAACCTCACAAATACCCTCCTCCACATAAGTACTGAGATCACCAAACCCATTGAGCCGCAACCAGGCATGCATAAATTCGTGCGCCAGAATCGAACCCGTCAACAATCTCGGAAGCCCGCGCACAACAAGAATGGCCGAGACTTCATATTTAATTCCGTTTCTGTTATTTTCTCCGACGGAAAGGCACAGCCCTCTGATCTCCGCCGTGGGGTTAAGCCTATCCCTCCCCGCCATGGTCGCAGCAACTTCCTGCACAACTTCCCGTTCTGCAAGCACACCAGGAAATTGAAATTTCTTGCTTATTCTCATATTTAAGCTTTGGTAGAAATCTTTGATTTCATAGCAAAGCCTCTGGCATTCATCGCTACCCATAATTGCAGAATCGAAGCATTCCAGACAGAGTTTCCTGTTATCGTCCAAAGCAACATATTGTACTTTTTTTGGTTCCAGGCGCTCGCAATTGCAGCAGCGAGGAGTTTTGTCGCTGTCATGCGAAGGGCAGTGTTTCTGCCCCCAAAAATTATGGACTCCAAACTCGAAGAAACCAGCTTCAGTTTTTGGAATAAATTCGTGACAGACATCGCATTTTGGATGGTGAAGTTGCTTGTTGCAGAGCTTGTTTCGCTGAAATATCTTCTTAACCCAACGTTAAATATATTCTTGAACCACTTCAGACAGCCTGTTTGTGCAGATATTTCATCGCCCATTTGGATTGAGAATCCTGTATCCCTTAAATTTTCTGCTTTTTGTTTCAATTTAGGTCTGAAACAAATGCCAACAGATGTTTATATCCATTGTGATTCTCTTGCCTGTGAATGGATTATTATTATTCTTTGGATATTTGAACGCACCGCCGCCGACGTTTATGGATAACGAATTCCATACTTTTTCATATGCCTATGTGGATGACATGAATCTAATTCCTGGTTAGGAAATAAGGGAACAAGACAAGGATACAGTTGAAGGACAACCGGGATACTGGTACTGCCTTTAATCTAGCATGGGATATTTATGAATGTTGCCTGGCGGGCAAAAGTTTTACTTTGATTAGATTCGGGGCCATTACTTCAGTTTATAAATGGGTTTATTATACGGTGCATTAATGATGATAATCCAAGAAAAGAGGGAAGAACTACAGAATGTACATTATGGTGGAAGAACTCGGGGTTTGTTAAAAATGGAACGTTAACTATAATAATCCAAAGAAATGGGAAGTTTGTTAAATATGCGACGTTAACTGTAATAATCAAAAGAAATGGGAAGGAAGAACTCGGAGTTTTTTAAATATGGAACGTAATGGGAAGAAAGGCGGCAACCGCTACCACGGTATGATATGATGGAATGCCTGAATTTTGACGTGATGATGGGAGTAGAGGTCCCGAAGTTCCAAAACTGTAGTGTTTTTTTTTTTTTTCTATCTTAGATTGTAAGTGTATTTTCTCTCACGTCAAAACACTCCTAATAATTATCTTGTATTATCACAACCTATGCAACATTATCTTGTCAACCTCCAACTTGTCTTACCACTTTATTTTCAACTAGTTATACTATGAGGCATGTGAAAGTATGTATATCCCATATAGAATGAGAAGAGTAATTGTCACAAATATTGAAGAGTCAGTTGTAAAGTTATATATTGGAGACAAAGCTCCATGCAATGTAACCTTCAGAAACCCCAATGTCTATGAGAAAGTTTGATTTGTATATAGAAGTATTTTTTATTGTGCAATAATTTTGTTTTTTATGAATGATTTCATGTGATTGATATTTTATCCTTGGAAAATTTACCTATAAGATAATTTTGGCAAAATTGCCAACAGTGGTATTAGAACCACATTGAGTGGACTCTGTCCACTGTGAGTGAAATTGCTATCAAAAAAGAATACAAAAGATATTATGAGAAGAATATTGAATATTGAGAAGTTGTTAAAGAAGGATATTGATTGGAAAATTTATTGCATAGTGGAGATATTATTGAGGAGACTATTATGACTGAGGCATTAAGAGATATTAACATTGAAGAAAGATATTACTGTTATATTGAAGAAATATATTACTGCTACATTGACGACGTTGAAAAAAGAGACTATTGTGTCAAAGATGAAGAGACAATTGTATTGAAGATGTTGAGTAGAGGAGACTACTATGTTGAGAATGTGAGGAGCATATTTGCATTGAGAAGATAATTTAGAAGTATTGAAGAAAGTGTTGCTAAAGACAAATGAAAAAATTGATATGAAAAGAAGAACATTTGTCAAAAGTAGAGAGAACACATTAAAGAAAGTGAAGCAAACAATTTTGATTGGTCTAAAGCAGAGAATTGATGAAGTTTGGGGAGGAGGGGTTTAAAGGACTAAGCTACAAGTCTATGAAAGCCCGCCATTTGTGTTGAAGAGTGTTGAGTTAAGAGATTGTCTATGCTAATAGTGATATGAAGAGACTATAACCAACTTTGTTGAAGTGTTCAAGCCAAGAGGAATGAAAGTTTCTAAGTTAGAAATTACCTGTGCCAAAGAGAAGAAAGCAAGGAGAAGGAATAATGTTTGAATCAATGTTTGTGGACGAGAAGATTGCAGACAAAATGTTAGAAGAGTTAGAATGTGAATTGAAATGTTGCCCAAGTTGATTGCTATGTGTGTACAAAAGGTAATAAGTGAGCACCAAAGCTATAATTAAATTTTTAACCACATATTTTAAAGGTGAGAACATTCTTTTCATCAAGATTGATTTATTTTTTGGCATTATTAAATTTTTAAGATAATTTGGTTGTATAAGGTATTAATTATTGAAAAAATATTTTTGGGAGTTAATTAATTTGGACAAAATGAATTAATGATTGGGAGATAAAGAAACAAAACAATTGAAATTTACATTGGAGTTTATATTGAATGAACCAAGTGGAGTGTTGATTAAATGGGAGATATAAGAATTGAATTTAATTAATGAAATGAATATGGAATGAATTGATTGAATGATAAATTAAAATTTGGAGTTTTTTGAAATTGATGAAATTGAGAATAATTAACTGATTATGAAATTTAAAATGTGGGAGACAAAAAGGGATTAAATAATTGAATCTAAATTTTGATGAATTTGAAAATTGATGAATATTTGAATATTGATTGAAATCTAAAGAGAGAAGAAATTGAAATAAAAATTTGGGAATTATAAAAATAAATATGATGAATTAAAATTAATTGCTTGATTTAAGATTAAATATTTGAAATTAAAACTGTTTGATGAAATTTATTAAAGAAAAAAAAAAAAAAATTGGGAGCAATAAGGCATCCAATGTAAAAGGAATTAATTTTTTTAAAAATGAATACATCAAGAAGACCATACAAATTTAGAGGATCAAATTTTATAAGAAGACATTTACTAGCTCAAAGACATTGTCAAAGGCATGTGAAAATATTACATGAAATTCATCAAAAATGATAAATGATGATGATTTATGGTACATATATTTAGGTGCTATTCACCACATGACAAGAAAATTTATATTGGTTTGATTTGATACAAATTAAAATAAACATTCCAATGAAGATTGTAGATGATAAATTTTACCATGTATAAGGATCTAGGAATGTCACACTTGGTTTACCATATTTTGAATGCATTTTAGAATTTGTGTCGTATGCTCCATGTTTAACAAATAACCTTATTTCAGTATCTCAATTGGTTAACCAAGGAAGAACTATGGAATTTAAATACATCAATGGAAATAAAAAAATGTCTCATCAAGAGACAAAATAAAATTGAAGCTTTGGGATCCATCAAGAATGAAATATTTGCATTGGATGTAATGGGATTATCACAAGTTTTAGATTATCTTTTGCCACAAGAACAATATAATGATGCATTTTTTGACTTCTCAAGAGAACAAGAAATAGAGATTTGGACCAAACATAGTGAGAAAATCAATAGACAGAATCCATGGATGGAAATAATATAAAGAAAAAATATGATGATTGAACACTAAAAGTCTTCACACCAAATAATGTAGTATAGGGGGGTGTTAGAGATATTATATTATATGGTAATATTAAAGTACCGAGGAGTACTATTGTAAATATTATATTAGGAAGTTTTTTTATATTTGTCTAATGTATGTGTCAAAGTGTGGAGAGTATTGTGTGTTATGTAATAAAATGTGCAAGTGTGAATGTGTAAGGTGTCAAGTGAGAAAGTGAAGAGTCATAGGTGATAGGTGTCAAGAGTGCAAGTGAAGAGTCATAGATGATAGGTTTCAAGTATGGAAGTAAAGAGTCATGAGGAGTTTTGTCATAATGTGAGGCATGTGAAAGGATGCATGTCTTCGGTAATTTGAGGAGATCAATAATCAATAATATTGAAGAGTCATTTGTAAAGTTATATATTGGCGATGAGAAATATGAATGTATTTGATAAATTTTGATTTATGAATATAATATAAGTATTTTTTTATTATGCAATACTTGTGTTTCTTGTGAATGCTTTTATGTGATTGATATTTCATCTTAGAGAGATTTACCTATGATATAATATGGTATAATTTCCAATAGTGCCAACACCTTATATTGGAACGATTATGTTCTCCACAAGCCTCACAAGAATGTAGGTTCCAACACTTGGTTGTTACATGTCTAGATCTTCCACACTAACTACAAAAACCCATACTAGGACCTTCATACCTTGTACTAATATATTTTATTAAAAATTTAGTCTCATTTCTTCCTATTTGACCTCTATACCCAAGAAATTCATTCTTTGGACTTATATCTAGAATTATTGGAATTTTCATACCTTGCTTATATCTCCCAATCCTTTGCTAGTATACCCTATTCTTCTCATTAAATTGGAACTAATACCTTTAGTTTGCTTTTAAAAGTTCCCAATCTCTTCATAATTATGTTTTTCAACAATATGGTCTTTGTTGTAGCCATAAATGACCTAATGATATTCATCTTCCTCTATTGTCTCTTTATCATTTCTTTTCTCTTTCTTTTTCTCTACAAAAGTAGGAATTATTGCACTATTATCTTCATTTTTACCACTACTGGTGACCTAGGCCAATGACCTCTTTTGCATGCTTATTATCTTGCTAGTTTCTACCTTTAACTAAACTTATTTTACAAATTATCTCAACATTACCTTTTCTCTCTTCCAATTTATCGTATAACCCTTCAAGAATTGTTTTTCTATACTTAAGCACATTGTAGAACCGTTTTCCACTTGTTCTCCTTTGTCGTTTAAGAAACTTAATGTGTACCTCTTAAATTTTTTCTAAATAGTATAGGTGTTTACCATACCATCATGCACTATCTTTCCCAACTTTAAAGGTCCTAAAAGTTGGAGAGAAGTTGATAAAGAATAAGCTCTTTTGGATAGTTTAAAATGGTCAAAAGATATATTTTTGGATAGAATCTTGGGATGGAAACCTTGTATTGTCAATTCAACATCTAAAATTAAGACCTATAATGGATAAAATGCATAGGATAAATTAAATAAAAAATTTAAAATATTATAAAGATCAAACAAGAAATACAGAGGTGGGAAGATGTTGGATCCCAGTAGAAGACTGACCAATCCAACTCTCTAAATATAAAAAAAAAGAATATTCATAGGCTCCTTCAAATGTGATTTCCTTCATGATCACAAGATAAGGACTACATTGGTTGGAAACATCAGGGAATGGATTGTACACTATAGCTCAAGATTATTTAGCCTTAATCCATATTAACTCCCATTCGATTCATGATCTTTTCAAACATTTATGGCTCAAAATTTATGGCTAAAAATTAAGTTTTTCAAATGATTTCTACTTAATAAAAGGGTACTCACAAGGGAGCAACTTATGAAGAAATGATTTAATGGACCCTTTCAATGTGTAATGTGTTGGGATAACAATGAAATATTAAACTATTTATTCATAGAATTCCCCATAGCTTTTATTCATGAAGAATGATACAACTTATAGGCTTCAAGGCCTATATTGAAGACAATAAACACACAATTAAATATGATGTACTATGGTAGTAGCATGATTGTGTCACTATGACCACTATTTTAGTGTATCATATAAAACACATTATAAAAATATCCAATGACATTATTATAGTGTGACCACTAGCATCATAATATTGTGACCATTAAAGTACACATTACACATTATTACTAACATCTCCCCTTAATGTGTACTTTCCTAAATACAAAGAAAGTCAACATTAGATATGTCTCCCCTTAATGTTGACTCTTATTATAATAGACATAGAGCATCTTGCTAAGCTTGGAAAACTTATCAAGACCAAGTCACTTGGTAAAGATATCAGCCACTTGATCTTGAGTCGGTACATACTCCATATGTATAATGTCATATTGGACCATTTCTTTGATGAAGTGATGATATATTTTAATGTGTTTGTTTTGGACATGGAAGACTAGATTTTTGGTCATGTTAATGGTACTCTGGTTGTCAGAATAGATTGGTTTTGGTCCTGCAATGGGTAATCTAATATCCTAAAATAATTTCTTGAGCCAAATAGCTTCCTTAGTCACCTCAACTTCTATATTATACTCTACTTCTATGATATAAAAGGAAATAGTGTTCTATTTCTTGGTGCTCCATGAAATTGAACCCTAACCCAATTGAAAGCAGTAACCAAAAGTTGATTTGCAGGTTTTAGGACAACTAGCCCAATAAAAATTTGTGTACCCAATCAATGAAAATCCTCATGTGCTATCCATAATGAGGGCTCCCCTTAAGAAATCTCAAAATCCTCTTAGATACTATCCAATGGTTGTTCTTCATATCCTTCATGAATCTGGAAATAATTCCAACTAAATACGTAATATCTAGTCTAGTTGAAGTTAAGTAGATCAAACTTCGAACTAGTTACCTATAAAGGGTGCCATAAACCCTTTCTTCATCATCATTATTAACCAATTTCAATCAGGTTTCCATAGGAGTGAGGGAGCGTATACACTCCTCCATGCAAAACCTATCTAAGATCGACTAAATGTATTTAGCTTGGGAGATAAATATCTTACCATATTGTTGCCATACCTATATACCTAAGCAATAGTAGAGGAGGTCCAAGTCAGTAATTTCAAAATTTTTGCTTAAGTTCTCTTTGATAAATTTTATTCCATATGTGTCATCACCTGTAATGAAAGATCATCCATATACAATGTAATCAAAATGATATTGTTTCTCCAATGTTTCACATAGAGAGTAGATTCTGTTGCAGATCTAGTGAAATGAAGGTTAATGATATAAGAGTCAATTATGGCATACCATGCTCGGGGTGCTTGCTTCAACTCATATATAGCTTTCTTCAATTTGAGGACTTTTATTTCATGGTCTTTGATTGTGTACCCTGATGGTTGGTCAACATAAAATTCTTCCTACAATACACCATTGATAAAGATACTTTTTACATCCATATGATATATGGGCCAATGTTTTTGAGTGGCTAAAGCAATAATTGTGTGCATTGTAGTCATATTTATCATAGGAGAAAATATATCCTCATAATAAATTCTTGTTTGTTACTTATTTAGATACTAGGAAATCCTTATAGCTATCTAATGAGCCATCTGATTTATACTTAGCCTTATAAATACATTTTGTGCCAATGGTGGGTTTGCTTGGGGGTAAATCAACTAACTACCATGTTTAATTCCGTTCAATGGAATACAATTCCTAGTCCATAGTAAGAATCCATTTAGTATCACCAAGTGCTTCTTTGATAATAGAAGGTTCTAGTTGGCTAAGGACTTTGAACATGAGGGCATAATTCACTTGGTGTCTTAGGGTAGAAGGCCTTTTACCTATATAAGTGGGCAAGTGATTTTGTGCTTCACATATGGTAGATTGGACCCATTTAGGTAAATTATTTGATGATGTGGTATGATCATTAGATGGAGGAGTAGAAGGCTAATATGGACATGGATCATATGTGGGGAGGTCTTTATGTTGAGGGATATTTTGATTTGTGATGGAAGAGGAAGGACTAGGTGAGATAGTTGGTGCTAAGAGAGCAACTGTTTCATGAGTGGATTGAAAAGTGGGGATTATTGGAGGAGGATTATGTAGTGAATATTCATTGAAGGTAACATCCATAGAGATAAAAATACTCTTGTAAATAGGCTCATATAGCTTATAGTCTTTGGAACTTTTACTATAGCCAACAAAGATGCATTTTTGGCTCTTGTCATCAAATTTCCTTCTTTTTTGATAAGGAATGTGGGCATAGGCATCACATCCAAAAAATTTGAAATGGCCCACATAGGGCATCCTTCCACTCCATAATTCCTCTAGTGTTATGTCATGCAAAGCCTTAGTGTAGGACCTATTGGTCAAGTAGGCAACCATAAGAATAGTTTATCCCCAATATATGTTTAGCAATGTAGCAAAAAGTAGCATAGATTTGGCCATGTTTGTGATGGTCTGATTCATCCTTTCAACTATTTCATTTTTTTGGGGTATATAAGGATTTGTGAACTACCTCATTATCCCATTATACTTACAAAAGCTTAAAAATATTTGGAGATGTATTATCCACCATTATTGGTCCTTAAGGTGGATATTTGATAGCCACTTTCTCTTTCAACAAGTGCCATGAATTCCTTGAATGTATCAAGGGATTGCTATTTATATTGAATGAGATAGATCCAAACTTTGTTGTTATAATAATAAATTAAAGTGATATAATATTTTTCCCCAGTATGAAAGTGAACAGATATTGACCCACAAATTTCTAAGTGCACTAGTTGCAATGGTTTGTTGGCTCTCCAAAAATTTCCTAAATATTTTTTTTTTCTATGGTGTTTGGCAATAGTACGTGGCTCACAAAAGCATTTAGACTCCCTTAAGTGAGGAATTACTTTTACCAAACCCATTATTTCCATATTTTAAATATTATGAAAGTTAAGATGACCCATTCTTTCATACCACATGTACTCCAAAGAGAGAGTAGTAGTTATATGAAAATATTGTTGAGTTATAGATTTGGTAAGGAGGTAGTAGACACCATCCTTTTTGAATCTCATGGCTTTGACATAGCCATTTGGTTCTTGAATATAAAATTTGTTTTTGTTGAAAAAGATAGTATAGCCCTTATCTGTAAGTTTCCCAATAGAAAAAAGACTCCTCTTGAGGCCAAGTACATACAACACATATGTAGTAGGAAAATTATTTCCATTATGTAAATAAAGTGATGCATCTCCTACACATTTAATGGGAAGAGCATTTTCACCAAAAGTAATGAACTGGTTGTGGGCAAGTTGTATTTTGGTCAACAAACCCTGCTTAGATATCATATATCTAGCTGCCTTGGGTCTATATATGAATAATATTTATCTTCAACATTGATCTGATCTATTACATAGAATGTATTGAGATTATGATCTTGTTGACCTCTTTGATATTTTTTTCTATTTCTTTGATAGAAATTAGTGGTCATATGACTCTATTTTCCACAATAATCACACCATTATTGGTTGTTGGTGTGATTGGATTATTGTTGAGGCCTATTTGGTTGACCTCCTTGAGGAGGTCTTGTTTATCATCTTGTCTACTGTTGTGGATGGTACTATTATGTTTTTTGATATTATTGTCATGGTTGTTTATATCTCTATCTACCTCTCTAAATTTAAAACTAATGCTATTGATGTGGACCCATGTTGGGTCTATGTTGTAAGGATGCCTTGGTATAAAAGGTTGCTCCTATAGAATCAAATTCTTCATATTTAATGAGTGCTTTCTCATGTTTCTTAAGAAGAATATTAATCTCCTCAAATAGAGCACTCAATGTTTTACCAGATAGATTTAACATGGTAACATATGCATAAAATTTAGAAGGGAGGCCACATAGGATTATAGGAATCAACTCACTATTAGGAAGAGTTGAACCAACAATTAAGAAATCATCTCTAATAGACTTCAATTCCATGAGATAATTTTTAAGTGATCTTTTCATACAAATATTGTGCAAATTATTTATCAAATACAAAATTGTATCCTCACTAGGCTGATCAAATAACCTCTTTAGTGCATTCCAAGATTTTTTTGGTGTAGTAGCAGCCTGTACAAATTCTCTATATTGAATCCCATTAGATATTTTGATTAAGCTTAATGCTATATTATATTTCTTCTCAAATAATTCCCTAGCTATAGAATTTGTAGGTGGAGTTAATGCTGCTTCATTTTTTGCTCTATCTCTAACATAGTCCCACATACTATGCATCATTAATATGGACTCCATTTCAAATTTTCAATTTGTAAATGTGTCATATCCCTCAAGAGTTTGTGTGAGACCACCTAGTAGATTTGTGGATGCCATGATTAGAAAATGAGTAAGAGAGGAGTGAGCTCAACCAATAAGGTAGTGAGAAACACAAGTGCCAAGAAAGGACTCTCAAAAGAATCTAAGGTACACTGCTTAAGACCCACAAGGTGTGGAGGGTTTACCTAGTTCTTCAACTTTGAATCAATAAGTGTTTTTATTAGTGGTAGGTATATTAAATATAAGTGACCTATTACAACCAAGGAGAGTAATAAGTGGAAATAAAGTGAGGGTGGAATATGTGTTTTTAAAAATACGTTGGCGTGCTTGCTTTCTTGTGAAATAAATTACACAACTTATGTATCAAAATTCAAGTGTGTATATGCTAAAGAAACTACACTTGATTACAAAGTAAATTAAATCCCAAAGACATGTAGGGTTATAGCAAGCATAAAACGTAAAATCCAAGCACAAGTAAAGAAATGGAATAACAATGTGGTCAAATCAATACCACAATAAAGGGACTCCATAAGCAAGGTATGAGGGGATATAAAACACATCTTGTGATGATGATTATATTAAGAAAATGGCTAAAAATAACCTCAAGTGGTGCCTCTAAAAGAAGTACAATTTCAATGTCACCAATGATAAAAGTGCCTCCAAATTGGGCAAGTACAATGAATAAATTGGGCCAATAATCCTCCAATAACATGAGCTCCTCCAATTGTGGAAAAAATTTGTTTTAAGAGTGTCAGGAACTGTCAAGATTGCACTCTAAGAGTAAATTCAAGGTACAAATAAGCATATCAAAATGGCCACAAAACTCAAGAATAACCTCACCAAGGGATTTTTCTTGGAAAAACCTTTCCAAAGAGTATATATAAGGTTATCTTCAGGTTTTAATGAAGCCTTTATTTGTAATACAATAGGTTATTTAACAATAAAATAAAAGGGGCAAAATATTATACATATTATTCCTTAAAATATTCTTATAAGGGTGCTTAAGTTTGTCTTACATGTACAATATATAGAAAGAGAAATTTAATATAAAGGTATGTTTGCCTTCCCATGCACCATGTGGGATAATTGAAAACCTTGGGGTATGGGGCCACGATTCCTTTGTCGACCATATGCATATGAAATTGAAAGAAGGTAGTAGCCCTTGTAGTACCAGTCAGTGGGCAGGAAGGAATGGACTAGACAACACGAAGGTCAATTGAGGTAGGTATTGTAGAGGTGAGATGAAGTGGCTCCTCCAGTGCTTCATGGTGCTAGAACTTTATCACTGCAATGAGTACCCCTTACAATGAACACATCTTCACATGTGTTATCGAGCTGTCATGGTTATAATTATGACATGATGAAGCAATTTAAAATCTAAGACCAACTATGGTTTAACATGCTTACTTGACCTATTGTTTTTAGTGTTGTATTTATTGTGCCTCAAATTTCTACAAAATTGTATATATCAAAGCCATTCTAAAGATTTAGTTGGCTATTAATTGGAAAAAAAATGCTCGTTTACCAATATTATGTATTGTCTATGTGCATATGCAGATAGCTAAAGATGGTGTGATATAGATGAACATGACCATGTTCAAGGAAGGTTGCTATTAAACATCATAATGGAGGACACAATTGAAAAAATAGGCTTGGAGAGAGCGTTTTAATGGCCTGCACGAAAAAGGATTAGATCGCTAGCAACCAACTTACTATGTAATTTTATAAATTTGTAATTACACCAAACACTCTCCAAACAGTCCCTGATTTCCTTTGTAGCCAAAAATATGGACATCAACAGGTCCTACTAAGTTGGATATAGGGGTAACATAAAGTCTCCATGTTGAGGTCATCGAGCAATGGTGTCACAACAACATAAAGATTATCTACACCAACATAGTTTGATATCATTAGTGGTTGAGCAACACTAAACTCCAATGTTCCTTCTACACTAGCATTTACAACTTTGGAGATGTTACTCTTCAACAACTACTTGACAACAACTTGCAATGATCATGTAGAAGATCACAAAGCTAGGACTGAGCGATATCAATTTCATTTAATCTTGCACAAAGAGGCCCTAAATTAGATTAATGTGCTCTTAAAATAGATGAGATATAATGGTTTAGGGTCATTAGATCTTCTATATTTGGGCTATGAATGAATCCATTATAGCAAGTTGACAGAGCTTCTAGCATAGGGTTGTGAACAACACAATCTAGACTACTATGGTTGAATGAATCATAGAGATAAGGGATGATAACAGGGTTGCTCACAATATTGTAGATTCAAATACACCTAGATCAGGAGTTATACTCACCAATCTACAATAATTAAGGGATACAAAGACGACTTGAAAATAGGATAGTGGATTTATGGCATACATGAACAATCAGGGTGAAACCACACTATCTCAAAATAGAGAAACTAAAACCAAATAAAAAATGCAAAAGGGGAGGGGAGGACCCCCACAGGATGGATCTCACTACTTTGATACCAGATGATAGCACTATAATAGATGTCTCTATTGATTCATGAAGAATAATACAACTTATAGAATTTGGGACCACTACTGAAGATAATAAACAAACAATTAAATATGATGTACTATGGTAGTGGTATGACTGTGCCACTATGTCCACTATGTTAGTGGATCATATAAAATACATTATAAAAATATGCACTAACATTACTATAATGTAACCAATAAAATTATAATAATGTGACCACCAAAGTATACATTACATATTATTACTAACAAGAATATGGTCAACATTAAACGAAGGACTATTTAGGCAAGGCATTAAGATATTCATTCTAGGATCATGCTAGACACTAAGGTGTTCATGCTAGGTTTATGCTAGACACTCAGGTGTTCATGCTAGGTTCAGTTGGTAAACATTAAACGAACGACTACTTAGGCTAGGTATTAATATGAAGTTGTAGATTGGGAAATACATGGCTCTACATAGGGCATTGTGATTGACACTAATAGAACTATGTACAAGGTGTTATGGTAGAATGTACTCAACATAACCTAAACATGACCAAATAAATATACTCATATGTGAACACAAGCATATATCCATAAAACATAGAATTATTATGTTATAAAAGAATATTACAATGGATTTTTATGGAAGTGAGAGATGCTCTACGACATAAGCTAGATCCCTAAGAAAGGATGTGAAATGACTTAGTTTTACACCAATGTAAGTAGGACTATATATCCCAAGGTTCTACTTGAGAAGTTTTAGGGGCTCTATGGTTAGATTGACTCTACTCATTTCAACATATTGTAGGTAAATCTTGCAACCCTATCCATAGATTCATTTGACACCATTGATGAATACATTAGTTGGTTCAAAAACTTACAAGAAGATATCTAAATTATGAGAGGACTACTTAAGTAAATAAGAGAAAGACAATAAATGTTTGAGAAATAGAGTAACATGGAGTTGCTTAATATTATCTTCACTAATGTGTTAGAAGCATATGAGATAGTTGCTATGTCTTCTGGATGCTACATGTGAAATTCCTAAACTCTCTTGCACTACCTATTGATGGAGGTATTTATGTATTTCTTACATCATCAAGCTAGGAGTAATAGAGGTAAGGGCAATTATACTTTTAATTATAAACATCTAAAAATAAGTTATGATAAAAAAATAGAATGATAAAAAGATCAAATAGAATGAGAAAAAAATTTAAGAAGCCCTTCAAGAAACTTAATTGTGAGTTTTGAAAGAAAGGACACAAGGCAAAATTTCACATGCTTTGGATCAAGAATTTGGAAGAAGTAGCATGAAAGGGGTTTTTGGAATTGGTATCTTCTATGTATAAGGTGGGTATGGCTTTTATTTGTATTTTATATGTTGTACATCTACCTCTTTAGATGAATGGGTAGTTGGTTTAGGGGATCTTATGCATATGATAAATTACAAGAACCTTCTTAAAGGCCACAATAAAACTCATATAGAGAACATGTGAATGGAAATGGCTCTTCATTGTAGGTGCTTACAAATGGAGACATCACAATTGGATCTTCATCATTTGATGTGGTATTTCATGTTCCTAATGTTGGTCCTACCCTTTTTTCTATTTATTGTATTACTCACACTAACAAGAAAATATAATTTTGGTCTACTAAATGTGTGAAGAAGGATATAAAAAATGGTTTTAGGATATTTCTTCTAGATATTGTGATGAATCTAATCATATGCATAAGTTGGATGAAATACCCACTCTTTCTATTGCCTCTTCTAGCAACAAGAACTTTGATACAATGGTTTTACATGCTAATATGAGAGTCATAAATGGCATCATAGGCTTGGGCATCTCAGTTATGGTTATTTGAGATACATGATGTACACTTGCATACTTGATGAACACATGACTCTTGATCTTCACTTTGTACACTCTAACCTAAGACACTTGTGCACATATTTACATTACATATTTGCACTCTTACATATAAAATAAATATATTACTACTTATCACTCCTTATTTAACCTTAATAATAAACATTTAACTTTAATAATTTGCTATACTTATTGCTCCTAATGTCCAAAATTTTGAAAAACCCTAATAATTAAATATTTACCTTTAAAAAAATCTTGCATGCCTTTCCACTTTTTAACATTGTAAATATTTTGAGTGTTATATCAAACAAGGCTCATGTGAACCATTCTTATCAAGCTTGCTACGTGAAACTGAGATGACTCATTTTTTGGTATTCCATTTCCATGTGTGTAAAGTTTAACATTATACTTTTAAATGGTCTATGAGCATTTTATTTTCCAATGGCTTGTAAGCAATTCACTTCCAAGTGGCATGTAAGAGATTCTCCTCTAGGTGGAATGTAAGGAATTTACTTTCAAGTGATGTGTAATGAATTCACTTCTAAGTGACTTACAAATGTTTCACTAGGAGAACATTACTTCTCATGCATTACTCTATAGTAGGCAAATATGTTGGCAACTGACTCTATCAACTTAACTTCCTCCTTGCACTTGTGAATGGGATTTTGTCTTCATTGTTCCTTATTCTTAGATCTAACCTTTGGTCTTCCAATTGATTTTTGTTTGTGCACTTGGTATTCTATTAGTGCTAGTCATCTTAGAACAAGTTTGAAGTTATGTTGTGCTGCTCCTTAGGGTGATTCTTGATATTACATTACTTTTATTAGATTTAAATTATTCGTAGGGTTCTTCTAAGATTTACTCCATATTGCTCTACTAATCATGTGAATGGTTCTTAGGTTGTGTTGCTTGGTGTTCATTATGGCTAATGTTGCTTGCATATCTACATTTCTTCCTATACTGCCTTGCACTTACATTTCTTCCTACACGAACTTGCACTTACATTTCTTCCTACACTATCTTTGAGCTAAATAGTTATGTTCTTTACATTCTACCTTGTAAGGATTTTCTCTTGAGATTCTACATATCAATATTTAGTGATTCTTCAACAATTATTCTTCTAGACTCAAGCTTCACATATGGCTTTATCTAAATCAAACCTTGGCCAACTATCCTTTATATTTCTTAATGTCATTTTTTAAATCTTTGGCCTTAAACTCAGACATGGAATATCTTATCTAATCTGTTCTCTTTTCTCAATAGATTATCTTTGTTAAGATCAATATGAGATCTTTAGACCTCTATCTTCAAGAAGGGAAATATTTGCTTGTCTTTATCCATGAATTTTTTCTCTATAAGTGATACACATATTTTCAGATAAACTTTTTAAAGACTTGATAAACCTTCCTTATTTCTATCTCTACCTTAGAACTGAATTTCTTCCTTTATATGGATGCTCTTATCAAGCCTCTATTTCAAGGTCAGTAACCTAAAAAAAATTACGTCAAAGCCTCTCTTCAAGACTTGATTCTTCTTATAGACCACATCTGTTTTGAATAGCTCTTTAAAATATGTAACCTTGATCTTCTACTTTTATTTTATCTTTTACAAGGTCTATATGACCTAGGTCTTTAATATCAAGGTCTCTCTTCAAGACCTGAAACCTTTCATTAAGGTCATTTTCTCTATGACCTAAAACATCAATATCTTGTAAATTTAATTAATCTATGCTTGATGAAATATTACTTTCAGTCTAATACATCCTTCTCTTATGCTACTTTTTCTTACACTTAGAAGATTAAATTATTCTCTGTCTATTGTAGAAAGCTTATCACACTTCTGATGATCAATATCTACTACAACTTTCTCTCAATAATATCTTAGGTTTCATATAAGAACTTAAACCTATATAATATCAAGGTGATGTTGAATTTCCCTGATACCTCAATCAAAGTCAAGATGACTTGATTGTTCTAAATTCTTCAACTTCCTTTTGAGTTGATAGAAATCAATGTCAAGGAATATCTATGTCCTTGAAATCCTTCTATCTATGAAATCAATGTCAAGAGTTTGCTATGTCCCTAAATGATCAACTATCTTAAAGTTGATTCACCTTCCAATATAGATGAGTCCTAGTCTTCACTTGTTGTTCTTCAACCATGGAAATACTTTATAGTTGAGTCATGGTCTTCACTGGTTATTCTTAACTATGGAAAGACTCTAGCCTATTTACTCACTTTGACATTATAATAGAATTTGAGTCACACTACCTTTAAAGTGGACAGACTCTAAATCATTTCATCAATCTAGACAAAAATTAATTTTTGTATATAGCTAAATAAATTTGATCAACTTGCATAGAATCTGTTAGTAGCTCTGATACCACTGATGGATTTTTATGTCTTAATACTACCAAAAATCTCATAGGTTAAAAATTACAAGATCAAATATAATATAGCCACAAAGTAATAAGATCAAGATAATAATGTGAGCAGATTAATATGAAAAAATTAATATGTATGTCAAGGCTAATAATATATCAAATAATATTCACTAATGAACAACAATTTGAATGTTGATATCCTAAATCATGCATGTACAAAGCATGTAGAACAACTTACAATATTAATTGCTCAAAATGTATGCAATATTTATTACTTTTCTTTCTCTTACAAATATGATACTAGACTCTTGATGCTTGATGCTACACTTGATGCTTAATGCTTATCTATGGAGTACTATATAGCCACAATAGAATGACTCATTGGATACTTGACTATTCCTTTTCGTATGCATGTCTCATGATTGTTGGCTTCTCTATATGACACTTGCATACTTGATGAACACAAGACTCTATATTGTATGCACACTCAGACATGACTCTTAACCTTCATTTTGCACACTCTAACCTAAGACACTTGTGCACATTTTTACATTACATATTTACACTATTACATATAAAAAACTTATGCACATAAACTCTCATTACACTTGTACACTTACTCACATGACACTTGTGCATTTCCTACACATACACACTTACATAGAAAGGAGAAATAATACTCACACTCTAAACTATGACTCAACCCTAATCTAATATTTAAATATATACCATAAAGGTACCATGGGGGTACATTAACATGTACCAAATAATGTAATATACTCCAACAGTCTCACATACCCAAGGATATTTTAAAAAAAGAAGACACCAAAGAGCTATAAGTGTATATTTATGGGTTATTCTAATATCTCAAAGGTATGTCGTCTCTATGATACTTAGATATGTGATATATTGGTCAGAGGAGATGTCATATTTGATGAGGTTATTTTAAGTACTCCTTCCACTCTTCATATATATATTTTAGCTATTGATTATTTTGATTATTTATCTATTCCAAATTCAATAGGTTCTTTAGATATCTTGGTTGATTCTATTCTCATTAGATAATATTCTTCTTCTAGTGGTTCTTCATCACCTATTGATTCTACCCCATTATGAGCAATTTCTTAGGTAGTTTCTTCTTCCCCTATAGTAGGACAAGATGAGTAGGATGGTTCAATGTAAAATGTTCTAGATTTGGATGATGAGGTGAATGGTGATGATTTGGATTATTCTATTTTAGTTTTTGATCTTAAGATGGTGGGTTAAGACACTTTTGAAGGGTACACAACTCATTTTGTCCCTTAAGCAACATTAAAAGGTCCCTTCCCAAGCTTTTCTATTGAAGGTAGCCCATTCACAAAATCCTATCACCTACTCTCAAGCTAAGGACAAGCTTGCATGGTAAGATTTTATGGCAATAGAGAATGGGGCACTAATGAAGAACACAACTTATGAGTTAGTATCTCTTCTAGCAGGGAAGAATATTATGGGGTGTAAATGAATCTATAAGATCAAGTATACATTAGATGGTTAGTTTAAAAAGTATAAGGTATGATTTATTACCAAGGGCTTCTCTCAATATGAGGGACTGAACTACTATGAGACTTTTGCACTTGTGTCTAGGATGGAATCCATTAGAATGATTTTTTCTATTACTACTTCATGTAGATGGAAGGTGCTCTAGATGGATGTGAAGAGTCCTTTTCTCAATAAATAACTTCAAGAAGAAATTTACCTGCAACAACCACCTAAATTTGAGTTAGAGGACCCTAGTCCATTGGTATATTGCATGACTTAATATTTGTATTGCCTTAAATAGGCTCCTTATGCTTAGTATGAGAAAATCCATTTGCTTTTCCATAGTTGTGTATTTTAGTGATGTAAGGATGAGATAAATTTACATTAAACATCACAGTAAGGGATCTTTGGCGATCATATTATATAATGATGACTTTCTCATCATGGAATTTGTTCCACCATTGAGATGATATATTTAGGGCTTTTGCATTATTTTTTAGAATCTAAATTAATAACATAGATTATGGTGTTAGAAATATTGTTATCCCTAAGTCCTAAATATCTAAGTTAGAATTATTGTGATGTAGCGTTGCTTGGTTAAAGGATTTGTTAACAGATATCATTATCGCTATTCTAAGACATGGACTATTTCTAGAGCTAGTAGTTAGAGTTTCTTATGGCTTCTAAAGCCTATATATGATTGTAATATTTCTTTGATTAATAGAACGATTTGAGGTTCTCAATTGGTATCAGAGCCTGGTAGGAGAACTTGCATCTTGTGGGTTACCCATTTTCGTAAGTTCAGCCCAGAAGAAAGTTGTGTCTCAGCCTTGCTTGAGTTACTGTGACTTAAGCGTGGAAAACCTGCGTTTCATTAAATGTTGTGTGGAGGTTTGTGTGTCTCAAGTTCATGGAGATAGCGGAAGATAAGACTGTCGAGGATGTTTGTTATCTTCTAAAAGCTAACAAAGATGTGAGCGCCGGCTGAGAGCGATTTATGATTGGTGGATCTGACCAGATGCCATGTTTTTTAAAAATATATATATTATTGGTGCATCTGCTGTGAAGGACGCACGATTCGTGAAGGAGACGTGAGACGTGCTGCCAACCACGCGAAGGAGACGTGAGCCGGTGAGCTGCATGCTGCATTTAGAAATCTATGTAAGTGAAAGACTGTGTGAGGTTTTGACCCTCTACACTGTGTGAGAAAGGAGCCCACGCGCTGTGTGAGGAGACGTTGTGCTCGCAAGGTGGACGTCATACTACGAGGAGATCTACGCAGAAGGTAGAGGAGTTCCAATGTTGAGATAGCTTGCAAAGACAAGACGTGGTTGGAACAAATAACAAGGCGTGATTATTGAACCTGTACACGAGGAGAATGGTGCAGTTTCCAGCCAATTGTTGTGCTTTGAGAAACGCCTTGACTACTGTGTAGAGGAGGTCGACTGCGTGAAAGGTGATTTTGCAGCAAGGATTCGACGTCGTGAATAAGGGAGAGCTTGCTGATGTGAGACATCACTGTTCCTAGCGTGAGATATAAATCGTGATTTGTTGTATTAAAAGATAGAAATATGTAAGCAAGACGTGCGCGTTGAGAAAAAACTGATTTGCTATGATATGTCAGGTGATAAGAGACGGCCGGTGAAAGTATAGGCGTAGTTGTCAACACAGCATCATTGAAAGTACATGTGTTGTTGTCAACATGCAGAGGAGAAATTGCTCTTCATGCTGAGTTGCGAATGAGAATGAAAACATACGATGTGAACGAAAACATTTGGCCCATTCCAAAGTCTTCAGCCTCCGCACAATCAGGCCAGATTCATCAAAAGAAACGCGTTGAAATACACCTCTACGCATAAGAAGTTTTTTGACGTGAAAAAAATAAACGTGCTTGCGGACATTTTCTAAGACGTTCGAGCGGATAGTAAATGACCAAAAAAAAAGGGTGTGGTGATTTGTGTTGTGACGTTTGATTTGCAACAATCCTTGCGCGGTAAATTCCTGCTGTAGATTATCGGAAAGCCTGCGTGGAGTTCTGAGTGGAGACCGTGTGATTCACGATGTGCTGTGAGCCTGTGTGTTGACGACGTTCGGCGTGTGGAGACAGAGTATTGACCAACACTTGCGAGTCAGAAGAACATCTGTGGCTCAGAGACGGTGTCTTACACATTTAAAGTTGGTGCTGTCATTATAAAAAAAAAAATAAGACAGGCGGTGTTAAGCCCGTGGAGGCTGAGAAGCCTGCCCATTTGACTACGAATCCCAATGCAATCTAGGGAGGAAAGCCCACACAAGAATCGAGGAGCTGCTATTCAATTTGTTGCTGCGACCTGAAAATTTTATATTTTTACGAACAGATAAGTTCAGCAGATCACTGCTCCAAGAGGAGCCGCGATGGAGAAAAGGCGGCAAGGAGAACCGCCCAGGGAGAAGTGCCACTGTGAGTGAAGGCGTACCGTGAGTGGGGAAGCATCCCTGGGTGACTCTGTCCCTACTAGTCACCTAGGAGCTCTAGCTTGGGTGGTTGAAGGCCCAAAGCTTGGACGCTGCCCGACCTAAGGTCAAGTGGGCAAACCCTAGCGCAGCACAGCCGAGGTTATTAAAAAAACAGAAGGTTTTATTTTGCATTTTATTTTTATTAATTATTTCTTTAATAATTAAATATCTTGCTTTAAATTATTATTTAAAAAAAATGATTTTTTAAGCTGTATTTTCTTATTATTGCAATTAATTGATTAAAATTTACTTGCACATACAAACAACAAAAAAAAAGGGAGTTTCGATTTTTTTTTGCAACACTCCAAAGCAAATTTGATCACAAAACTTGTTGACTTCTATTTTATTAAAAAAAGAAGGAAGAAAGAAAAAACAAAGACAGTGTGGTTTTCAAAACAAGTGAAGCTATTGCTGGTTTTCAAAACAAGTGAAGCTATTGGTGAAGGTTACATTTGAGCCATTGATATATTATGATAAGGTCACAAGGATGTTACCTTGCTTTTCATTCCTTTCTAGCCAGAGAGACTCCTAAAATATTTGATGAAAAAGTGTGTATGTATGGTCTTAATACAGTCTTTAGTCAACTCCAAAATTCTGTAATTGCAAACCAGCTAGTACCTGACACTGATTACGACGGTGATTCTGAAGATAACGACTCTTTTGATAGTGGACCCACTCCAAATGATAGTGAGGATAAAGATTACGAACCTGAGGAGTTTGAATCTAACCAGTTTGTATCTGTTGAGTTTGCACCACAGGTACCTGAAATCATTTGTATCAGTGACAGTGATTCTGTTGAGCTAGTGGAGCTAGAACCACATTCTCCTGAAATCATAATTGTTAGTGATGACAGTGATTCTGTAGCTGACAATTTTTTCAATGAAGAGATAGGTGATCCTATGGAAGTAGAGCAAGATCTCTATGAGAGAATTGACAGAATGAGGTTCGATCTAAATCTATAATTTTCTTTGTTTGTAAGCATCTTGCCTTGTTTGTGGAGTTGAACGTTCTTGAAGAATAAAAGATTTGTTGCTAAGAACCAACTAGAGTTTTGTAGAGATTATAGACAATCTTTAAAAAATATTGTGATGGAAAACATGTACGAAGACTTGAAGGTGCCAAGTTTCAATGGAGAAGATTATGCTTATTGGAGCATAAGGATGAAAACCTTGTTGATGGCCAAAGACCTTTGGAGCATTGTAGAAAAATGATATGAGGAAACCACTTGGAGAAAGCTACAAGGAGAGGAGAGAAAAGAGAAGAAAGGGAAGCAATATAAAAATTGCTTAGTCATTATGGATTTGAGGAGAGGAATGGAAAAGAGTGTTTTTCCTCTCATAGCCAATTGTAGATCAGCTACAATGGCATGGCAATTATTGAAGGATGCTTATGGGTTTGACGAAGACACCCATAAAGCCATATGTGACAATCATGAAGATTGTTTAAGCAAGGAGCAACCTTGCTTCCTTAAAGAAGTTTTTGAATTAGATCCTTTTGAAGGAGTTTTTGAAGAGTCTTGTAAAGACTCCTTTGAAGACATACATTGTTATGAAGGTAAGTTCTTCCTTGAAGAGATATTGTGAATAATTCCTTCATGGAGAAGAGGGTCATAAGGAGCCTTGTATAATTCTCATTGAAGAGAGTTATGATGAATAATGTCTCATGGAGAAGACAATTGGAGGGTGTTTTTTGGAGAATGCACCTACAATTCTCATGGAGGAGAATAAAGAAGTTTTGTGGTATGATGATGGAGAAGCCATGTTCATGGAAGACCATTGGCTCACTTATCTTGAATACCATTCACTTGGAATGGATGTGTGCTCTCTTGAAAGAGAAAATGAAGTTATGTGGGATGATTACCCAAGTGTAGAAGAGGAAGAAGAGATGAATGGAATAAGTTTCATGATTGAGATAATAAAAGGCATAGAAAATTATGAGAAAGTCTATCTCAAGGAGGAGATAGAAAATAGTGAGATAGTCATTAATGGACTTCATGGTGTAAAGGAGGCATCATCAAAGGAGATTGAGAATTGTCTTGAAGAGGCAATTGTGGCTGAAGATCACTCACTTGGAGTGACTACATTGAAGAAAGAGGCAACAATGTATGATTGTTTGAATGAATGGTGTTTCAACACACCATGGATTGAACAAAGGAGGATAACTCTTAGTGAAGAGTTGATGGTTGATCTTGAAGCAACATACAATGAAAGAGATCTGCCATAAAATAGCTTTATGGGAAGCACCAAATATAATCATACTAAAGGCAATGTTTTTATGATTAATGATTTATTTTTTGTGAGTAGGAATGAAAAGAAAGGAGAATGTCTTCCAAAGACATTATTGAGAGGATATTGTCTCATAGAGACACCTTTAAAGAGTCTTCTTGGAGAGAAGACAATGATGGAGAACTTGGGTCACATGGATCCAAATGATGTGTTCAAAATTCCTTGGGAGAAGGAATATTGTAAAGCCATTGTTTTGAGAGAACATTTGTGTGAGGAGCAACTTTATGTTGCATATGTAGTTGGTCATTATATGGCCATATTTGTTGTGATATTTTGTGTGGAAATATGTGAAAGAGTTGTATGGTATAATCATCTATGTGAGATGAATAATTGTAAATACTCATGTGGAGTATTGTTTAGTTTTGAAGATGTAAAAGAAGATCAAAATGTGAGAGCATGGTTTAAAGACCATAATGATAAATATGTAAGAGAGTGGTTGTTGAAAACCACAAGAGGAGATACTTTTGTTGAAGGGGGAGCTAATCAACAAAATAAGGCACTCAAGCATTTGTGTTATGGAGAAGCAACATCAAAAATGAAGGAGATCCCACATGAAGAGTGGAAGGAGTGCCACCACAAGTTTTTTGATTTCATGATTCAAGATTGGAGGAAACGTAAGAGAAATATTTTCTTCAAACTTTGTGATGCTTAAAGAACTCAATGAATGAGTTCCTTTAGCATCAAGGGGGAGAATGTTAGAAATATTGTTATCCCTAAGTCCTAAGTATCTAAGTTAGAATTATTGTTATGTAGCATTCCTTGGTTAAAGGATTTGTTAGCGGATTTCATTATCGCTATTCTAAGACTTAGACTATTTCTAGAGCTAGTAGTTAGAGTTTCTTATGGCTTCTAAAGCCTATATATGATTGTAATATTTCTTTGTTTAATAGAAAAATTTGAGGTTCTCAGGTGTTACTATTTCTCATCCTAAACGTCCTTTGGATCTTCCTTAGTGGTTTAGGATAGAGAAGTGTAGTCTTGCTTAGGCTCCCTTTGCTTTATGTTTAAAAATTCAAATTGATCATACCAGACTTTTAGTTGATACCACTTTATACTGGTCTTTTGTAGGACTTCTCCATATCACTCACACTAGAATAAATATAGCCTTTATTGTTAGCTATTATTCTAGATATATGTAGACTCCTTGAGAAAGTCATTGGGCAATAGCAAAGTAGATTCTTATATATTAGAGGGACGTGTTAGATGGGAATTCACTATTCTATTGGTTATCCTATGATTTTAATAAGATTTTTAGATATTGATTGGGCAGGTGATTTGTATATGCAATGGTCTACCACAAGCTTTGTGTTCTATTTGATTTTTGATCTAGTTTTAAGGTGTTCTGGATTTCAATCCATCATTTATTAGTCCTCCATAGAGGTTGAATATTGTGTTTTCAACGAGGTAGTTAAGCATCTTAGGTGGATGCTAATAATTTTGGAGAAGACTGTCATTCTCAAATATTTCCTATAACAATCACAATATTATTTATCTTATCTACAATATTATGTTTCATCAATGGAAAAATTAAATGGATGCACTCTATGAGTTGGAATCATGCTCTTGGAATGTTAAATCTAGTATTCACTCATTTATCCAAGCAGGTAGCAAATATTTTGACCAATATCATGCCTAAGGTAACTTTTGTGTGAATGCAAGATCTTGTTAGAATTAGAGTGTACCTTAAGAGGGGATCCAATTTAAGGGTCTCTCTTTGTGCCACCCACTTAGCTTAAGGGAGGATATTGGAATATGGTGGTTAAGCTTCTCATGAGGCCATGATTGACTATTTGTTATTCTCCCATTGGGCCCATGTAAACCATGAAAATGGTATATTTTATAATTTTATTCTTGAGTTTAGATCTCATAACCTTAACCTAAAGATATCATGTACTTGGGTATAAAAACCCCTTGTCATTGATCATTATATGGTTATATTCAGTGTAATTTGATTCTCTTCGAATAAAGATATTTTGGTGTCTATGGACATCCCATCATATTTTGTGTTCTATGTTGTATATTTATTTGTTAAGCAATACTGAGTAATATTTAATTCCATTTAATTTTGGAAACTACTATGAAATCTAAAATTTAGTACCAACCTATTAGCCTTAGCAATTCTACCTTATTGCCTAGTCAATAATTTCCTAACACCATTTATTTATTTTATTCCTAGCCAACTAATATTAGTTTCATTTGATACCAACACTTTATTGTACCAATAACTAAGCCTAACATTGAATTTTCTATAAAATAGATAAATATTTGCCCAAAAAATCCTAGTAGTACTCTTTCTCCACTTAACAATTCAATCATTGGTTTGATAGGATGGAAAAATATCTATATCATATTTCATCTATCTTCAATAACTAATCTAAGGCGTTTTTCTCCATTATAACATCCATAGACTGTATATTGCATAGATATAATTGACACTTAGATTTATCACTTTTTTTTTTCCCAATAAACCTTTACAAGTAACTATGTGCATTACATTTGAAATATAATTTATAATGCATGATACTAAATCTAGATGTTTTATAATGTTTCATCATACCTGTGCACAAGATGATAGTTGGTAAATACAATTATTGCATAAACATTATAAATATTCTGTCAGAGTACCTCGTAAAATTTCACTTAGTCACTAATATAAAATTAGAAAAATCCTACATATTTCTACACTAGTATAAATAAATATGATGAAAACATTAAAAAAATGTATCTTCATTTGTGAATAGATATCACACTCTTTATGAACATTTCCTTGAAAATATTGATGCATGGTATGAATACAATTAATGTCTATATATATGACTTAAGAGTCATCAAAGATAATTAGAGTATTATAATTATCATAACACAGAAGTTAAGGATTAGTCATCTAAACATTTATATTGATATGCTTAATATTACTATTCGTATAAGACAACTAATTTGATTCTTACGTTTGAATAGATTAAATTTTGAATTCTTAATAAATGAATATTAATTAAATATGAAAAGCATGAATGAAATATAGATATGCCAATACATGATTAGAAATACAAGTTGGGAATTTATTTATTGATTCTTGAAATCATATTGTATTTTTAGATTTTCAATTACACTTCCAAAAAATTTTCAAATTTAAAAATTAAAAATATATTATAAATGTAATTAAGAAAAAATATTAAGCTATAAGTTATATGAAAATTGTTTTTATGGAAGTTGTGAAGCGAATTTGTGCAACACTATTCTATGACAACTATGTTGTGAAGCAGATTTGTGCAGATAGGTGCGGTGCTAGGTTGTGAAGTAAATTTATGTAGATGAGTGTTGTGCTAGGGTTATGGAGTTCACATAATATATCTATGTGGATGGACAATAAAAAATCATGAGTGTTGTATTAAGGTTGTGGAGACCAAGTTGTGAAGTGAATCTGTGTAGCACTGTGCTACGACAGCTAGGTTGTGAAGTAGATCTGTGTAGACATGTGTTGTGCTAGGGTTGTGGAGGTCACATAACAAATTTTTATGGACAAAAAATATAAAATTATAGGTGTTGTATTAGGGTTGTGGAGTCTAAGTTGTGAAGCGGATCTGTGAAGTACTTTGCTATAGTAGCTAGGTTGTGAGGCATATCAATACAATTTTTTAGGTTTTAGAGCATTACAAAGGAGGAAAATAAGCATTGTAGAGAAGGTGGATGCCTAGTTGAGCAACTTCAACCCCATTTCTAAAGAAACTAAGTCCATGAAGGTGGAACTATTTGAATCCCATGACCCCTCCTTTTATTTTCAATAGGAGTGGAATCCTGGTAAGCTTAGAGGTGGGACCAGTAGAAATTATGGGTAGGACCCCATCCCCCCTAATGTGTCTTCATATGAAAAAGTGACTACTGGTGTTAATGGAGGATCTGACACCCTCTTCAATAGTTCTCTAGTGTTGAACCATATCCATATTCCCGATAGCTTGATTGATAATATCATGAAAGATGGGTTATGGAATATTAAGGAAAAATTCCAAGGTAGGAGGCTAGATATTGATGCTCTGAGGAGATGGGATTTGGCAATATGGATACCTATTAGTTCTCTTGAAATTATGGCCATCCCAAGAATTTTCTTCCTTATCAGGCTCAACTATGAGGAGGATTCCAAGGGGATCTTGGAAGGAGGTCCATAGTTTTTTGGCAAACAAGGTTTATTTTTACGTATATGGGACCCAAATTTTAATCCCCTAATGTAGAGATTAATATTATCCCACTATGGTTCAAGATACCATAATTCCCACTTCATTTCAGGCATGAGAGCATATTCTAATATATTGTCAAGATGATCAAGGATTTGATTTTCTTCAATCAAATTACCAGTTCTAAATCTCGAATACTCTATGCTAGAATGTGTGTGATGGTATCAAGAAGGATCTTCCAAGTTATGTTGAGATATTTTCTAACCTTGGTACCTGGGTTCAGAACATTGAATATTAAAATAAACCCCAAGTTTTCTAGGAGTGTGGTAAGGGTGGGCACCATAAGAGCTTATACCCCCTACATCCTAAAGCTTTGAGTACTTCAGTGGGCCATAAGGAAAATAGTAAGAATCTCAATGAAAAGTGGGTGCCTAAGTGAACCCCTCAAAAATTGAAAGAAAAATATCCAATTTCTATAGCTCAAGTTGGACTAAGTGAGGAATTACAGGAGGAAGCGCTTCTTCCATCAAACATGTTTGATGGAGAGGAGTTGAATAGGATTCTTGTGAAGAGAAGGGAAGTGAGCCCAATAGCGGGGGATATTGTTCAACTTCCTAAATTTTGGGAGAGTGGAGAAGAGGTAAGTCCCTCTAGTATTATCCTCTAAAATTCCTTTGACTGTCTTGACATTGATGATCCGACTCTTCAACAGTTAATGGAAAAATCTCTAGCATGTCCAAACCTATGTTTGAGAAAGGCTCTCCAAGTCCAAAGATTAGAAGTCACAGAAAATCTCGTATTGATGTAGGGGTCAAAATAAAAGTGGGGATACCTAGCAAAAAAGTGCTTAGGAAAAGGGAGATTGACTCTGAAATTGCTAATGGAGTACAACCCCTTCTAACTGATATTTTTGAGGCTCTACATCCCAAATAGAATGAGGTTGTTCCAATCATGGAAACTTAGAACAAATGTTTTCAGTAGTGTGGTCTAAAAAAAGGATTTTTTTCTTTGGGGTAAAAAAAAAGTTGGCAAACCTCCCAAAACCTCACTAAGAAGAGCTTTCAACAAGTAATTTTTTGTTGTTTTTTGTTTAGTTGTTTGTCAGGTCGGATGTTGTTCTGCTCCAATTTTAGATGGGATTCTTGGCTATCTGGTTCTTTGAGCACTTGTGGGTTCCAGTAGTGAGACCTAGTTCCCAGATTCAAGGCCCTAGTGGTAGGCAGGATCTTTAGATTTTGCACTTTGAATTTGAATGCAGTTCTGGATGGGATTTTCAAATTCTAATTTTAAATCTTAAATTTGAATGTTGTTTTGGGTGTTGTTTTCTTCTATGTTGGTTCATGTTACTAGTTGTCTATTTTACCATAACAATCTCTTGTACTTGCTTGATAACACTATGCAGATTATTTGCTAGGATATTGCTTCATTAGAATTTTGGGTTGGATTCGTGGAATCCAACTCAATATTTCTTGATATATTATTTATAGATCTAAGGTTTGGGGGTGCCTTTCAAAACTCTACTTGTAATTTGCTTTTATGAACCACAAAGTTCTAAATAATGTTAGAATAATAATAAAAATAAATTTATTTCTTAAAAAGATAATTATAAAGATACAATAAGATGACTTTAATCAAGAAAGTTAAAATGATATTAAAAATTATATACAATGATGCATATTCATAACAATATATATTTTTTCTAGCATTCTCTCTTTTGTTTTATCTATTTTAAATGTAGGGTTATTTTATTTTATATCAAAATAAAACAATTTTTTTGTTAGTGTGAGAAACCCTTACGACCAACGCACAGATATGAGAAGTATCCTCGCAACCATGAGTTCTCATAAAGATATTATCTATGCAATAGGGAATTTAACACACACCCACCACACACGCACCCCCTCACACACTCACCCACACCGTGGTTTAAACCTTGGACCTTCTGAAGAAGATCCAAAGCCCAAACCATTTAAATTCAGGTTTGTGAAATATTTTGCTTAAAATATATACATTTGTGAGCTAGATAATGGAACATGAATGAATGAATATTCATTTTATTCTTGTGATAAAGTTGATTTAGGAACATAAAGTGATAGCTCCTCAAAATATCCTAACTTTCATCCAAAGTAAAGTACTACATAACAATCAACACTACTCTATCCCAAGGATATTTTAGGGATAATATTTTAAACCCATTCTGAATCTTCTCTAGTTCCTCCTTATTTTAGGGTTATGCATAAGGAATCTACCCCAAATTTTATTTATAAAAATTTGGCGAATCAGTTTCAAAATCCACGAAAATAGTGTCAAAATGCATGTAGAAGGTTCACTATTATTAGGGGAAATATTGGAAATTTAAACTTAAAATGGTCAAATTATTATAAAATTGGGGTGAATTGACCCAAAAAAAAAATTACACCCAAAATTTTTTGGCTAATGGGTCCTGGTCAAGGGTCCCAAATATTAGCCAAATCTAAATTTTTAAAATCCTAATTTTAACCAATTTGGCTATAAATAACCGCTATGCATAACCCTACCTTATTTCCTAGAAAAATCTAGGCTTCCTTCACCAGAGAGTGCTTCTCTCTATTATGAACAAAACCATTAGCAATCAGTCTTGTGGCTTCTAAAATCAACGAAATACTAATTTCAATACTCAGTTTTTCAACTTGAACCATTCCAATATGCCAAGAATATGCTATGTGTTTCGCCATCTCCCTATGGTACCCTCCAAACTTAAGAATACATTACAACATATTTCGCTCTTAAAAAAAAAATTAACGTCTTCCTCCATTACCAATGAAGCCGGCTCCATTATCAAGTTGGATCAAGTTGGCCATTTTACCTCTGGGATTTCCTTTTCTTCGTCTATTCTTCCCTTCTCTGGATCTACGCTATACCATTAATGTATCCTATTAAATAATTACCCAAAAGTTTAACCTACTTACATATTATTAATTGAAATAAAACACATTAACTAAAATTTTTAAATATTATATTTTAAATAGTTAAAGAACACATTTATCTCATAATAACTTTGTATATCAATTATACTTGACAAATGGTTCTATTTGATATAAGGTTAAAATAATTAATATTAAAATAATTCAAAAAATATTTAATTCATAATTTAAAAATATATATTACGAAGTTTTTGTAAGATATTTTAATAATTAAAGTTTGGATTCTCTTTTTAAAAATTCAAAGTTCAAACCAAATATTTAAGTCCCTAGCTTTTTAGAATAAATTTTCTACTTGTATTTCAAAAATATTATTTTGATTTTTCCAAGGTAGTGTCATCGGTTGTAGCTTTAAAATCCATTAAATTGAAGGTTCACCTACCCCATGATAGCAATCCCTATAACTTAAACACTCATTAAAAGCAACATACTTCTAAAGGAAATCAGGAAAAAGTCTTAAGAAACAAAATTTCCAACTGAGATGGGTGGATTAATGATGCAACGGTGAAGAGGAATTAATTTTATAACAATATTTTCTATTTACCACACTGTATGATTTAATTGGACATCATAAGGCAACAATTTCTGATAGCAAAGTTATGTAGTCATCTTATTTTAGCCCTTTCATGATAGCATCCCCAATGATGGATACTTCCCTAAAATAAGGAAACTTTGTGATGGAAATCCTCAATGACAGATACTTCCCTCATAGAAGGAAACTTTGTGATGAAAATTCCCAATGATGGATACTTCAATGAAGGAAGAAAACTTTGTGGAAATCCCCAATGATAGATACTTTTCTAATAGAAGGAAACTTCATAACAACAATCCTCAATTATGAAACTTCTCTGTCATAACTTCCTCTAACAACACTTTCTACGTCAGCACTTCCTCTCTAACTTTGTGATGATAATTACCTCATGGTGTGCACTTCTCCTTTCGGCACTCACTTCCCAAACAATAATAGTTTTCTATCTGACACAAAATAGGAGTATTCTTTAGTTGGCAAGACAACAAGGTGAAATGGGTAACTTCTTTCATATCCAACCATAGACAAATCATGATCTACGTCTTCACATGCAAGCTTGTACACACTAATCCAAGAAAACCCAAGCAAACTACAACATACAACTTACATAGAACAAATTAGAAATCATATAAACATGCAGTGGTAAAAATGTATATCTTCTATTTTCATTAGGAATACATGGCAGATATTTACGATCTATTTCTTTATTTTTCTCCCTCTTGCTCTTTCCCCAGTTACTAAACTATTAATTTTCAACTTTTATGAGATGGTTTCTTAACAATTGTCTAGCAATTGGTTGTCCAACTTCTCCATGTGGATGCTCCTACATCATACTCATTGGGTATGAGGAAATGTTACATGATATCCAACTCATGAATTTCTCTTCCAATCTATCACCCTTTAAGCTATGGTGTCTTCACAAGACCAATTTTAATGTCTTGTCTTGGCCTTCCTCTTAATATCAAACCTCCTCCTATAGAATAAACTCAACATTCTCTTTACCTTATCCCATTGCGTAACATCCATCAAACTGCAATCAACATGTACTTTATTAGAAATTTCCTCTTGGTGCTAACACCTTCCTTTGGAGTGATCATATCCTCCATAACTCTCACAAGGATGGAGGTTCCAACACCTAGTTGCAACATATCAAATTCTTCCACATTGACTGCAACAACCCATTCTCAAACCTTCATTCCTTGTATTGCTCTCTACTATCATAAATTTAGTTTTATTGCTTCCTATCAAACCTTCATACCCAAGGCCTTCATTTCTTGGCCTTATTTTACGTATTATGGGTATTTTAACACCTTGCTCATTTTTTCATAATCCTTTGTCATTGTACCCCATTCTTCTGATAAACTTAGAGCCAATGTCTATGGTGTTCCTTTGAAAGCACCCAAACTCTTCATCCCAACTCTTTTCTCTATCATTGCTATCACAATGTCATTCATCACACTCTGAAGGAATATTTTTACTATAAAATTTGGCAATATAGACTTTGTCAAGACAATCAATGTCATCATGACATTCATATCCCTCTCCTCTCTTGTCACTCTCCTTTTTATATTTCTCTTCAACAAGAATTGCTATATTATTATCTTCATTATCACCAAAACTAGATACCTGGGTTATTTTCTTCTTCCCCATAATTATTCGTTTGCTTGTTTCTATCACCTTCCTTTGGAGTGATCATATCCTCCATAACTCTCACAAGGATGGAGGTTCCAACACCTAGTTGCAACATATCAAATTCTTCCACATTGACTGCAACAACCCATTCTCAAACCTTCATTCCTTGTATTGCTCTCTACTATCATAAATTTAGTTTTATTGCTTCCTATCAAACCTGCATACCCAAGGCCTTCATTTCTTGGCCTTATTTTACGTATTATGGGTATTTTAACACCTTGCTCATTTTTTCATAATCATTTGTCATTGTACCCCATTCTTCTGATAAACTTAGAGCCAATGTCTATGGTGTTCCTTTGAAAGCACCCAAACTCTTCATCCCAACTCTTTTCTCTATCATTGCTATCACAATGTCATTCATCACACTCTGAAGGAATATTTTTACTATAAACTTTAGCAATATAGACTTTGTCAAGACAATCAATGTCATCATGACATTCATATCCCTCTCCTCTCTTGTCACTCTCCTTTCTATATTTCTCTTCAACAAGAATTGCTATATTATTATCTTCATTATCACCAAAACTAGATACCTGGGTTATTTTCTTCTTCCCCATACTTATTCGTTTGCTTGTTTCTATCATTTCCTCCTCATTCTCCATGGTTGTCAGCTTATCATTTAAGCTCAATTCAAGACTAGAATTTATGTGATGACCAATGCTTCTTATCGATGGTAACTCATATTTTGAAAGAGTTTCTACATATTATTCAAGTAATTCCTTCACCTCATGTGGAGTTTCATCCAATTTTCCCATAATCCCTTCTTCTATGGGTTTAGCAATGAAAGCAAAATATGCTTCTATCTTCTTCTTTCCCTTCAGGGATTGTTTTTTAGTACATGGGAACATTGTAGAACTATTCTTCACATCTTTTCTTTTGTTATTAAATGGAATTAATGTATACCTCTTGCCATCCTTCACCCTAATTAAGCAAACACATAATGTTTCAATCTGTTGGAAGGAAATGATTTAGGCCATTTATATTGTTGGTGATTATCTTACCTAGAAAGTAGTGGATGGTTCAAGTATAAGACTAGTATTAGACCCTTGGATAGGTTGTGGTGAAATGCACAGGTTTCCAAATAATATAATTCAAACTCTAAGAGCACAAGGTATTAGAAATCTTGCCCAAGAAGCTAACCCAAAATCTTCTACAAACTAAAGTTAGGGATGGAAGGAAGCTACAATGTAAGGGCTTCAGGGACAAGAAGCTCACTAGTGGGAAGAATATGTGGAAAGAGTTAAAGCTGGACATATTAATTTGTGAGAGGAAACTTATCAATTGGTCTAGACAAATAATGAAGCTATGGGGGAGTACACTCCAAAGTTAGAGTATACGACTCTATCAGAAGATAGCAAGGACCATCCAGCATGGTGGTGGAAGACACTTTGGAAGTAGAAATCCCCATTGAAGACAAGACTATTCTTATGGTTTGCCATGAAAAATAAGGTTCTAACATGGGAGGTTTTAAAAAATAAGAATTGGAATGGTCCAATAAGGTCTCATTTATGTAAGTCAAATAATGAAAAAATTGATTATTTATTAGTTGCTTGCTTCTTTACTAGACAAGTTTTGAGGGAGGTTATAGCATAGTTAAATCTTCCTGTATTATGGAAAGAAGATTCCTTACAAGAGTGCTTAAAATATTAGTTTGAAAATAGGTCTTACAAAGTTTTAATAGCTCTCCCATTATTTGTAACCTAGGGAGTATGGTTAACTAGGAATGCATTAATTTTTAGGATGAAAAGAAGCCTACTTGAAAGGTCTCCACCCAAATTTTTGGATTTAAAAAAAATGTAAGGTTTTAGCAACAACAAAGGTAAATAGATAAATCATCCCTTCAAATATTGATAAATCAGGTGCCTGGTATTTTTTTGATGGGGCTAGATAAGGGGTCCCTAGAGTTTGTGGAGGAGGAGAATTACTCTATTTTTTTACTCTCATTATTTTAAATTGAAGTTTGGATTGGGAGAAGGTTCTAATCATTATGCTTAAATTATGGCCCTCCAATTGTTTGTTTAATTGGCAGAATCAAAAGGAATTCAAAATTTCAAATTTAAGGAGAATCGTAGGTGGTAATAAATTGGATGCTTGGTGTTTTTAGTATGGAAAACATGATTCTACAACCCATCTTCTCTCAAATAAAATAAGTTGTGAATCAAAGTGAAGCTTTTACATTTTGGCATATTTATAGAGAACTAAATTTTGGAAATATTTGTGCAAATTGTTGTCATTGATGTCAAAAGAGAGATGTCATTGATGTCAAGGAAAATTCTCAAGGCACAATTATTATTCTAAGTAAGGTCAATAATGAAGGCACAGGTTTATCTCAAGAGAAAGGAAATTTGTTGAGAAAAGCATTATAATATTTATTTTTTAATATTATAATGAAGGACAAAAGGCTTAAGAGTTCTTTGGAACAATGGTTTAAAAATGAAGGCAAGATATTAATATTATTGAAGGCAATAATATTAATTGTGAAGGCAAGGTTCAAAAGGATTAATATTATAATATCTTTATTATAATATAAATATTTCAAGTTATAATATCATTTGAGCACCAAGTAATTGAAGGTAATTCAAATTAATTTTGAATTGAGGTGGCCGACATCATATGGTGTAAAAAAGACAAGGTGGGCCAACTTTGGACAAAGAGGAAATTAAATCATATTAATACCCCATGCCTAAAGTCATTTTTGAGTTGTTCGATATGGTGCAAGCAATAATCTCGATATCTGATTCGTTGCACATGCGGTAGAGAAGGAAAGGAAAGGAGAGCATAGTCTTCTACAATGAATAGTGAAGGTTTATGTTTGGATTGGTGCACATCAAATACCATCCAGCTAGCTAGACCAATTGGTGGATTGAACCTATACAAAGGTGTTGTGAGAAGGAGGTTTCGGGTTTGAAACCCATCATGGACCATTTTTGTTTGGTTGGGTAGAGTTCGTGGTAGGAGGAAGTAAAAGGTGATTGGTGCCTTTGTGTTCTCACGGGCTACGTTAGCATAGCTGGTCATGGCCCTTTGGTTGGGCGCCTTGCTCTCACGAGGTGAGAGGTTCGAGTCACATTGAGGGTAGAATAAAAGAGGTATTTATTTTCTCAATTATGATTTGATTTTTGTGGGAGTTATAAGGTTGAGTTGTCATTTATTTTTTCTCATTTGATATAGGAGAAATAAGGTGTGAAAAGGGTCTTTTGGTATTGAAATTTAAAATCTGTTTAGAAGGAGAAATAAGGTGTGATAAGGATTCTTTCATTGTATGAGTTGATTGTGTGTGTTTTAAAAGTAGGAGTTATAAGGTGTTTTGTGGTTTAATTATTGTGTGTATTTTTGCATGGTGAAAGAAAGTTTGAAGGGTTTTGTTCTTTGATTAAAAAGCCTTGTTTTGAGAAATTAAAAGGAGTATAGAGCAATATTTTTGTGCACAATTTTTGAGGAAAGGTTTTCATGTGGATGATTGAAAAGTGCTATGCTAACTAACCCTTGAAAGTGGCATAAGAAAGACAGAATATTTTGAGACAGGTTTTGAGGGCACTTCTTCATCAAAGCAAGTTAAGAGGTATGGTGACATTATTCCTTCTTAAAGGTGTTTGATTGAGAAAATATTTCTGAATCATAAGGTGGAGATAAAAGGTTTGATTAGTGTGGATTGTTGGAAATATTTGAGCTAGGGTTTGTGAAACAAAATGTGCATCCTTGTTGAAAGAAATTGAAAATATTTGTGTTAGAGTTTGTGAACAAGTTGTGCTTTATCCTTGAAAGAAATTGGAAACACTTGTGCTAGGGTTGAAAGCAAACTTGTGCATTATTGTATTTGATCTTTGAGAACAAGTTGTGCATTGAGTTGAGTGTTCTTGAAAGTGAATGTGCAAGTGTTAGAAATCATATTTGTGAAGCAAGTGTGTGCATCAATTTTGATTGTGGGAAATACATAAGAAGGTCAGTTATCATGTGCTAGACTAGAGCTACCTTTAGAATGCAATAAATGTGAGACATGTGAAAGTGACAGACTTAATGAATGTGTAGAACATATTGAGCATTTGTCAAGTGCATATCATTCTCTATATGTTCAAGAGGTTAAACGAATTTTGGGTAGAATATGTCTAAACTACTTCAAGTTAAAGAAATCACATTGAAGATTAGATAAAGCACTTGGTGACACTATTATGCAAGATCTAGAAATAGATGAACATTGTTTTGTATGCAAGATTTGGAGAGTTGAGAAGAGGTTTTGATGAGCAGATTTGAGTATGTGTTTTGAGCAATTTTTGAGCATGTGTTATGAGCAAGTCTTTTGAGAAGGCTTGTAGGTAGATTTGAGCAAGTCTTGTGAGAAGACTTGAAATAGGTTTGAGGTAGATTTGAGCAAGTCTTGTGAAAAGACTTGAAATAGGTTTGAGAGCAGATTTGATGAGTAGGTTTGAGATAGATTTGTGCTAGTCTTGTGATGAGGCTTGGTGCAGATTTATGCAGATTTTATGAGCAGAGTTAAGACATATTTGTGCATGTAATTTTGCAGATTTGGGATAGAGTTGAGATAGATTTATGCATGTAACGTGTGCAGATTTGAGCAAAGCTAAGAGCAATTTTTATTACTAATTTGAGGAAGCCTTGTGTGAAGGCTTGAGGTATATTTATGCATGTAACATGTGTATATTTGAGTAGAGTAGTGAGCAAGATTTGGAGCTGACTAGAGAAGAGAGGAGAGGTCTCCTATGGATAGAGGTCCACTAGCTAGAGTAGTGGAGACAGAGGTCTCCTATGGATAGAGATCCACTAGCCAGAGAAGTGGGGATAGAGGTCTCCTATGGATAGAGATCCACTAGAAAAGCAGTGAGGATAAATATCTCCTATGGATAGAGGTCCACTAGCTAGAGTAGTGGGGATAGGTTCTCCTATGGATAGAGTTCCACAAACCAGAGTTAAGGGGATAGAGTTCTCCTATGGATAGAGTTCCACAAACCAGAGTTAAGGGGATAGAGTTCTCCTATGGATAGAGTTCCATAAACTAAAGTTAAGGGGATAGAGTTCTCCTATGGATAGAGATCCATGAACTTGAGCATAGGGGATTGAGATCTCCTTTGGATAGAGGTCCATAAACATTGTAATAGGGAATTGGTTCCCAAGATATTTGTTGAGAAAATTTAGAAGAAATATTTTCTCTATGGATGTAGCCCACATTGGGTGAACCACATTAAATCTGTGTCTCTCATGTGTGTGATGATTTATGCATTGCTTTACTACTGCTATTGATGATATTGGTTGATACTATTTTTGGAAAGATATTGCAATTGATAACATTGGATAATATTGTTTGGGAAAGAAAAGTAAAATTTGATCTTATACTATTCACCCCCCTCTCAGTATAAGCTTGTGTTCTTCAATTGGTATCAGAGCGGGTTCCTTCAAAAAAAGTCTAACAACTTGAAGGAAGATATTACAGGAACACAGATGGCATCTCAGAATGGATCTTCAACAAATAAGGCTCCATTGTTTGATGGGAACAATTATGCTTTCTAGAGTATGAGGATGAAGACTTATTTGATGGCACAAGGATATGAAACATGGCAATCTATTGAGGATGGGTTCACACCTACAACTACTCCTCCCACAGATAAGGATGGTAAGCAATTACATGTGAATAATTCCAAGGCTATGAATGGAATATTAAGTGGATTACGTGAATAAAAATTTATGAAAGTTATGCAATGCAAATAAGAAAAAGAGATATGGGACAAATTGAAGTAAACATATGAAGGAGATAGCAAGGTCAAGTTGGTAAAACTACAAACTCATAGGAGGAGGTTTGAAGAGTTGAATATGGAATATGAGGAAGATATTGCTAAATACTTACTTCATGTTGATGAAGTTTTTAATACCATGCATGGACTTGGATTCAAAATTGAGGACTCTAGTGTTGCTCAGAAAGTATTAAGATCACTCCCTATAAGGTATGATGCAAAGGTTTCAACTATAGAAGAGATGAAGGATCTCGATAAGTTGACTATGGATGAGTTACATGGAATTCTCATAACTTATGAGATGAGAATAGAAAAATATCACAATTCCAAGAGAGAGGAAGCTTTCAAAGCTTCAAAGAAGACAAAATATAAGAAACCAGAATCAAGTGATGAGTCAAGTAGTAATGAAGAAGCTAACTATGTGAGAAGAAATAAGGACTCAAGAAAACACAAAGATATAAATACTATGAAATGTTTTAATTGTGGTGACTTTGGTCACTATGCATCTAATTATCCACAAGCTAGAAGTAGTAGCAATGAAGAGAAACAAGATTATAAGAAAAGGAAGAAAGAAAATTTAGGCATGAAAAGAAAAATAGGTATAGTCAAGGCAAGCATGAAAAGAAGTTCTTTCAAAGGCACAAGAAGAGTTTCTATGTTAAAAGAGCAAGTAATGCTTCAAATGATAGTGATGAAAGACTCTCAAATAGTGAAGAAGAAGAGATTCTATTTTTGGCAATAGAAGAGGAAGAAAACACTCCTATTGAAGACCAAGGAGAAGATGCTCCTATAATTGAAGACCTAGAGAAAGGTTTAGAAAAAGAAGAAGAAGGCATAATTGATCTAGAAGAAGAACTTATTGTTGCTCTCAGAGAGTTGAAAAGAGTTAGAAAGTAAAATTCAAGATTGAAGGCTCAAGTTCAAGAAGATGAGGAAATAAAAGAAAAGCTTCTACAAGATCTCAAAAACTCAAAAGCTAAGGCAAGGAGATTTAAAGAAGTCATGGTTGAAAAGTTAGAGGTAAAAGAGTTAGAATGTGAAAGGTTAGAACATGAAGTGGTTTCTCTAAGGATGGAAGTGAAATATTCTAAGGATAAGCTGCACAGGTTTGGGAAAATTTCAAAATCTTTGGATAACATTATCAATGCACAAAGATCTTCATTTATCAAAATAGGACTTGGTTTTGAAAAAGGTCAAGAGGTACAAAAAGAGGAGTCAAGCTCAGAAGAAAAGGAAGTTTTAGAGGAAGAGATTGAAGAAGAACCTAAGACCTATGTTGATAAGTTGAAGAGTGGAAGCTTCACTAAGAAAGAAAATAATGCACAAACAAGAAACAAGGACCATCACAGAGAAGGCAAAGAAAGGACCAAGAGACCAGGTGTTTCAAGACAAGATGAATATTTCTTCCAAGGGCATTGTTTTTCATGTAATCATTTTGGTCACAAAGCTATGCATTGTAGGGTTCATGGAAAGAAGGATTATGGCTTCACTAAGAGGAATTTCAACTCATTCGAAGATGGATATTTCTTTCAAGGTTATTGCTACTCATGTAATCGCTTTGGTCATAAAGTGATCCACTACAGGGTTCATGATAGAAATGATTATGGCTTCACCAAGAGGAACTTCAAGTCATTTGCACCTTCCAAGAACTACAACATCAGGTGTTACAATTGCAATAATCTTGGGCATAAGGCCAAGTGGTGTAGAACAGAGTTTCCAGAACTTCCAGAGACGAGCAAGAATAGGGACACTCAAAAGGATCAAAAGGGTATGATTACAAAGGTGTTGAAAAAGAAGGTTGAAAAGGAAAAAGAGCATTGTATGTTGGGAGTAGATTTACTCCCACCCTAAAATTAATCACCTCAAGGAGAGGAGGTGGTGAGGGGGCTGAGCTAAGAGTCTTATTTTTAGCCCCAAAGGAGTCCCTTTGCCATTGATGTCAAAGGGGGAGAGTTTCAGTAAGGGGGAGAGAATTTAGTAAGGGGGAGCAACTTCTCAGGGGGAGCAATTTGGAATCCAGTGGTAGCAAAAGGAAGTATTTTAGAAGGGTTGCCATCAATGACAAAGGGGGAGATTGTTGGAAATATTTGTGCAAATTGTTGTCATTGATGTCAAAAGAGAGATGTCATTGATGTCAAGGAAAATTCTCAAGGCACAATTATTATTCTAAGTAAGGTCAATAATGAAGGCACATGTTTATCTCAAGAGAAAGGAAATTTGTTGAGAAAAGCATTATAATATTTATTTTTGAATATTATAATGAAGGACAAAAGGCTTAAGAGTTCTTTGGAACAATGGTTTAAAAATGAAGGCAAGATATTAATATTATTGAAGGCAATAATATTAATTGTGAAGGCAAGGTTCAAAAGGATTAATATTATAATATCTTTATTATAATATAAATATTTCAAGTTATAATATCATTTGAGCACCAAGTAATTGAAGGTAATTCGAATTAATTTCGAATTGAGGTGGCCGACGTCATATGGTGTAAAAAAAGACAAGGTGGGCCAACTTTGGACAAAGAGGAAATTAAATCATATTAATACCCCATGCCTAAAGTTATTTTTGAGTTGTTCGATATGGTGCAAGCAATAATCTCGATATCTGATTCATTGCACATGGTAGAGAAGGAAAGGAAAGGAGAGTGTAGTCTTCTATAGTGAACAGTGAAGGTTTATGTTCGGATTGGTGCACATCAAATACCATCCAGCCAACTAGACCAGCTGGTGGTTGAACCTGCATGAAGGTGTTGTGAGAAGGAGGTTTCGGGTTCGAAACCCATCGTGAACCATTTTTTTTTGGTTGGGTAGATTTCATGGTAGGAGGAAGTAAAAGGTGATTGGCACCTTTGTGTTCTCATGGGCTGCGTTAGCGCAGCTGGTCGTGGCCCTTTGGTTGGGCGCCTTGCTCTCATGAGGTGAGAGGTTCGAGTCACATTGAGGGCAGAATAAAAGAGGTATTTATTTTCTCAATTGCGATTTGATTTTTGTGGGAGTTATAAGGTTGAGTTGTCATTTATTTTTTCTCATTTGATATAGGAGAAATAAGGTGTAAAAAGGGTCTTTTGGTATTGAAATTTAAAATCTCTTTAGAAGGAGAAATAAGGTGTGATAAGGATTCTTTCATTGTATGAGTTGATTGTGTGTGTTTTAAAAGTAGGAGTTATAAGGTGTTTTGTGGTTTAATTATTGTGTGTATTATTTTTGCATGGTGAAAGAAAGTTTGAAGGATGTTGTTCATGCTACATACCAAACCTAGCAGTTGGCTAGGTTCTCCAAGTGAATAAAAATTCATATATATTAGCATAGTTTTCATTAATTAATTTTATCTCATCTTTGCTATTTTATCTCTACGTATTCGCACTTGCCTTCACGGCGGGATCTGCCCTCCTAGTGGCAATTGATTTTAATTAAATATTTTCTTACTCATCGCATTTCGTATTCGATTAATTATTTGTTCTGTTGTATAGTTCAATAATAACTAGTGCTTCCATTCAAGAAACAGAAGAAGGCATTGCCTTCCAAGTGGTATCAGTCTAGACGATTCAGGGAGCGCCTGCGGTCTCACAACATACGCAAATATTGTGCGTGGTTCTGTCGCACAGTGATAGGGGGTTACCGTCAGTGGAGACTATCGGCATACACGAGCAAGCTATAAATTACAGTCACCTGATGCGTTTCATTTAAATTTTTGTCCCCGTTCGTTCGAATTCCCATCACCGTTCGTTCAAATTTTTGTCACCGTTCGTTCGAATTCCTGTCCCAAAAACGATAGCAGCGGTGGCCAGGGTCTCAGATCTTCCTTCGTAGTCAAAATCCAAATGCCAGGCCATAAAATTACACACAGTCAAGCACAACCATTCGCAAGCTTCGTCAACCAATCATAAATCGTGAATAATTTTTTTTAAACTGGGAAAGCTAAGGTCGTCGGTTTAATTTTATTCGCTGACGTCAGTTACATTTAGCCGCTGCATTGGGTTTAATTTTTTTATCCCACATTGGGTATACACAGTTCAAAACAGGGTTTAAAACACATAAGTCACACCTTCTACGGTGTGACTTCGATCACACATTAGGAGCTCCTCCATCATTTTTCGCATCATGTCGTGCTGTCGTGTCCTGTCCTTTGTCCGCGTCGTGTTGTCCTTGCTATCCTATCCACATCATGTCGTCCTTCTTGTCCTGTCCACTCTTGCTGTCCTATCCATGTCGTGTCGTTCTTATTGTCACGTCGTGTCCGTCCTTGCTGTCCGCATTGAGTGTCTGTGTTGTCCGTGTTGCTATCCGTCGTGTCCTCTAGCCACGTGTTCACATGTCAAGTGTTCACGTTGTGTTTGCATGTCGAGTGTCTACGCTATTCGCGTTGCTGTCTGTCATGTCCTCTAGCTGCATCGTGTCTACGTGTCGAGTGTCTGCGCTATCTGCGTTGTTGTCCATCGTGTCCTCTAGCCACGTGTCGAGTGTCCATGTTGTCCATGTGTCCTCGAGCGGTCCTTGTCGCATCATTCGGTGCTATCATCGTCGTCCAGTTGTCGTTTCATCTTTCGTCCGTTGTTCGTTCTGTCTTTCGCGTCCATTTTGGGTCATCGTTGTTCGGTCGTAGCAGTACAATTGCTGTCAAAGTTGCTGAAATAGTCCAGTCAGTCCAAGTTGCTGAAAGTGTCCAAATTAAAAATTGTTGAAATTGTGGTCAAGGAGGCCATCCAAATTCAATTCCGCGTCACAGTGGGAGCGACAGTTGAAGCGGAAAACAATTTTTTTTTGCTAAATTCAATCGAATTATCACAGAAATCGAAGCTCAAGGATTCCTAAGCAGGAAGTTTTGAATAGTGCATGAGTAGAAGTTGGACCAAGGGACCTGACGGTCGACTATCAAGTTCAGAGATTCCTAATACAAGCGCAAGAAGACCTAATCGAAGCCCAGGTACAAAAAATTCTCCTCCTTTCAAAATTGGCAGTTATAATCCACATCATCCACTGGTAGACCCTATGGCTACTAACCCTCACCCAACTCAAGAAAACATAACACAAGGAAACTCAAGTAACTCAGCCGTTTCCAATGATGAATCTCTTCGACTCTTATTAGAGGGTATGAACGAAATTAGTCTTGTTGAGTGGTATTTTCACCCGATTGTGAAAACACACTCTCCGATAGGATTTGGGTTCTAAATCCTCTACTTGCAAAGAAACAATTTCTCCAAGGTTCCTGTTATGTTAGCATTTTGCATCTGTGTATAAAAGATATTTAATTAAAATGCTTGGAACACCTTAGTGGTTGCAAGTAACTGAAAACAAGGGGCACTGTGGTTTATTTTACTATGAAATTTAATGATTGTTCCTTGAACCCTAATAAAGTAAATGTGATTTGATCCTTAAATGACCATGCTGTAACTTCAAAATAAAATTTAATGAAATGCCATAACATGAATGGAATTATTTTTGGGTTTTGAAGTTTTTTAATTTTTAAATTTTATTTTAATGCTTGAAAATAAAATTGGAGTTTCGAAAAATAAAATACAAGCAAAAGAAAATAAAATGTAAAGAAAAGAAATTAAAAATTGCATCCAGATCCGATGCTATCCCGTCTCGGCAAAACCGAAGTCGTGAGGTTTCCATGCATGCAACCTAACTTACTTGGACCTGCAAACATGCACAATCCCGATAAGCTAAGTGCTGATTCCTAGGGTTTGAAATAAAAATTCAGATTTCAAACATTCGCCTAATGCAACCCACAAAAGTGGCATTTAACATTATCTATAAATCTGAAATCTGAAAACAAAAGAATAAACATTAAATCCATTAGCATGCACAGAAGATCTCCTTCTTTCTTGCCAACAAGATGCAAATTTCTGAACACTCTGCATTAATAATATGTCAAGTTACAATGGCAGCATCTCTGGTTTTCTCAAAACCAACAAAAGGCAGAAAACAGCCCCAAGCAGGCCCAGAATGGCCCTCTGGCCTCTAGCACTGCAACTCTGCTCCAGCGGTTTTCCCCCCTCGTATCAATCCGTGCTTCAGATTTTATACTAACTGAAACGTCTCTTCGGTTCTCCCTGTGTCGCTTCGTTTCACCTTCCAGCATGTGACCTTTCAAATTCCTGCCTTTTCGATGCTTTTGTTCCATGTTCGATTCTAAAACGTTCGAAATCTGCCGCTGCATGTAACGCCTTTGTAGCTCCGACACCTGTACACCACGTGTCTCACGCCTTCTGCGCCTTCTGTAACGTCTTCCTGTGAAAATCGTGACAAAAATAGCATGCAGCCTGTTCACCTTCCCGACCGCGAAAATGCGACATGTCGCGAAATCGCGACGCTTTTCTATCAGCAGCCTCCTTGCCTTCTTGCCCAGCGAAAACGCGACATGTCACGAAATCGCGACGCTTTCCTGTTCCGTACCCTTTGGCTGCTTTTCGTCATGAAATCGTGACAATTTTCACTTTCGGACTACCTTGCTGCAACTTGTCACGATTTCGTGACGCCTTCCACTTTCGAACCCTTTCACTCGTTTATGTCATGATTTCGTGACCATTTTCGCTTTCGTACATTCTCGCCGCAACCTGTCACGATTTCGTGACCATTTTCTCTTCATCATGCCTTTTGCTGATTTCTGTCACGATTTCGCTACGCCTTTCTGTTTCGTACAACTTGGCTCATTTCTGTCGTGATATCGCGACGTTTTTTTACTTTGGACCTCTTTCTCATCACGAAATCGCTACCACTTTTTTCCGTACGCCTTTGGCTGTTTGGAGTCGCGAAAATGCGACATGTCGCGATATCGCGACGATTTCTCGTTTCATGCCTTCCCCATGCAATCTGTCATGATTTCACGACATTTTTCACTTGGCACCTCTTTGGCTTCAATCTGTCGCGATATCGCGACGTTTTTCCGATTTGTGTCGTTTGACCAGTTTGACCCGTGATTTTGTGACACGTCGCGATATCGCTACGCCTTTCCATTTGCCTTTCTCTCTCCTCTTTCGAGCCGCGACGGAGCAACATGTCACGATTTCGTGACACTTTTTCATTCTGGCAGCGACGGAGCGACATGTCGCGATATCGCGACATTTTTCTATTTTCGACAGCGATGGCGCGACATGTCGCGATTTCGTGACACTTTCAACACTTGTGCATTTTTTGCCTCTTTTCTTCATTTTTAGCATCTGGGTCACTGAGATTTTCTCGAAAAGCGTGCAAAAAAGGTGGGTCCCCAATTTTGGGGTGTGTTGTGGATCAGCCACAACAAATGGCGACTCTGCTGTCAAATGCTCTTGAGCATTTTAGTGAGAACCCAACCTGAAACATATCATAAACTCGAAAACATGCATTAGCACATAAGCAATATAACAAATGCCCAAAGATCAAAAGTACATGAATCATCAGAATCATCAAGTATTAGCTCGATGTGTGCAATGTGTTTTCATTCCCTATCATTTGAAATTGATCAACATTCCATTGTCAGTTTTACATGAATGCATATGTGAGATTGTGAATGATTTGTGTAACCTAATAAATATGCTAGGAGATCTTGATTTTATAAAAGGCATAGTCTTTCTTCTAGTATCATACACAAACATTCAAGATTACCAAACCCTCTTAGGATCCACTAATTAATTACTTTATTATATCCCAAAGTTGGTTATGAGTCCCTACTATCTTGAACCCATGTGCAAGTGAATGTGAAATCAGAACTTTGGGGAATCAGACTCCCAACCTAACCGAGATGAGAGTTTAACCCTATCCTTACTATTCTGATTTAGAATTCATTACCTCACTTTGAGCAAAATAATTTAACCAATTATGGAAGAAATGGTCATGCTAGTCTAACCCTTTGGACAATCAGTGGTCTTGTTTTTTAGACAAGACATGTTGCCATGCATGGGCATATCTAACCCCACAATCCAAAACTTATCTTCATTTCTTTGGACCTTGGGGATGACTACCCATCCTTTGCAGAGGACAAGTAGTACGATCCTTCCAATCCAATATAAAGATGAGATGGGAAAATTTTATTTTTTACTTCTTGGACCTTTGGGATGACTACCCATCCTTGCTAGGGACATGTAGTACGATCCTTCCAATCCAAACTTTAGATGTAAATGGAAAATATTAATTTTGTTGCTTAGACCTTGGGGATGACTACCCATCCTTTGCGAGAGGACAAATAGTACGATCCTTCCAATCCAAGATTTATTATGAAATGAGACATAAGAGCTTTGGGGAATCGGATTCTCAACCTAAGCGAGATGAGAATTTATGCCCTATCCTTACTACTCCATGTAGGTCAAATCAAAGCTTTGGGGAATTGGATCCTCAACCTAAGTTCGATGAGGATTTAACCCTATCCTTACTACTCTGATTTTAGGCTTTAAGCTCTATGGAAGTGGTCAAAACCACTGTTTTAAGGATCATGCTGCATAAATAGGATAGACATGAAATACTTCTTTCGCCCAACCCTTTTCTTCCAAGTTAGGTTTTGATCATTTTACTCAAGATCCTTTTTAATGTATGAGACGTGCTTGGTTCTAGATATCTCAAGACTCAGTTTCCAACCTTAGGATTCTCTTACTTATTTATGTGATAGCACAACCTTAAGAGGATTTGACACACTTTAATGATTTGTATTTGAAATGCATTTGCAACTACGATGGCATGTATGTGCAAAGTGAGATGTAATATGAATGCATTGTCTTTTGAATTGCAGATGAAATATTGCTATATAAAACTGACTACTTCATGCATCACAAGTTTCAAACGATATTATTAAACTGTTTGTGTTACTTGTGGAGCTTTTACAAGACAATTCCAATGTTTCATATTCTCCCGATCTAGAACATAAGTTAGCATCTCAAGGCAACTTTTTCATCATCATCATTTTTTTTTTTTTTTTATAGACAAACAAAACATGTCAAATAAACACACAACTTTAAATTCAAATCCAAATAGCAATCCCAAAATGAAACTTGAAAACACAAACCCAAAACCAGAAACCAAAATCTATATACAAATGTACACTATAATACAAAATGATGCAAAGCTTGGATTATCACTTTCCTGGATCCCACACATGATTAGAACATTTCAACAAAAATATGACATGATATGCATGCCAAATGTTGTGGGAATCCAACACAAACAAGACTAAGCCAAACAATGCAACAAATTTCCACTTGCCATGCTCACCATACCAATTTGATTTAGTTCCAATAATACTCCCATAGGTGAGCATCAAATTACTAGAATGATTAGACAATAAATGATTTTCAATTTTATCATGTCTATTCTTTAAAATATAAACTTCATAATTCCCTCCTTGATTTAGAATTAGGCTATCCTTTTCAAATATGCAATTTTGTAAGTAGTAGCCTATTTCTACAAATTTCTTAGCCAAATCATTTTCCAAATTTGTAGGCCAATCAAATTTATGTAACAATTTACAAGCATCTAGGATATTTACTAAATTAGGATCATTAAAAGTTTTTATCCTAGATCCAATTAATAATTGTTGATGAATTTGATTTAACAATTCAAGTGCATCAACTTCTTTTCCATTCATTAAAACCATGTTATTAAAGGTGTGATTAAAAATTATACCTTGTTTTTCATTTACCTTTAATGACATTTCATCACTCAAATTATTTAAATTCAAAATATGGTCATCATTTTCAATCCTCAAACACTCTTGGTCAAAGTGTATGTCCCATGACTCATCTTGATGATCCTTCATTTGAGTTGCTTCCAATTGATCAATCTCTCTATCATTTGGTTCTAATTCTTTGTTCACTATCCATGGTATCTCTTCATTTGAATCCTCCAAATCATCATGCAAACTTGCATCCACACTTTCAATGAATTTATATTCAACATGATCAAATTTTGTCCCCTTTTCAAATCCTGTGAATATGAGATCTTCGTATGATGTAGAAGGTTCAACATCCTGCATATCAAGTGAAATATGAGTTTCATCTATAGGGATGTGAGAAAAGAATGCATTACCATACCTTCCCCAACCATTGTAAAAATCGTCATCCAAATCTGTGAGATGAAACTCCATGGTATTTGTGACATGATCTTTTGATTCATTCATCCATTCATTTTCTTCTTTGTCCTTGGCGATAGGATCATTATAATCTTCCAAAATTTGATGAGATTTGAAACCCTCTTCCAAAACATCCTCAAATTGTACAGGAGTTGTAATATCTTCCTTTGAGTAGGCAATTATGTCGTCCTGTATATCAATTGGCACACAAGTTTCATTAGTAGCTTTGGAATGAGTGAAGTCTTCCCACTTCTTCCAAGCATCATAATAATCATCTTTCAAAATCAAGTGGTGACGTTCAACTATTTCTTCAACATCTTCCAATTCATCAATGTGCTTCTCATCAAATTCATCTTCACCTTCCTTAGATGGTTCAATTATTTCCAAAAGTGGGTTATTTCTTGAATTCAAATTTATAAGGCTATCATTGTCCAAATTAGTAACCCATGATTCATTATCATAATTTGGAGGGTGAAGAATTTCTTGATCCTTAATTTTACACATCTCATCAATAGTATCTTCCAAGAACAAGTGGTGAAACTCTATCATATCTTCAAATTTATTTATTGATTTTCTTTCCATTTCACTTTCAACCACTTCATTCAATTCCATGGTGGGTTCCATCCATTCACATATATCAAACATTGTTGAATTTAGAACCCCTTCATCTAGATAATCATGTATCTCTACATGATCCTCACTAGTGGATGTTGTCTTAGCAATTTGCACCTCCTCTTGGACTACATCTAAGGTGGTCATAAAATTTGGGTATTCAAATTCATCCCCTTGATCATTTACCTTAGATATCATTGGAGTGGAGGGTGCTATGTTTGATGGTTGGTGTAGGTTGGCATCAAAAGAACAATCTCTCATGTGAACATGTTGTGCCTTTTCTTCTTCAAGACCTTGTCGTTCTATCTCTTCTAAGACCTCATGGATTTTCTCTAGGGACAAACCACTCAGCTTTTTCCTCAATGAGTGAAGCAAGTGTGGGGTGTATGGCTCCTAGGTATACTTCCATGGCTTCCTCTTCCAATGTGTTAAAATTTTCCCACATTTGGGAGTGCAACTCACGAAATCTTCCATTGAATTGACTCAAGGATTCATTAGACTCTTTACATATGGAGGTAAATTGATTTTTCAATATTTCTAAGTCAGCCTGATTACCAAAATGATGAAGATAGGCTGCTTCTAGTTGTATCCAAGAAGTCCTAACCTCCATGGGTAGTTGGCTATACCAAAAGAATGGTCTATCATCCAAAATGTATGCAAATAACTTACAAGCCACCTCCTCATAGAAAATCTGGAATTGACATAATGCACTCTTGTAGACATGCAGTTTTTGCAAGTATCCTAGTGGCACCTCTTGATTAAAACACCGTAAAAAATCCAATAACATTTTAGGAATTTGATAGGGTACCACAGGTATAGACAAACCCTCATAATGATCCTCTATTATTAATACCATTCTCTCTCTTAGAGATGTTATTTCAGCTCTCGGGGATACCCTTTGCTCCTCAAGTGTTGCCATTAGTGAACTTAAAATGTAATTTTAGAACCAAATCTGTTGAATATTCAACCTGCAATATAAAACAGAAATCAAGTTAGCATCAACTAAGAGATGTATTCATTAAAATCAAATGAAAAGTAATTGCATGAGACCAAAATTCTGAAAAATTAAATCAAATCACCTTAATTCTGTATGAACAATCAAAAAAATATACAGCATACCTGAATTGCTTAAAATAGAACAGGTAAATAAATTCAGACCGTCCTTTTTACAATCTGCTGAATGTTAGAGGACTAATGCATACAAAAATTTAAAATTATATTACACTAAAAATAAACCCGTACGGCCCTCCTAGCACCAATCCGTTGAGTGGTGTTAGAGGCCGAAGATGCTAATAAAATGGACTTGAAATATTTAGCAATGTAAAGTTCTTAAACAATTATAAATCCGTAGCATCTAAAATCACGATAAAATAAACCCGAACATGCCCTCCTTCTAGCGCCAATCTGTTGAGTGGTATTTTCACCCGATTGTGAAAACACACTCTCCGATAGGATTTGGGTTCTAAATCCTCTGCTTGCAAAGAAACAATTTCTCCAAGGTTCCTGTTATGTTAGCATTTTGCATCTCTGTATAAAAGATATTTAATTAAAATGCTTGGAACACCTTAGTGGTTGCAAGTAACTGAAAACAAGGGGCACTCGTGGTTTATTTTACTATGAAATTTAATGATTGTTCCTTGAACCCTAATAAAGTAAATGTGATTTGATCCTTAAATGACCATGCTGTAACTTCAAAATAAAATTTAATGAAATGCCATAACATGAATGGAATTATTTTTGGGTTTTGAAGTTTTTTAATTTTTAAATTTTATTTTAATGCTTGAAAATAAAATTGGAGTTTTTGAAAAATAAAATACAGCAAAAGAAAATAAAATGTAAAGAAAAGAAATTAAAAATTGCATCCAATCTGATGCTATCCCGTCCCGGCAAAACCGAAGCTGTGAGGTTTCCATGCATGCAACCTAACTTACTCGGACCTGCAAACATGCACAATCCCGATAAGCTAAGTGCTGATTCCTAGGGTTTGAAATAAAAATTCAGATTTCAAACATTCGCCTAATGCAACCCACAAAAGTGGCATTTAACATTATCTATAAATCTGAAATCTGAAAACAAAAGAATAAACATTAAATCCATTAGCATGCACAGAAGATCTCCTTCTTTCTTGCCAACAAGATGCAAATTTCTGAACACTCGCATTAATAATATGTCAAGTTACAATGGCAGCATCTCTGGTTTTCTCAAAACCAACAAAAGGCAAAAAACAGCCCCAAGCAGGCCCAGAATGGCCCTCTGGCCTCTAGCACTGCAACTCTGCTCCAGCGGTTTTCCCCCTCGTATCAATCCGTGCTTCAGATTTTATACTAACTGAAACGTCTCTTCGGTTCTCCCTGTGTCGCTTCGTTTCACCTTCCAGCATGTGACCTTTCAAATTCTTGCCTTTTCGATGCTTTTGTTCCATGTTCGATTCTGAAACGTTCGAAATCTGCCACTGCATGTAACGCCTCTGTAGCTCCGACACCTGTACACCACGTGTCTCACGCCTTCTGCGCCTTCTGTAACGTCTTCCTGTGAAAATCGTGACAAAAATAGCATGCAGCCTGTTCACCTTCCCGACCGTGAAAATGCGACATGTCGCGAAATCGCGACGCTTTTCTATCAGCAGCCTCCTTGCCTTCTTGCCCAGCGAAAACGCGACATGTCGCGAAATCGTGACATGTCGTGAAATCGCGACGCTTTCCTGTTCCGTACCCTTTGGCTGCTTTCCGTCGTGAAATCGTGACAATTTTCACTTTCGGACTACCTTGCTGCAACTTGTCGCGATTTCGCGACGCCTTCCACTTTCGGACCCTTTCACTCATTTTTGTCATGATTTCGTGACCATTTTTGCTTTCGTACATTCTCGGCCGCAACCTGTCGCGATTTCGTGACCATTTTCTCTTCATCATGCCTTTTGCTGATTTCTGTCACGATTTCGCTATGCCTTTCTGTTCCGTACAACTGGGCTCATTTCTGTCGCGATATCACGACGTTTTTTTACCTTGGACCTCTTTGCCGCTTTCTGTCGTGAAATCGCTACCACTTTTGTTCCGTACGCCTTTGGCTGTTTGGAGTCGTGAAAATGCGACATGTCGCGATATCACGACGATTTCTCGTTTCATGCCTTCCCCCTGCAATCTGTCGTGATTTCGTGACATTTTTCACTCGGCACCTCTTTGGCTTCAATTTGTCGCGATATCGTGACGTTTTTCCGATTTGTGTCGTTTGACCAGTTTGACCCGTGATTTTGCGACGCGTCGCGATATCGCTACGCCTTTCCATTTGCCTTTCTCTCTCCTCTTTCGGGTCGCGACGGAGCAACATGTCACGATTTCGTGACACTTTTTCATTCGCAGCGACGGAGCGACATGTCGCGATATCGCGACATTTTTCTATTTTTGGCAGCGATGGCGCGACATGTCGCGATTTCGTGACATGTCACGATTTCGCGACACTTTCAACACTTGTGCATTTTTTTGCCTCTTTTCTTCATTTTTAGTATCTGGGTCACTAAGATTTTCTCTGCAATCCTGCAAAAAAGGTGGGCCCCCAATTTTGGGGTGTGTTGTGGATCAGCCACAACAAGTCTCAACCTAAAAACCCTAGTGCGAGCACAAAACCAGCTTAATCCCAATACTAATCCCCAAAATCACTCCCATGCCCAAAGGAATGAAGAAAATGTCGATCAAGATGATGATTGGGAACAACAAAGAGGCGATTCGGATAATTACAGGGATCGCTATCATAGACAGCGGTATAACCAAAATCAAGAAAGGGATACGGGTTATCACCAACCGAGAGGCCCTAATAATTTTCCACGTGTTGATATGCCCACTTTTGAGGGTCATGATCCTCGTGGTTGGATAGCCAAAATGGAAGGCATTCTCGACTTATATCAAATTAAGGAAATTGATAAAGTTCCTTTCGCTGCATCAAAATTAGGCACTGAGGCCTACCAATGGTTCGTATGGCTTAAACGAGAGAAAGGAGCTACTATTAACTGGAGAAAATTCACTACCTCTTTTTTAGAAATATTTGATGAAGGAGCTACATCATCATACACAGTAATACTGTTATCTCTTAAACAAGAAGGATCGGTTAGCAAATTCATTTCGGAGTTCACCAGTTTACTACCATATACTTTAGACCTCAGTCCCGACACAGTGGTAGGAGCTTTTCACAATGGATTGAAAGAAAATATTCGAGTGGAGGTAGACATGCACAATCCAACCTTGTTGAACGATTGTATAAGAATAGCTAAGCTAGCCGAGAAGAGAAATCAGTTGTATGCACGACGTGAAACTTATAGTCGTCCTTCATATCGCAACAATTCCTTTCATAGAAATGATCAACCATCAAGATATTTTTGCTATAAATGTTGCACTCATCACCCCAAGGAACAAGCATGTGCCCAAAAACAAAACTTTCATATTGAAGGTGATCAATATGAAGGAGAAGAGGAAGAACCTTACCACCCAAAAGAACCTATGCCAGAAGAACTACCAAGTACTCTAGAAGAAAAAGAAGAGGATACAATGGCGATCTCCGTGCATGCCCTCATGGGTTTAACCGCCCACCATACCATCAAGGTACCCGGATTTCTTTGCCAGAAAAAGGTGAATGTGCTAATTGATTCTGGCAGTACCCACAACTTTATCGACATCAAAACAACAAAAGCTTTGAATTTATTCATTAACTCTTCCAACAAAGATAAATTCCAGGTTCTAGTGGCCAACGGGGTGAACGCACAATGTGTTGGTCGCACATCTCAAGTTTCCATAAAAATGGGAACTTATACCTAGTTTGGATCCCTTTTCGTCATGAATTTGGGGAACTCTGATGTCATTTTGGGAGTTGAATGGTTGGAAACATTAGACACGGTTAGCTTCAATTTCAAAAAATTATTTGTGGAATGGAAGGAAAACGGACGAGTCATTCACTTACAAGGCATTACTACTCCTCCATCACAAATGGTGAGCTCTCATAGTATGGAGAAGATGTTAAAAAAGGGTGGATATGGATTTATAGCTCAAGTTAATTGTTTGGAAAAACAATCTCGAGTAACTTCGGATATTACTGATCTAGATTTACGAGACATTGTAACAAAGTATGATGAGGTTTTCCAAGACCCTCAAGGATTACCACCTAAACGATCTCATGACCATGCCATCCATTTGGTTCCCGGGAGTGTCCCACCTAACAGCCGTCCTTACCACTATCCTCAACCACAAAAAATAGAAATCGAACAGATCGTTCAGGATCTACTAGATCATGGAGTCATTCGTCACAGCACTAGCCCTTATTCCTCACCTATAGTTTTGGCTAGATGAAAAGATAACTCTTGGCGTATGTGTCCTGATTTTCGTTCTCTCAATAAACTAACTATCAAGGACAAATTTCCTATCCCTATCATCGATGACCTACTAGATGAGCTGCATGGTGCAAAATTTTTTACAAAATTAGACCTTCGCTCAGGATTTCACCAAGTCCGTGTCCGAGAAGAAGATATTCCCAAAACTACTTTCCGTACTCATGAAGGTCATTACGAATTTTTGGTCATGCCTTTTGGTCTCACCAATGCACCATCCACTTTCCAAAGTCTCATGAACCAAGTGTTTTGTCCATTCCTCCGTAAGTTTGTCTTAGTTTTTTTCGATGACATTCTCATATATAGCCAAGCATGGAAGGATCATTTACATCATGTGGATAAAGCCCTTCACATTTTACACAAAGAAAAGTTATTTGTCAAACATTCCAAATGTTCATTTGGTGTCCAAGAAGTTGAGTATCTTGGTCATATAGTTTCACACGAGGGCATCAAAGTTGATCCCAATAAGATTAAGGCAATTCAAGAGTGGCCTTTACCTAAAACCATCAAGAAACTTCGTGGTTTTTTGGGTCTCACGGGCTACTATCGCAAGTTTGTACAAAATTATGGTAATATTGTAGCACCTCTCACAGCACTCACAAAAAAGGATGCTTTTCGTTGGTCGGAAGAGGCTACTCAAGCTTTCGAAGCTCTTAAGGAGGCCATGTGTACAACTCCAGTATTAGCAACTCCCAATTTTCACAAACCATTTATTATCGAATGTGATGCGTCAGGAATAGGAATTGGGGCTATATTAATGCAAGAAGGTCATCCGTTGGCATTTGAAAGTAAACAGCTCTCCGAGAAAAATTTGGGAAGATCGACATACGAAAAAGAAATGTTGGCTATTCTTCATGCAGTAGAAAAATGGAGACACTACCTAATCAGTAGCCGCTTCATTATCAAAACAGATCATAGTAGTCTCAAACATTTTCTTGAGCAGAGGTTTTCCTATCCGGAACAAAATAAGTGGTTAACCAAACTATTGGGTTATGATTTTGTTATCGAATACAAGAAGGGGAAGGAAAATGTAGCTGCCGATGCGCTATCCAAGAAATATGAAGACGAAGTAGTCATTAATGCTATTTCAGGTCCTTGCTCCCAATGGGTGAATCAATTACAAAATGAATGGTTGTCCAATAGTGAAACTGCTCAGATAATTCAAGAATTATCTATTGGGTCCTCTAAACACCCTTTGTTCTCTTATGAAGATAAAATCCTCCAGAAGAAGAACCGCATTTACATTCCACACAACTCAGAACTCAAAATGAAGATCCTAGACGAATCACACGCTTCTCCATCAGCGGGACATTCAGGATTTTTGAAAACATATTTAAGGATCAAACAATCATTTTGTTGGAAAGGATTAAAAGCCGAAGTCAAACAATGGGTAGCAGAATGCGAAGTTTGCCAACGAAATAAAGGAGAGACAGTCAAATCACCAGGGTTATTACAACCCTTACCCATCCCTGAACGTCAGTGGGAACATATATCCATGGATTTTATTGAAGGTCTTCCAAAGTCAGAAGGCAGGACAGTAATCTTCGTAGTGGTAGATCGGTTATCCAAATACACTCACTTTCAGGCTTTACAACATCCATTTTCCGCAAGCAAGGTGGCAAAGGTATTTATGGATTCAATTTTCAAATTACATGGTATGCCAAAAAATATTGTAAGTGATAGAGATCCCATCTTCACTAGTAACTTTTGGCGAGAATTATTTCAACTTAGTGGTACCAAATTGAACATGTCCTCAACTTACCATCCCCAGACGGATGGGCAAACAAAAGTAGTCAACAAATGTTTGGGTACATACTTACGATGTTTCGTTTAAGATAAACAATATCAATGGAGCCAATGGCTAGCAATGGCGGAATGGTGGTACAACACTTCTTACCATTATTCAATTAAGATGTCTCCCTTTGAAGCATTGTATGGAACCAAGCCTCCAATCGTAGCAGATTACGTCCCAGGTTCATCCAAAGTAGACAAAGTGGATGATTGGTTTCAACAAAGGCAGTCTACACTCACCATACTCAAAGAGAATTTATTCCAAGAACAAAATCGCATGAAACAACAACAAGACTTGCACCGATCAGAACGAAATTTTAATGTCGGTGACAAGGTTTTCCTAAGGTTGCAACCTTACAAACAAGCATCGTTAAGGATAAAGACCAGTCAAAAGTTGGCACCACGATTCTATGGTCCTTAAAAAATTGTGCGCCGCATTGGAGAAGTAGCCTATCAGTTAGAGCTTCCTTCATCATCACGAATACACCCGGTATTTCATGTTTCATGTCTCAAAAAGGTAATTGGTCAGAAAGTGCAAATTCAATCAGAATTACCAGTGCTCGATGAGGAAGGACGCATACATCTCCAACCTGAAGATATATTACAACACAGAATACGAAGACTAAGATCGCGCCAGATTCAAGAATTTCTCATCAAATGGCAAGACCTACTAGAGGAAGATGCCACATGGGAACACAAGAGTATTTTCCAGACATTTCCAGCTTTGAGGACAAAGCTTTCCGAGGAAGGGAGTCATGCTACATACCAAACCTAGCAGTCGGCTAGGTTCTCCAAGTGAATAAAAATTCATATATATTAGCATAGTTTTCATTAATTGATTTTATCTCATCTTTGCTATTTTATCTCTGCGTATTCGCACTTGCCTTCACGGTAGGATCTGCCCTCCTAGTGGCAATTGATTTTAATTAAATACTTTCTTACTCATCGCATTTCGTATTCGATTAATTATTTGTTCTATTGTATAGTTCAATAATAACTAGTGCTTCCGTTCAAGAAACAGAAGAAGGCGTTGCCTTCCATGTTCACTGATTAAAAAGCCTTGTCTTAGGAAATTAAAAGGAGTATAGAGCAATATTTTTGTGCATAATTTTTTAGGAAAGGTTGTCATGTGGATGGTTGAAAAGTGTTATGCTAACCAACCCTTGAAAGTGGAATAAGAAAGATAGAATATTTTGAGACAGGTTTTGAGGGCACTTCTTCATCAAAGAAAGTTAAGAGGTATGGTGATATTATTCCTTCTTAAATGTTTTTGATTCAACAAATATTTCTAAATCATAAGGTGGAGATAAAAGGTTTGATTAGTGTGGATTTTTGGAAATATTTGAGCTAGGGTTTGTGAAACAAAATGTGCATCCTTGTTGAAAGAAATTGAAAATATTTGTGTTAGAGTTTGTGAAAAAGTTGTGCTTTATCCTTGAAAGAAATTGGAAACACTTGTGCTAGAGTTGAGAGCAAACTTGTGCATTATTGTATTTGATCTTTGAGAACAAGTTATGCATTGATTTGAGTGTTCTTGAAAGTGAATGTGCAAGTGTTAGAAATCAGATTTGTGAAGCAAGTGTGTGCATCAATTTTGATTATGGGAAATACATAAGAAGGTCAGTTATCATGTACTAGACTAGATCTACCTTTAGAATGCAATAAATGTGAGACATGTGAAAGCGACAGACTTAATGAATGTGTAGAACATATTGATAATTTGTCAAGTGCATATCATTCTCTATATGTTCAAGAGGTTAAACGAATTCTGGGTAGAATATGTCTAAACTATTTCAAGTTAAAGAAATCACATTGAAGATTAGATAAAGCACTTGGTGATACTATTATGCAAGATCTAGAAATAGATGAACATTGTTTTGTATGCAATATTTGAAGAGTTGAGAAGAGGTTTTGATGAGTATATTTGAGTATGTGTTTTGAGCAATTTTTGAGCATGTGTTATGAGCAAGTCTTTTTAGAAGGCTTGTAGAAAGATTTGAGTAAGTCTTGTGAGAAGACTTGAAATAGGTTTGAGGTATATTTGAGTGAGTCTTGTGAAAAGAATTGAAATAGGTTTGAGAGCAGATTTGATTAATAGGTTTGAGACAAATTTGTGCTAGTCTTGTGATGAGGCATGGTGTAGATTTGGGCATATTTTATAAGCAGAGTTAAGACATATTTTTGCATGTAATGTGTGTATATTTGGAATATATTTGAAAAATATTTATGCATGTAATGTGTGCATATTTGGGGCAAAGTTGAGAGAGATTTATGCATGTAACGTGTGTAGATTTGTGTAGCACCCTAAAATTGGCGCAGTAAAATCTTAATAATTACATTCACTCTAGTAAATAATTCAAATTCAAATTTTAACCTCCCAAAATGCTCGTTAACCGTCGTCTAATCTGTTTCCCCCTTTTTCATGCCATTTTTAGAGGTTGTTTTGATCGTTTGACGATATCGTCGTCGATCAGACGATATCGCCCCAAATCTGACGATTTCGTCTGGACTAGGATGTCCAGATGATCTTGTCCCAAAATTGATTTTGCACAATTAGCTTTTGTTCCAATGGGTCTCTAATTTGGGCAGAAGCATGTCTGCACAGTTAGAGACCCTCCCCCGTTGGAGATTTCCTAAATAGGGATGATCTCCAACCTCCTAACCTCCCTCCTAAGCCTATTTAATCCTAAGCCCTTCCCTTAGCACCCCCTGGCTAAAATTCCTTGTAACTTGACTTCACACATGTTAAAACATCCCAAATTTCTATTTGCAATAGTTCTATACAATTTTTGTTGTAGGTACCTTATTTTTTTTCAACCGGAGCAAGCTTACATCGTCGTCGATGATCCTGTTCAAATCGGAGGCGATTATGTCGAACCAGAGTCAATTTTGTACCAATGCGAGATGATTTCGACTGCAGTCAACATTGAGGCAATCAGTGCCTAAAGTTTGCATTTCTTCATCTTTCAATCTGCTATTTTATGTTGTAATTAGCTAGTTTATTTGATATTTTATGCTATCTTGCATTTTGGAGTTCACCCATATAGATCAAATGCATAATTAAGCCATATTTGTGATTAAATTAGCATAATGCATTCATGTTTCCGTTTTTAAGTTTCAGTTTGATATTATTGCTGCCAATTTACACTGTTTCCCCATGTTAGAATAGTTGCATTTTCTATGTTTTGCACCTATTTATCTGTTTGTAGGTCTCTGACAAATTCGTCAGATCTCAGACGATCTTGTCTGATCTCAGACGATCCTATCAAATCAGAGGTGATCCTGACTGCTTCAAGAATCAAAATTTTCATCAGACATTCGGATCAGGTATTTTCTTTTAACATTCTTTAATTTCTCTGTTTTTTGTCTTAATTCTTGTTTTTTGTATTCATTTAATCTGCATCTTCATATAGAATAGCTTAGACGCATTTTGGCCAAACCTAGGACTTGAATGCTTAAGGCTAAAACAAACACATAAAACACATTCCCAAACTAGGCGTGGAAACTGCCATTAAATGTTTCTTGGTGAACCCACCATCCATAAAAAAATCACCAATATACACCTCCCTTGAGAGGCGGGACCTTTGCAAGGCCTCTCAGTCCGAGGTACCACACCATCCTTTTCACATCTCCCTTTCGGGCATGGATCCTATAGCCTGAAGGTAAGGGTGTGAAAAATTTGGAGCGATACATTTTGGTGAACCCGACGTGAATGCATTGTAAACATTTTGAAAACAAAAACAAAAAAAAAATATAAAACAAAAAACATAGATGCATTTCAAATCATTTCAAATTAATAAGTTGCATATTAGATGGTAGCTCCTTAGAAAATATTAGCAGTTACTATAAATGTTGAAAACCAATTGGCAGCCATAGAAATCAATTCTGTGCTTAGTGTGCCTGAAACAGATAGAAATCAACTCTTATGGGATGAACTTGATAGAAGACTTAGTGTTATTTCATCTAGGTCAACAAAATTTAAACAAATCAAGAGGCTTATCCTAGGTAGAATCCTGGATCCTCATCAACTAGTCTTTTATCATGAACTTCAAAGAGCCTACCATAGATGGTTAGCTTATAGGAGAGCTCTTGTATCTTCAAAATTGTTCACCTTCGAGGAATACCTTGAGAATGCAACCATTGTACACCAGTTCCTAGGTCATGTAGAAGACCAAGAGGTTGTTCTTACGGATAGGGAAAGATGAAATAGAGTTCCTCGAGCTGTGTTATATCGAGAGTATTGCCATGAGCTTTACTTCTATCAACTAGCATCTGAGACATATAATATCACTATAGCTCTTTTCATTAAATTTTTGAAGGAAAACTTTCAATTTGAAGAAGAACACTTCATGACTCCTGAAGAACTCGAGCCCATTAATGATATTTATAAATTGTTTAAGGAAAACTAGATCATTATCTTTCAGTATTATTTCTCGCATTTATTGTGTTGTTTGTATTTACAATATTATTTCAAAAACAAAGAAAAACTAAAAACTAAAAAAAAAAACATAACAAAAACCAAAACATTTCATTTTAAATATTGTAGTAGGTATATAATTAATATATACCTCTTAAGCTTGTTGCATATATATATATATATATATATATATATATATATATATATACTTCCTGAAATCTAAAATTAAGCACAATGCCTAAACTTAGGAATGGTAAACAAACTGAAGGAGAAGAAGAAGATTGGTTAGGAGATAAAACTAGAGACCCAAATGTCCTTCCTGAAGATCCAATTCCGGAAGGAAAAACTCTAGATCAACTAGAAGATGACCTAGGTGAAGATAATGAACAAGAAGAAAGTGTTAAAGAGGATGGACCCTCATCCCCTAGAGTAGCTCCAGATGGAACTATTGCTTTTGACAACGTAGATCATTTCCAAAAATTTCTCAATGATAACATTGACGCTCTTAATGTGGCAGTTCGTATTGATAAAGGGCAAATTAGTGACACTCAAGAAGCCATCGAACATATGTTTGATGTGCGCACTAAGTCTTTCATTGATCAAGAAAGTGATAAGGCTGGACCATCCAATACAGATATGGTCACTGTGATTCAAAACATGTCAAAACAACAGGTTACCCAACCTCCTAAGGAACTTATTATTCAACCTAAAATTATTCCCACACAAAAGAAAACTTCCTTCACTACTATACTTCGCCAAACTATTGATCAATATGCTTCAAGTAAACAAAAACCTAAAACGAAGCCAAACACCAATTTTCAACAATCTGGATTACATCATAATACCACTTCAAAATTTCTTCATAACACCTTTCCTACCAACAATTTACACAATAGCAACATAGCATCTAATCTTCATGTCCCTCCATCATATGCTCACAAAACCTATATCAATGCCCTACCGAACTAATATGGTGGGCAAACTAGTAATCTGGAAGCCATGGTGAAACAGTTAGCTTCGCGTATGGACCAGATAGATCCTTATCGTCCCTCGTATAATTATCGAGAGATATGTAGTCAACCTTTGGATCCCATAGTTGTAGCTCAACCGTACCCTAAGCATTTTCCCATGCCTATCTTACCTATATATAAAGGAACCGAAGATCCCATAGAGCATCTTCGCATGTTTAGGATAGCATGTCATGATATATCACATTATGACTTGCTATTACTAAAGATGTTCCCGAAAAGTTTAGGTGGAATGGCATTAGAGTGGTATTATCAATTGCCCACTCATTCCTTGAGAAACTTTGAAGAAACAGCTGAATCATTTGTCCATCAATTTAGTGCCTACATCGAGAGGCATGTAACCATTAAATATTTATACAACTTAAAACAAGACAAGGATGAATGTTTTGCTGATTTCTTAGCTAGATGGAGGTAGTTGACAGGAAAACTGCACTTTGTGCTACCTTATAGGGAAATGTTGGACATTTTTATCAATAATCTACAAGAACAAATATCTTATGAGCTATCAACTGCTACTTTAACTACCTTCGATCAATCTATAGATTTAGCTCGAAGAGTAGAAGATGCCCTCATTAGGAGAGGCCAAATTAGGAAGAAGGATGATGAGAAAACATCCAGAAATCAATATAAAAACAAACAAGTTGTTGGTGACGGAGTCACTGACAACAGAAATGTTGCTAATATCAACGCAATGAAGACAACAAAAAAATTTATATCTTGATAAGCCTCCTCGAGAATTTACTAGATTAAATCAACCCTTATCAACTATTTTACCTCAATTACTCGAAAGATGTTTGATCCAATTACCAGCTATCCGGGAACCTGATCCAACTATACCCGGATATAGAGCTGACTTACACTGTGATTTCCATAGAGGACCTGGACACTCTACCAATGCTTGTAAAAGGTTGAAACATAAAATACATGATTTTATTGATAATAATGAAATGGAGGTGCAAGCCTTCCAACCTAAAAAAAATGCTCCTAATAATACTCAAAAGACCATTCCCCAAAATCAAAATCAAAATTCTAATCAATCATTAGACATATTTCAACACCCTTTACCAAGACATGGTAAAGAGGTGGCCAATCAAATCAAACATCATAATGTTCCTCCTCCTACCCGATATGTAGGAACCATTAGTGGACATTTACTTAATCTTGATCCTCAAATATTTGACACAACCTTATCCCTGGTTACGACCAGGCCCCTACACAATATTCCAAAACCTGATTCTAGTGATGTAGAATCAGATACTGAAAGTGAAATTGACATCACTTCAAACCAATCGAATAGTTCTGAAAATGAATCAGATCCTATTCAACCCATCACAGATGCTATGGTTCCAGAAGAACCATTTCCTAGAAGAGTTACTACTCGAACCTCTTCTAATCAATTCCTCCCAAATGAACAAGCCATAAATGCTAGACCGAGACCAGTTCAACGTCCTCAATATAACATTGTAGGTACCATTGGAGTCGTTACCCGACAACGAGCTCAAAATTCTCAACAAGAACCAAATCAGAATGATGGGTCAGTTCCATTTGTTTTGAAAAATCCCAATAAAGGGAATCATGCTTCCCATGTTCAACCTAAACCCCCTTACAATATTAATGAGCAATTATCCAATACTACAGCCAGAATTTCCATTTTGGATTTATTAAGATCCTCTCCCACCCATAGGGATGAGTTGATGCTTACATTAAGCCAAATGATGGTACCTCAAAACATTCAACCTGAAGCTATGGCCAATACTATCATTACTCGAGAGGTTGATTGTATTGACTTTCGGGATAAAGATATTCCACAACACAGTTTACATAAGGATAATCCCTTATACATTACTGCTTTAATTGGAGATGTAGCTGTCAAACGAGTTTTGATTGATAATGGCTCATCTCTAAACATTTGCACTTTTGACTTCTACCAAATATTTGGCTTTAGAAGTGATGAAATGAAGAAAACTGACATGATTATCAAAGCTTTTAATGACGAAACACAAGAAACGTGTGGAGTTATTACCATCCCATTGCAAGTTGGTCCTAGAACTCTAGATACCACCGTGTTTATTGTACATTTCCCCGCATCGTACAATATACTCTTGGGTTGTCCTTGGATCAATGCAATGCGGGCTGTCCCATCAACTTTACACCAATGTGTTAAATTCAAATTTAAAAATTAGTTGGTCACTATCCATGGTGACCCTAGACCCTTTGATATGTGTGCTTTGGTAGAACCCGTTGGAGTGCAATTTTGCCCCGCTCCGTCATCCACACATCCTAATTCTTATTTTTCATCTAAAACTGTGAAACACACACCCATAGCTTCACCTATTTCCCCTCCATTAATTTCATCCTCCTATATAGATCAACAATCTTCTAAACAAATCACTCTAGAACCTCAAAAAGATCTTAAATCTACAACCAATCCTTCATTTTCCATCCCTATAATTTCAAAACCTATAGACCCATCTATTAACACTTCCACATTATCAACATCTATCATACCTTCCACATCTAAAGCTTTAGGGAATGATCCTTCTACATCTTATGCTCTTTCTGATGAAATTTTACCAAATTTATCCACAACCTTAATATCAGAAAAAACAAATGCTTTCATGCAAGATTCAATTCTTTTAAATAACTTACCGCCATCTCCTCGTACTTTGGGCCTCCCACAACCTATGGGAAGTACTTACCAAGTCGGGAGTTGTGCCTTCATTTATAAAGGATATGAATAATCCCTCGGAACATTAAAACTCATCAGGAAGGATATGCTCAGTGTTATTTTACCAATGAATATATTAAAGCTAAACCCATAATGCTTAAAATGAGATATAAAGGGAAAGGCTTGGGACCTTTCCAAAATGGCATGAAAGAACCTTTCGAGGTAGAACCGTGGCCTGCCCACTGTGGTGTGGGCCTATTTCCTAGTAAGGGTCAACCTTTTCCTTTTGAAGATGATGATCAACTTATATGTTATCAAGATTATTTGGATAGACATGTTGATTTGCCTCTAAAAAATCAGCCATTTACATGTAACATGCTATCCATAGCTTACCCTGAAATGATTGCTGACCCCGATCAAGAGTTGGAAGGAGATATCTTCCATGATGTCTCCGTTGAAGAGATGTTACACAATGGATTTTATTTTGATGGTTCTATACAAACTATAGCCCAACTTGAGACCACTAATCCTCAAGATGAATTATCCAAATTAACCTTACAATAATTACAAGAATTGGGCGTTTCACCCGCCCCACCCAATTTTGAAAGAGATCTACACATGGAGGTAGAAAACGTCATTAAAATTAACATTGGAACTGAGGATAATCCTCACATAATCAATCAAAATTATGTCAAGAAAAACAAGAACAATACATTGCATTCCTTAAAGAGTATGAAGATGTCTTCGCTTGGACATATGAATATATGCCAGGTCTAGACCCTTCTGTCGTCATGCATCATCTAGTGGTCCATCCGGATGCTAAACCTGTTAAACAAAAACTTAAAAAAATGCATCCCAAAGTGGCTCTGCTAGTCAAAGGGGAGTTAGAAAAAATCTTGAATGTTGTTTTTATACAAGCTATTGATTATGCTGAATGGATCTCAAATGTAGTTCCAGTTACCAAAAAATAAGCTACCAAAGTTAGGGTTTGCACAGATTTTAGAGATATTAACGCTGCATGCCCTAAAGATGACTTTCCTCTTCCAAACATGGATCAAATAATTGACTTTACTGTCGGTAGTGGGATGATGTCCTTAATGGATGGATTCTCCAGGTATAATCAGATCAGGATAGCTCCTGAAGATCAGGCTAAAACAACCTTTATTACCCCCTGGGGTACTTTTTGTTGGAAAGTGATGCCATTTGGCTTAAAGAACGCAGTGCAACCTATCAAAGAGCTATGACTTATATTTTTCATGATATGATGCATGATATCCTACATGATTATGTAGATGATATTATAGCTCGCTCTATTAATGAAGATAATCATTTAGATGATTTGAGAAAAGTTTTTAATCGATTACGAGAATATCTTATTCGATTAAATCCAACAAAATGCATATTCGGATTTAAGTCCGATAAACTATTAGGGGTTTTAGTTTCTTTACGTGGTATCAAAATCGACCCTCTCAAGATTGCGGCTATCACTGATATGCCCGCACCTACTATTATATCTGAGTTACGAAGTTTACAAGGTAAGCTTCAAGCCATCCTTCGCTTCATCGATAAGCTGGCAGACAAAACCAGTCCCTTCCTTAAACTTCTTAAGAAGGATGTCCCTTTTAATTGGGACAAAAAATGTAGAGAAGCTTTTGAACTTCTCAAGCAATACCTCTTTAATCCACCTGTGCTTTCATCACCTAAACCTGATCACCCATTTCTCCTATATATTTCAGCTTCAGATTCTACCTTAGGAGCTATGTTAGCTTAGCTTGATGATGAAAAGAGAGAACGTGCTAATTATTACATTAGCCGAACCTTCATTAGTTATGAAACCCGCTATACAGCATTAGAAAAATTAATTCTGGCAGTCGTTTTTGCTACGCAAAAATTACGACACTATATGCTTAGTTAGAAAACTTATGTCATTGCTAAATATGATCCCTTGAGGTATCTCATGAGTCGACCTTATTTATCGGGTCGCACAGCCAAGTGGGTTCTTGCTCTAAGCGAGTTTGATCTCACATTCATAGGACACAAATCTGTTAAGGGTCAAATCATAGCAGATCAATTAGCTGTTGCACCCTTACAGTCTACCCATCCCCTCATCATTGAGTTTCTTGATGAATTCCTTCAATTAGAGGCAGACCATATTGAATAATGGTCCTTATACTTTGATGGAGCCCGATGCATGAGTGGGGCTGGTGCGGGTATTATTTTAATATCCTCGCAAAAACATCTTATTCATCTGTCCTTCAAATTAACATTTTCTTGCACCAATAATACTATCGAATATGAAGCTATAATCCTTGGATTATGAGCTACCTTGACGCTAAAAATTAAACATCTGTTAGTTTTTGGTGATTCTCAACTGGTTATAAACCAAATTAATGAAATTTATCAGACCAGAGATGATAAACTATGCCCATATAAGGCCTATGTTTTACAGCTAATGTCTCTATTTTATCAAGTTACCTTGGAAGCTATTCCTCACACTTGCAACCATGCAGCTGATGCTATGGCCGCAGCTGCATCTCTCCTCCCCTTGGAGTTAGATGACGAACATGCTATTATTATTATTCATCAACTCTAGGAACCCACTTCAAATAAATCATGCTTAGAGCCTTTGGATGTGTTTCTCATCAACGAAACTACTCCTGAACCTTGGTATACAAATATATTTGATTTTATCCAAAATGGGACTTTCCCTGCCAATTCTAATAGAAACTAGCGTCGGTTATTACGTAGACGAGCAAGTCGATTTGTAATAATTGGCAATACTTAATATAGGAGATCTTTTGAAGGTATGCTATTAAGATGTTTGAATTTAGAAGAATCCAAATCAGCCTTGAGTGAAGCCCACGATGGATCTTGTGGAGGACACTTCAGTGGTAGTGTCATTACTAAAAATTTCCTTAGGATAGGATACTTTTGGCCTACCATGGAGAATGATGCACATGATTATGTGCGCCATTGTGACAAGTGCCAGAAACATGCTGACCTTGTCCATGCGCCTGCACAAGAGCTGCAGGCTATTTCATCTCCTTGGCCCTTTTCAAAATGGGGTTTAGATATTATTGGAAAAATTAATCCTATGTCATATGATGGACACAAATTCATCATAACCGCCATCGAGTATTTCACGAAGTGGGTTGAAGCTATGCCTTTAGCTTCCTACACTGGCACACAAGTCTCTAAATTTATTTTCAATCAAATCATTTGTAGGTTCGGAATTCCTGCAAATCTCATCTTTGACAATGGAACTTGTTTAAAAAATAAAGATGTTAAAAAATTATGCCAAAAATATAAGATTCAACATCGTTGGTCCACTCCCTATTATCCTCAGGGTAATGGTCAAGCATAAGCATCTAACAAAACCTTAATCAAAATCTTTAAAAGATTGGTCAATAAAACTGGTCGTGACTGGCACATTCAGTTATATCCAACCTTGTGGGCCTATCGAACTAGTGTTTGAACTCCCACTGGAACTTCACCTTTCGTTTTGGTCTATGGTGCTGAAGCCGTTTTTCCATTTGAATTAGAAGTTCCTTCTTTGGCTCTACTACTTCAAGCTACCGAAGTAGGAGATGAATATCGAGCTGGCAGACTCAGTCAGCTAGAACTCCTAGATGAAAAATGCATCAATGCTTTGGAGCATCTCCGTGCCTACCAAAACAAGCTTAAAAGATCATATGCTAAAAAAGTTCGTCATCGATCCTTTGAGATCGGCGACCTTGTTTTAAAAGAAAATAAAAAAAATACTAATGCCACTAAGGACCTTAAAGGTAAATTTGAGCCCAACCGGCTTGGACCATACATTATCACCGCTAAATTTGAATCAGGAGCATACAAATTATCTACCTTAGATGGTAAAGAACTTAAAGAACCCATGAATATTTTGCATCTTAAACGTTACTATGTATAAATTTGGTCATTTCATCCTTGTATATATTTGTTTAAAATAATTCAAAATCACTATTTTTTATTTCTTTCAATTTATAAATTCAAAAACACCAAAAACATTCATAATCATCAAAATCTTCAAAACTATTTGTTGCATTTATTTATGGTACTTGTTAATTCTTTCAAAAAAAAAAAATGAACAAATGAAAATAAAAAAAATAGCAATATTCGTGACTCTTTCGAAACCAAAACAACATAAAGAAGAAAGAGAGAGTCAAAATTCTCAAAACTTCTCAAAAAGTATTTATATATATCTTCTTACAAATGTTGCAATTATATGTTTCAAATTATTTTGGATAAATTAGCATTTATTTGGAATCCCGCACTTTCACACTCACAAAAATAAATATCTTGATTTTATCTGGCATGATTACTAATCTCTCTTATATCAAAGTCCACAAAATTCAATTAAATAAAGTTTGAGCATAGAGAATTGATCTTGTTATTTACTTAAACCAAGCACATCTTTTTTCACAATAAAATGATTATATTTGCAATTTCCATGCTTTGCTACATAGTAGAAGTGGTTTCTTGAGCGAAAAGTTTCCCCTGCTATCCTATCATGCACATGGTCTAGAATCTTTGAGAATTGGCAAAAGGACAAGCTCACCCCTACCCAGAATAAAAATCCCTTGCTCTACAGCTAATCTAAGAAAGTATCCCTAGTATAGAACAAAAAGAAAATTTCAAGAAAAAGAGAAAAAGAAAAATGTTATTTTATATCATTACAGCAATGTTTCAAGCATTATCTCAAAAATCAAGCAAAAATACAAAAAGAAAAGCAAAAGAAAGAAAAAAGCAAAAGCAATAAAATCCCTTTCCCTACCCTTTGAAAAGAAAAGAAGGGTTAATGATCTTGAATCCCTAGAATTCTCAATTATTCGAAAACTGTGCGATAAGCCCCATAACAGGTGGTTTGTGCCCAACCTGCTTGACCTTGGGTAACTCCTAGCATGGCGATATGTCTGTCACATTAGCGACCTTCTTTTGTACAAACCTATGTCTGCTTATGGATTAGCTAGATCTTGATAATCCGACTTACATAGTAGTCTAGTATGGTTATATGCATCTAAATCATGGTTAATGAACACTTATTTGGTTCATTCAAATCACTTGTATCATAGTATCTTGCTCAAAACTCGTAAATGAACAATGCAATTGCACACACATTTTATATTTGAGAGATTTTGTGTATCATTATGATAAATCAAGATTGGAAATGAATTCACATATGCACATGGGATTCCTTATAAATATAACCTTTGTCTTTAAAATACTTTGAAATATTTTTTTTGCAAATTGTTTGGAATAATTCATTTTCTTCTTTCAAGAACAGTTGTAAAGACAACTACATGCATAATAGAAAGATTAAAATTTCTTTCAAAACCACACACACACACACACACACACACACACACACACACACACACACACACACACACACACACATATATATATATATATATATATATATATATATATATATATATATATATATATATTATTGAATTTCGCGACGATGGTATAATTCTAAAACCAAAATTAAAATTTTATGCCTAGCGCAAGTCCTTCTCTTCATATTTTCTGTTTATCAAAAATCAACCATGCAATAAAACTATCTCTTTTTGTATTTCGCGATGATGGTATAAGTCTATACCTACATATTCTATGCCTAGCGCAAACCATTCTAACAATTTTTTTTCCCCATTCATTTAAAATCAATTCATGAAAAACATATGACTTAAATCATTCTGTTATACAATTATGTTTTCAAAACAAAAAGTATGCACATTATCAATATTTCATGTCATTATGTCAACCTTCAATTTTGCAATGATGGTATAATTCCTAGGGAATTATCAAAAAAAATTTTTTTATCAAACTTAGGAATTTATGCCTAGCAAAAATAATTTTAACATTATTTCATGCATATTATTTTTATAAAAATCTAAAAACAAACCATCATCATCATCATTTGCACCATTGCACCAAAGTCTTAAGACAGTCTCTTAAGCATTATTTTACTTTTTAACAATATTTCTATACTGGGATTAGCTCGACGATCGAGTGAGTGGCGACTCCATGAAATGGTCTATAATAGCGACAATGTCCTTTGAAATTATTGTTAGAAGTCTCTTTTTATTTTTTTATCACATTACATCACAAACAACTAGTTTTGTTACATCAGATTATTTCATTTAAATCTTACAGCATGACATCAAAACCATAATATTTCTAATGACATAATTACATGAATCATCAAATCAATCATATCAAAACATTAAAAGCATCATAAAAATACATAACACAAGTCATATGATCAAAAAAAAAAAATCATCTATATATATCAACAATATATGTACATCATATCAAAAACCCGGATTGATATGCCACAATATATATCTTGGCATACTCAATCCTCTCAATCAAATGTCCTCTATGCAGTGTCTCGAGAACCCCTCGAGCTCTTAGCCTCATCTCCTCCCCTGCCCTGAGGTGGACGAGGTGGCCCCATCGTAGTATGTGTAGTACTGCGAGTCCTGGTCGTCGATCGGGACGAAGTCCTCGATGACCCAATCCTGATAGGGTCAGCAATGCCGACTGGTAGCTGTACCCCTCTGGCACCATTTGAAAGTAGATACCTTGGTAAAACATGATCTGAGCAATCGACCGTACCAGCTCTTGTGTGCTCGCCCCTCTGCCCTGTGCCCTGAGGTGTACAATCTCATCTCTGAGCTGTGTCACCTTATCTCGGTGTCATGCAGCCTCCTCTTGTAGGGTCTGCACCTATGCTTGGAGATGATCGTCTCCACTCAGAGAGTCGCTATCTCATTACTCTCCCCTATGACAACACCCTTGCCCTTATCGAGCAATGGTGGCCTATCTCTCTATGGAGAAGGGGGTCTCTTCGTCCTCCTCTCCCGCTGTCACGACCTCTCCTATGCCTATGGCCTCCTCTGCTCTCTCCCGTTGCAACCCTAGGCCTCCTCTATAGCCGCCTGGTGTCGCCTCCCTATTCGATGCACAACTACGTGTATCGAAACCTGAGCCCTCGTCATCTAAGGAGGGCGAATGCCTGCATACCAGGCATCGTAGCCATCGGCTACCCCTGTGTCGTCCCCATCCACTGGCTGAATGGGGGCATCATCCGAGTCCTGACTCTAGAAGTGCTGCATGTCTGGAGCCTCGTTCACTATGGTGGTATCCCGAAAAGTCCAAGAAAACTCGTAATCCCTGAGATATGGGATCCCCTACTGTAGACCGAACTGTTGCAAAACTCAGTCATACTGGTGGAGCTCCACCTCTCCCCTCTCCATCTGCAACCAACAAACTTGCCTAACATGAGTCAATTCCTGTCCGTCCTTGGCCCACCTTGGGTGCTCTTGCCATGGCCTCTAGGTGATCTGGTCTGGGACAAGGTCATCTAGCAGTCTCTAGGACATCGACAGATCAATTCGTCGCTATGCCCCTCCCCATCAATCCCTATCAAAGGAAGCCCTATCGACCTTTGCACTGTAATGTGCTCCCAGCACCAAACCTGTAGGAGCGATGTCATAACTAAACATCGACTGCCCTTGTACACGACCCCATGCAGGATCCTATACATTCGACATCGCACAAAGCTACCCCAAGAAAATTTGTAACCATGGTCTCGCATGTCACAGATCACATCTGCTAGCATCCATGGTACCCTGCACCCACTCTGGTGGTACAGCAGAAGTCCACCAACCACTCTGGCTAAAACTTGTGTGAGTCTATATGCCCTAAGCATCTGATGCAGTGCCTCGATGTTCACTCTGCCCTTCTTTAGGGTGAAGCTCGGGTCACCACACAACCGTCCCATAGCATGGCCCTGATTAGCTGCAGGAGTGATCAACCGTCCTTGTATGGGGATTCTTAGAATCCTCCATACATCCTCCAATGTGGGAGTCATCTCCCTTGTCGATAGTCAAAAACAAGAAGAACTCGAATACCATATCTTTGCTAGAGTTGTTAGTAGCTCCATGTCTGTAGACACTTGTGGCATTTCTGTCACATGCTGTAAGCCGGCCTGTGCCAGCTGATCTTGCTCTGCCTGTGTTAGAGCAGCCAAGTCATCTCTCAAACCTCCATATTTCCATTCTCTGCTCTTTAGCAATCCTCTTTGCAACATAAACAACAAACAATAACAATCATTAATAATAACTCAAGTGATTGAAAATGCAAGTTACAATAAGTTTAATTTTATACAACTGATGATATCGCCCACTATTGGACGATATCATCCCACATTTGAGCATAATCGTCTCCGATTTCGCAAGCTGAAATCATCTCTAATTTGATTAAATCATCCCCTTTCATCGATTTCGCCCTTAGACAAAATTGGCAAACTTGAGACGATTTCATCAAAATCGGGACGATTTCGTCCCGACGACATCGACGGCCCAAAAACGGTCGCGATGCTCAAAAATTAACCAAAATTCACCTAAAAAGCATGTAAATTCAAATTCAAGCATTCTAAGTTAAGTTTAGACTCTTACCCGTAGCCCGCGTCGGACCTCTGTCGATCTGTGTGTCGTCTCCACCATTTTTGCTTGCAGAGCTCTAAAACTAGAAAAATGAACAGTAAAAATGAATTAGGGTTTTACCCTATTTTTCTTAATTTTATTCAAAACACAATTAAAAACATTTTTCAAATTTTGTTTTTCCACATTTTTACCTCAAACGTTCGATTTGGGTAAAAACACGGAGGGGGCACCATAGTAAGCTATCGTACGATTCGACCAAGAATTGTCGCCTAAAAATGGGAATAATTTTTTGCTTTCTCATAGATCGAGAAGAACTCATATTTAATGCATTTTCTTTGGAAAATTCACTAAAGAGGGGGAAAAATGTAGCACCCTAAAATTGGCACAGTGAAATCTTAATAATTACATTCACTCTAGTAAATAATTCAAATTCAAATTTTAACCTCCCAAACCGCCTCGTTAACCGCCATGTAATCCATTTCCCCCTTTCCTGCACCATTTTTAGAGGTTGTTTTGACCGTTTGACGATATCATCGCCGATCAGACGATATCGCCCCAGATCTGACGATTTTGTCTAGACTAGAATGTCCAGATGATCTTATCCCAAAACTGATTTTACATAATTAGCTTCTATTCCAATGGGTCTCTAATTCGCGCAGAAGCATGTCTACGCCATTAGAGACCCTCCCCCATTGGAGATCTCCCAAATAGGGATGATCTCCAACCTCCTAACCTCCCTTCTAAGCCTATTTAATCCTAAGCCCTTCCCTTAGCACCCCCTTGGCTGAAATTCCCTGTAACTCGACTTCACACACGTTAAAACATCCCAAATTTCTATTTGCAATAGTTCTATACAATTTTTGTTGTAGGTACCTTATTGTTTTTCAGTCGGAGCAAGCTTACATCGTTGTCAACGATCCTGTTTAGATCGGAGGCGATTCTATCGAATCAGATATGATTTCGTACCAATGCGAGACGATTTCGACTACAGTCAACATTGAGGCAATCAGTGCCTAAATTTCGCATTTCATCTTTCAATATGCTATTTTATGTTGTAATTAGCTAGTTTATTTGATATTTTATGCTATCTTGCATTTTGGAGTTCACCCATCTAGATCAAATGCATAATTAAGCCATAATTGTGATTAAATTAGCATAATGCATTCATGTTTCTGTTTTTAAGTTTCAGTTTGATATTATTGCTGCTAATTTACACTGTTTCCCTATGTTAGAATAGTTGCATTTTCTATGTTTTGCACCTATTTCTCTTTTTGCAGGTCTCTGACGAATTCGTTAGATCTCAGACGATCTTGTCTGATCTCAGACGATCCTATCAAATCAGAGGCGATCCTGACTGCTTCAAGAATTAGAATCTTCATCAGACATCCGGATCAGGTATTTTCTTTTAACATTCTTTAATTTCTCTGTTTTCTGTCTTAATTCTATTTTTTGTATTCATTTAATCTGCATCTTCATATAGAATAGCTTAGATGCATTTTAGCCAAACCTAGGACTTGAATGCTTAAGGCTAAAACGAACACATAAAACACATTCCCAACCTAGGCGTGGAAACTGCCATTAAATGTTTCCTGGTGAACCCACCATCCATCAAAAAATCATCAATATACACCTCCCTTGAGAGGCGGGACCTTTGCAAGGCCTCTCAGTCCGAGGTACCATGCCATCCTTTTCACATCCCCCTTTCGGGCATGGATCCTATAGCCTGAAGGTAAGGGTGTGAAAAATTTGGAGCGATACAATTTGAGCAGAGCTAATGATGAGTGTCGTTAAGTCTCATCATTTAATCTCAATGATTTATCAATCCGGGGTGGTGTCCAAGGTTGTCTATGATAGAAGGTTAGGGTAGAGTACAATTTAGGCATTCAGATTTCAAGCAATTATTAGTGAAGCAGATTTTGGTTTAGCCTTTTGGTGTCACACTAAACCTAGTCTGAAGAATGGAAACTGAAATAAAGTACAAGAATTGAAAACTAAATCTAAGTTTGCAAGAATTGAAATCTAACTACAATTACATGAATTGAAATTGCTAAATTGAAATCCTAAGTTACTTTTGCATAATTGAAATCTAGTTACTCTTGCATAATTGAAATTGCTAAATTGAAATCTAATCTACTTTTGCAGAATTAAAACTTATTCTAAAACACCTGTCAATGCCCTGCCACAAAAGGTCGTCAAGCTTCTGCTACAGGAATTGACAGCAAAATGAAATATGCTGGAAATGGAAAGTTGCTAAAATAGAAAGCAGGGAAAACATAAAGGAAAATGCTTAATATAATTTGTCAGCTGACATACACACAAATGTTGTACATAAACATAATAGAAAACATATATCACACAACACAAAATAAAAACAAGAAAATAAAATCTGGCAAGTAATCTATTAATTCTGCTGCAGTAAAATTATAGATTAAAACCTGCCATAAAATCCCTCCTTCTAGATCTGAAAGTGGGACCATACTTCCTGATCTAGAAGGAGGTGAAAAGCACTCCTTAACTAATTAACACTCAGAACATAAAATGATAAAATACTACACTTTTATTGATGACAAAACATGTTGAAAGTCATTACTAGAAAATTACTCGTACGAGTCCTAATTGCTTGCTACTGAAAACTCTCCTCTATTCTAATTCCTAACCGGCTCAACCAAGGAGGGAGCTATGTTATTTATATAAATATTTACAATATATCCCATGCTCAAATCAGCCTATGTGCTATTTTACGGTCATTTGCCAATAATTCCGGATCCGAAATAAATGCAAATCTGGACAGTTTGTGTTGCAGCAGTAGTCATTGGCCCTTAGAAAGCATCTTCAATGGTGTAAGTACATGGTAGGAGTCTAGAAATATCTCACACATAATTCTCCACTTTAGAATATGCCATTCCTATCTTGCAAACAACTTTCTATTATGCTGCAGTTTTTCTGGGTTTATCCTGAAAGAGGATCAAATTGATCTTTTCAATGCATGGTGGCTTTGGACGGCAAGGACAACAAAATTAGATGGAAGATATTTTCCTTTAACTTTATCAACCTTCTTATCCCATTTTCCACCACCAAAAGTCAGTCAACAAGTCAAAAAGTACATTATGTTTTCATTCCGAAGATAAGTGGCTCATTCTGAAGATACTGCAATTCTCATTCCGAAGACATTGTGTTCATTCCGAAGATCTTTAGAATGACCAAATGTGTTGACTCCAAATGGTTTTGGCTACATTTCTAAGGTGTATTAGCCTTCAGGATCATATTGCAATAGTCTTCATTCTTCCTTGGATGTGAATTTCATGCCTTGCCATTCATTGGTAGCTTGTTGGAATTTACATGGTAAATTACTGCATTTTCCAGTTTTGCTGCACAGTTGGAGAATATTGGCATTTATTGCAAATTCAATCAAATTAGAACATGGAAAACTGATTAAAATATCAACATGAAGGAGTACATCAAGCTGCTACTAAATTTATACACTTCATTCACTAAGTAACCATGCTGAAATAGTGCAACAGTGCTGCACAATTGCCCCTACTCTGTTATACCCTATTGCTGCCTATTTAGACCATGTGAGAATGCTTCTAAATATGTCATATATCTTATGTAGTCCTTCTAAACTCATTCCATCCATATCCTCATGCTTTGCTTGACAAATTCAAGGTGTTCCTATAAAGTGACAGCTTGCTGATTTTTATATGGCTGTTTTTTCCAGATTTTCAGATTTATGACAGTCCTAAAATTTTGTCTTCAATGTGGATTTGAAACAAGTTGAAGGGCAGGAAAACATTCAAAAACCATTGAAAAGTTAATGGATATCAACATACCACATTTGGTTAATTGAAATGCATGTTATTACTTGCTACTTAATCACGCAAAATCAGTCATAAAATGCTAAAAATAATCAAAAACAGAGGTATAGTATTCCTAACATAAAATCATGCAAACACTTAACAAATAGTATATTCTAGTCAACTATTTTGCAATTAACTTATCATATGGTAGTCAAACATTGTGCAATAATGAGGCATTTTTGGGCCTCATCAGCTAATTCCAATTTTTGTTGTTGATTCGAGGATGCCTTGTGTGAAGGTTTGAGGTATATTTATTCATGTAACGTGTGTGTATTCAAGAAAATTAGTGAGAAAGCTTTGGAGTTGACCAGAGAAGAGATGAGAGGAGTCTCATATGGATAGAGGTCCCTTAGCCATAGAAGTGGATAAAGAGGTCTCATATAGATAGAGATCCACTAGCCAGAGCAATGGCGATAGAAGTCTCATGTGGATAGAGATCCACTAGCCAGAGCAGTGGGGATAGAGGTCTCCTATGGATAGAGGTACACTAACCAGAGTAGTGGGGATAGGTGTCTCCTGTGGATAGAGTTCCATGAATCAAAATTAAGGGGATAGATTTCTCCTGTGGATAGAGTTCCACAAACCAGAGTTAAGGGGATAGAGTTATCATGTGGATAGAGTTCCACGAACCAAAGTTAAGGGGATAGAGTTCTCTTGTGGATAGAGATCCATGAACTTGAGCATAGGGGATTGATATCTCCTTTGGACAAAGGTCCATAAACATTGTAATAGGGAATTGGTTCCCAAGAGATTTGTTGAGAAAATTTAGAAGAAATATTTTCTTCATGGATGTAGCCCACATTGGGTGAACCACGTTAAATTTGTGTCTCTCATGTGTGTGATGATTTGTGCATTGCTTTAATACTACTATTGATGATATTGGTTGATAGTGTTTTTGGAAAGATATTGCAATTGATAACATTGGATAATATTGTTTGAGAAAGAAAAGTAAATGTTGGTCTTATACTATTCACCCTCCCTCTCAGTATAAGCTTGTGTTCTTCACTAAATAAGGAAGTAGATAAACTCTCAAAGGAGACACTTTAGATTAATCTAGGTATGTGCTTAGTACAAGAATTCAATGAGGTTAATGCACTGAAGCTAGTAAAAATCTCTATCTAGGGGGATTAATACACTTTGGTTAAAGTAAGTATAGATAAATAAACGTTTTTAAAAAACTACAATTGGATATAGAGCACAGTACAAGAATTGGTCCCATGCCAAGTTAGCCGCAAGAAAATTCTTCAAAAGGCACAAGATGGTAACCAAAAATACTAAGATCATGTAGGAGCTCAAAGTAGAAGCTAAGGTAATTCTGAAACATGTAAAGCATAGCTAAAAATTGTGGCATGCCTAGATTTTGGGACAAAGATTCTAATTTCCTAGCAGAAGATCAATTGAAGGCCACATGGAAAAAATTTGTAGAAGAATAGTCATAAATTGATAGCTGGGAAGAGCCCATATAGGAAGAACAATTTTTTAGCATGGCTCAAGACATTAGCCAGATCAACTCTTGTCTACATGAACTATACATGAAATCAAAAACCCTATCATACAACAAGGTTTAAGAGTTGGAATATATGTACATCACTTTCAAGGAAAAATTAGATACAGATGAAGAGACCTAGAGGAAAGCATGCACTACTTATAATGAAGTCATCTAGGAAAAGGACAAACAAAAAATACTAAGAAAGCCTCATCAAGCAGCACAGAAGCTCCTGGTCAAGGCAAAGCAGAGAAATCTACTGAAGAAGATACTCCAAAAGAATGACCATCCAAAATGAGAAGCATTTTTTGTGCTTGGTATAATTCCTCTTTTGTCCCTTCTTTTTTCTTAATTAATTATTTTTACTTTATTCCCCAATGGATAAAGTCTCTAGGTTCTAACATTCTTCTAATAGAATTACCCTAGGAAGCGCCAATAATGTTGGTCAAAATGACCACATCCAGGGAAATAAAGATTAGTCTTCTCAATATTTCACTAAGTGTAGAGAACAGTCATGACAGCGTGACATTTTGAAGGCCGAGGCAGAAATAAGATCCAAAAGTCACGATGGCACGACATTTTGAAGACAAAGGTAAGCCAAGGGAGAAAAGTCATGACAACGCGACATTTTGAAGCTAAGGGGCCAAATGAAGACCAAAATTCATGATGGCACGATAGGCAAAGTCAAGTGAAGGGAGAAAAGTCATGATAGAGAGACATTTTGAAGCTAAGGGGCCAAATGAAGACCAAAATTTGCAACAGCGTGACATTTTAAAGGTAAAAGGTAAAGCTAAGGAGAAAATTCAAGACAATGCAATGTTTGGAAGAACAAAAAAGAGTAAGGAAAATGGTCATGATGGCACGACATTTTAAAGCTCAAGGTTCAAGCCATGACCAAAAGTTGTGACAACATGACATTTTGAAATCCAAGAGCAAAGCTAAGGAAACAAATCACGTCAACGTGACATTTTGAAGGCCAACAACCAGATATGGACCAAAAGTCATGATAGCATGACATTTTAAAGCCCAAAGGTCAAGTCTTGACCAAAAGTCATGACAACGTGACATTTTGAAGGTGAGAGCGGAGCTAAGGTAAATTGTCATGATATCATGATATTTTGAAGGTCAAGGGTGGAGCTAAGGTGAAAAGTCATGACAACGCAATGTTTGAAAGGCCAAGGTAGAAAGATAAAATTTGTGACATCATGATATTTTGAAGGCCAACAACCAAATATGGACCAAAAGTCATGATAGCATGAAATTTTGAAGATCGAAGTAGAGTCAAGGGAAAATGATCATGATGGCACAACATTTTGAAGCCGAGGGTCCAAACGAACACAAAAAGCGGTGATGATACAATACTCTAAAGATAGTTGGACCACGATGTCCCAAAGAAGTTAAAGAAGATTGTTGTAACAAGAAGATCTCAACCACTTCCAGTTGAAGGCTCCATGCTCTCTTAACTACTTTACCAGAATGATCCTAAAAACATAATATTGTAACAACTTTCAGTTTTCCAGTTATGTAAAACTCTTATGTAAAGTATGAGCAACCAAAATAAAAGGTTGGCTCTTAGGTGTTTACAAGGCTATGTATACAGACTTCTGAAAGCTAATAAAAGATCTCTCATTCTAGTTTTTGGCTCATTGGTGTTCTTAATCAAGTATGTATGGACTGTTAATTGCTACATAAGGTTAGGTTGAATGTAACTTGCTTCAATTCTTATTCTGAATTCCTACAACTAAATTTTTCTAGCTCTAAAATTAACTTTACTGATAAGCTTGCATATGAAATAGATTTACACCAAATGCTTAGTTTCTCTATTTTGTTGGTTCTGATAAAAGCTTCTCTGCAAAAGGTTGTTTAAATAGTTTTGTTGTTATCTAATCTGTACCGCTTAAATATTCTAGCCATAGCTATATTTCCCTCTCTTTATGCATTTTTCTCTCTCTTCATTTTCCTAAAAAAGCAAGGAACCAGCCTCCTCTAGATATTGAACTGGGTAAACTATGTTTTAGCCCAGTATTTCAATGTTGGCAAAGTCTTGGGTGCAAATGTAACCAAAGGCAGATTTTGCTCCAACAAGTCAATCATAGAATTGTACAGTAGGAAGGAAATCCTACTTAAAACTTGCACAAGAAAAATTTGAGAAGGAAATTTTCTCTAGGACACAAAAATCTATAGTTGGGGTTCTTAGAGTAGGACAACCCCAAGGTAAATGGTATAAATTATTATTTTCTATTTAAATGTTATATGGATTGGGATCCCTCATAAAAAATAGTCCTAAATCATTTGCTTAAAATTCATAAACTAGATATAATCTTAAACCAAGAGACTATGTTGGATGCAAAAAAAAATAATAGCCATACTCGTCAATCGTCTCTCTGCTACCAAAGTGGAATTTTGAAGGGTTGCACTCAAAATGAATATTAGGGGAAAATATAAAAAGATGTAATTTCTCCTTCTAGCTATTTTATAAGGTTTATATTGAGCTAGGTGTGGTTACAAACTTACATTCTATGGTACTAGGTAAACTGATTTTTGTAGTTAATTTGTATGGTACTTATGGTAGTAGAAGGTAGTTTTGGGAAGAATTATTTATACAATACCTTTTAAAAAATAAAATGTAGTGGTAGGAGGGGACTTAAACTTTGTAACAAAAAGAGAAGAAATATGGGTATAGAAGGCCAAAATAGATCCCCTTGCTGAATTTATCCTAAATTAAATCTGGAATGTCGAGCTATGTGATGTACAACCTATTAAATTAGTACCCACTTGGAGGAATCAAATAATTGGAAGACAAAGTATTTAGAAAATGTTGGATAGATTTTTAGTATCTAAAATCCTTATAGTTGAAGCATAAAGACTGAGTTCTTGGATAGATCAAGTTGGGGGATCTGGTCATTCACTAATTTTATTATAGTTAGAAAAGGATCAAGAGAAACTAGCAGGATATTTCAAGTTTAATGCTATCTAGTTGAAAGATAAGAAATTTATAAATTTAGCAAAATATGAGTGAAGATATATTGAACTAACAATAGAAGAGACAACTATGTTTAAATTTTCTAAAAAGCTGAAGTGAATCTAATATGATACAATCACATGGACCAAACATATTGGATAGAAGAGGCAAAGATAGTGGACATAGGATCTAAATTAAATTAGTTATACAGTCACAAATGTAATGAGGTGTTTTCAAACAAGGAGAATTTGCAAGTAGAGTTGGAAAAAATAAGAGGGAATTTTTAGAATTGGAAGATTCAAAGTGGAGGATGAAAAGTGGAGTAGTTTGGCTAGAAAAATGGGATGCGAATATAAGATTCTTTTTGAAGTATACAAAATAAAGAAAAATGATAAATACATTTTGGGAGATGAAAGGAGAGGATGGAAGAAATATGAGAAATTTTTAAGAAATATCAATATTAGGAGTATCTAACCTGGTATCAAAATGGATGTGAAGCTTCATTATTTGATTGCTTGTGTTGGTAGTAAATTTCTCTTCTAGAGATTTTTGGTACAATATTTTATAAGGGCTTGCAAAGAATATTTTTATTTTGATAGTGTAATCTAAATAAGGGTTTCTGATTAAAAACCCTGGTGGACTTATATTGTGAGGATTTCACTAGAATCAATAGTTTTACCCTAGGAGAAATATTCATTGATATGTTCATTCTTACTCTTATTGGCACTCAAACTTGTTTTGCTAATTCTTCTAACTAGATGGATTCCCTAGATTTAGGATTGATATTTTTTTAAACACCATTTATATTTTATGGCATTTTAAAAAAATCCATTTTCTTTTCTCTTTTCACTTTTGATGACCAATAGTTGCATTGGTGAGGAGATAGACTTGTTCGTTGTGAAAAAGAGGTTAATTTTTTTGAGATAGACCCCTAGTGCTAGAGAAGTCATGGATTGGATTTCATGCTTAGCAAAGATCTCTAAGCCACTTGAAAAATTTGCAAAAATGGTCTCTCAACTTTTTTTGATACATAGGAGTTAGAGGAGGGTTTGATTGATTACATTTAACAAAATAATTGTGTACGAAAAAATGTAGTAGATATAGATGAATTATTAGCATTTTTGGTTCTTTTGTGAAATTTTAGGGGGGTCACATTTTAACACTTTTCACCATTTTGTATCTAGGTACTCCCAAATTGCAAAAAAAATATTTATCCTTTTCCCTCTTAAATTTGATTTTTTTAAATAAAAATTGAAATATTTTGGTGAATATTTCATCCATTGGGTAGGAATGCATACAACTAGATGTGTCTGCATCATTTTGATGTAGGTATATATCATAAGCATAAAAAAGGGGGCAAATTATGATATAAAAGGGGGCAACTAGTAGTTAGACTACGCCTGGCCTTAGTACTCCCAAGCTCGACCTTTGAGAGGTGGCCAAAGGAAAGACAACTAAGGCATTGCATAGGGTGACAATGAGTTCAAACCTCTCTCCCAATTTTTAATGATGTTGTTAGCATTACATATACCCTTAATTATGATGATGTCAATGATGATGTGGCACCTTCAAATGACCTTACTAATGATGTGGTTGATGACATGGTATATGAGGTGGCATCCATTTTCACCATTAAAATAATATGGTAGGTTTGTATGGATACCATGTGGTAGTCCATATAGCTAATATGCCATGAGACACATGCAAACCAAGGAAACACATGGTAGTCCACATAGGTAACTTTGTAGAAGGTTCACAAATCCTGATACAAAATATGGTAGCTAAGGCGGTAGTCTAAACAGGTGACACATGCTAGCTTGTGAGGGTATTGATGTAGTACACTTATCAAGATGACACATAGTAGTTACTAAAATAGGTTCCAATGTGGTATTTTTTATAGCAATTTATGTGGTAGTCTATATGATGCTTAGTGTCTATAAAACAAGATTGAATAATCATATTCTACTATTCTATAAAATTTGATAAGTTGATGATATAGTCAACTATAACTTGGCAATGTATGAATTTTAAAATGAATCAATTAGCAATAAGTGGCACAATGTGGTTCATATAAAAAACAAAAAATCAAACTTTGACAAATGACATCACATTATTTGCTTATGCATTGCATAGTCAATGTATAATAAAAACTTCCTCATCCACTCATGTAGTGATACATGGTAGTCTTTCATTCTCTACATGTACTAAATTTATTTTATACTTTTCTGAAAGCTTTGGAGGTAATTTTTGTGATTTTAGGGTTGAACTTTTAATGGCCATAACTTTTGCATGCGAAAGTGATTTAAGCCCTTTGTTTTCAAATCATATGGTTTTTTGAGCTTGCTACATTGGTATTATTATATTTGATCACAATTTCTTATAGATTTTTTATTTTTAGTAGAATAAGTATGGATCACCATGTGCCCCTTGTTGAGTAGTTCAAACTATGCTACATGGAAAATTAAGATTGAATATTTTCTTTGAAGTAAGGATAAAGTAGTTGATAGGGATAAAAAGGAAAAAACTCATAGTGTTATTTTCCTCCATATGGATAATGTGTATGAAACCCATGTAATAAGAACTATTGATCCCAATGTTTTGCTTGAGAATTTTTAGGGACTACACGGTCAGGTTGACACTACTCAAATAAGCATATTGGAGGTAAAGCTTGCCACCCTATCCATGTATTCATTTGACACCATTGTTAAATATATTAGTTGGTTCAAAAAATAAAAGAGGATACCTAAACTATGAGAGTATTGATTTAGGAAATAAGAGAATGACAAGAAATGTTGGAGGAATAGAGGAACACAAGGTTGCTCAATATTATCCTCAATAATGTGGTAGAAACGTATGACAAAGTTATTATGGTCTTTGAGATGTTACATATGAAATTCATACACTCTAGTGAATTGCCTATTCATGAGGTATTTATGTATTTCTTACATAATAAAGCTAGGAGTAGAGGTAAGGGAAATTATATTTGTTATTAGGAACATCCAAAATAAGCTCTAGTAAAAAACTAGAATGAGAAAAACATCTAATAATCTCTTTAGAAAACCTACTTGTGAGTTTTGTAAGAAAGGATACAAGTAAAACATTTATAGGCTTTGGATCAATATGTTGGAAGATGCAACATGAAAGGGATGTTGACATTACTTTTTTCTATAGACAAGGTGAGGATGGATTTGATGTCCATTCTGCGTATTGGACATCCACCTCTTTAAATGAATGGGTAGCTATTTGAGGGGCTACTAGGCATATTATGAATCATAAGCACCTTCTTCAAGGCTAAAACAAAACTCATATAGGTGAACATGTTGTGATTATAGATGGCTCTACATTGTAGGTGGGTAAAAGTGGATAATCACAATTGTATCTTCATGATTTAATGTGGTACTTTATGTTCCTAATGTTGGTCATAAACATTTATCTATTTATTATATTACTCACACTAGCAAGAAAGTAGAATTTTAGCCTAATAAATGTGTGATAAAGGATATAGACAATGGGTTTGGGACCATTGCTACTAGATATTATGATGAACCTAACAATATGTATATGTTGGGTGAAAGACCCACTCTTTCTACCTCCTCTTCTAGCAATAAGAAATTTGTTGCAATGGTTTTACATGTTAATATGAGATTCATAAGTGGCATCATAGGCTTGGGTATCTTAGTTATGGTTCCTTGAGATACATGAGCTACCATGAGATGGCTATTGGATTTTCACACATTTCCTCTATAAGTGGTGCATGTCAGAGATGTATTTTGGAAAAGCATCATAAGGAGTCCTTTATGAAAAGATTTGCCAAGAGAGAATCTCATTCTTTGAATATCATACATAGTGACATATGTGGACTTATGGGAACACCTTTGATTTTATAAAATAGGTAATTTCTTATTTTCATTAATGATTTTTCTAGATATGTGTGGGTATATACCATTCATACCAGGGATGAAGTATTTATGAGGTTCAAAATATTCAAGGATCTTGTTGAAAAATAGCTAGATAGAATGATCAAGTATCTAAGGACAAATAGGTGGTGAATATTCTAGTCATATTTTTATGATTTTTTGGCCACTCATGGAATAAGATACTAGAGGACTATTCACTATACTCTTGGATAGAATGGTATACCAAAAAGAAAAATAGGGTAATCATGGAGATGGCTCATTTTATTATTAAGGACAAGGAATGAGATCATAAATTTTAGGATGAGGTGATTCCTTTTGTAGGATATATCACCAATAGGGTTCGTACTACGGTTATTTGGGGGATGAAATTTGTTGAGAAAGTTAATAGGAGATAAGTTAGATGTGTCTCGGTTCCAAATATTTACATCACTAGCATGGGCTCATATACCCATGGATCTTCAAATGAAAGAGATACCAAAGACCCATACGTGTATATTTATAGGATATTCTGATATCTCAAAGGCATATTGTCTCTACGATCCTTAGATATGTGATATGTTGATAAGAGAATATGTTATCTTTAATGAGGGTCTTCTAGGTACTCCTTCCACCCCCCCTCCAAATATTTTAGCTATTGATTTTATATTCTCTGTCTATTATAATTAAATAGGTTATTTTGATATCTTTGTTGGTTCTATTCTCATTACAACATGTTTCTCTTCTAGTGGTTGTTCATCACCTATCGATTTGACCCCATTATGATAAATTACTTAGGTAGTTTCCTCTCCCCCTATAGTAGGATGGTTAAGTTCAAAATGTTCTAACTTTGCATGATGAGGTGAGTGGTGATAAGTTTGATTCTTTTTTTTTAGTTTCCAATGTTGAGATGGTGTAGGATACTCATGTTTCTTCTAAATGTCCTCCAACCAAGTGGGTTAAGACACTTTTGAAGTATGCATAACCCATTTTGTCTCTTAAGTGACATTAGAAGCTTCCTTTCCAAGATTTGCTCTTGAAGGTAGCCCATTAACAAGATATTATCACCTACTCTTAGGTTAAGGACAAGGCTACATAATAATATGTTATGGCAATTGAGTATGAGGTACTGATGTTATTTTACTCCATTTTGCATATTAAATATCTATTTCATATTTTATTCAAGCATTTTAATCTCTAATATTTGTTATTTGAATAAATTTGAGCTTATTGTATCTAATACTATCTTATTGCAGGGATATTTTATGTTATGATCATTTTATCTACTTACTAACATCTTATTTACAAGTTTATGCATCTCTTTTAAAAACTAGTTTTGCTATTTTCATGCTTTAATCATTCATTTTTGTTGTATTTATTTGAAAGCTTTAAATAATTGTTTTGATATCATAATAATATTGTTGTAGGTATAATCACATTTTACTTTCTTTACTATAGCATTTATTTTTTTCTTGCTCACTCTTAACTCCTCTTTTGAGCTCAAAACATAATTAATACCTATTGTAGGCTTATTTGAGTTGTAGTGATAGCATATTATCTTATTCATTATATAATAATTATCTTATAACATCCTTGAGTTCAATTAGTTTTTTAATCCTTTTACTTCCTCTTGTAGGTATTTTTAGCTAATTTTCTTGATATTTAGGTATCCCTAAACTTTGAGTTGAGATATTTCAAGCAATCAACTTTCATTTCTCCTCTCTCTCTACCATACTCAACAAATCTAAAATATTTTAGAAAATTTGTAAATCATTTAGTAATTGTTTGTAAACCTCCAAGCCCATAGGCCCTAGTATTAGGGGTTTTAACCTCTTTGTTGATTTTAGGACCATTTAAAATTATACAACCTTAAATTTCTTCTCAAAATAATCAATTCTTAGTTGTAGATCAGAACCACCACTCAACCCAAAAACTTGTGCTTTTGACTCTCTATTTTTACATAGTGCAAAACTACCACTCAAATTCACTCACTTTTTGCTTCCAAATCGAAGGTATATTTAATTTTGTTATACAAGAAAGAGGTTTGATAACTAGGAATATAATATAATATCTATCTGCACTCATATAGGCCCCTAAAATAGACCGATTTAACTTTTTTCCCTCAACTTTTGTAGGTTTTAAACCTACTCCTTATTTTTAAAAGTGCTAGTGACACTTCTACTTCTTAGTGATGATTTTTCTCAACCTCTAAAATAGGTAATTCTACCTCTTTGTATCCCTACTTAATGCTATTTCATTACTTTTTATGTTCTTAATTCTCTATTTTCTAAAAATTATGCTTAAAACACATCTATTTTGGCCAATCAAGGACACTTTAGGATAGTCAGATATTTTTTCATTTCAAAATACTTAGGCAGGAAATTGAAATCATTTAGTTGCATCCTATGCTAATTCATTTACTACATAGTCTATTATTGATTTGAAAAGAAAAATTTTCTTTAGTTGTCAAATCAATCAAAATCGAAAAGCACCCTAGGTTAGAAATCTTATTTTCTTGAAATATTGTTTGATTTAATCTAGCTTACAAGTTTACTGATAATTTTGTTTAAGTTTAGTAAATTTTATCTTAAGAAGGCTATTAGAGACAAAAAATTAAATGCTTGTTAATCAACCCATAAAACACCTCATAAACTTTAACATAAACTTGAACTTGGAGGTAGAGCCTAATCACATTAAGTCAACCTTTAAGTCTCCTTTGGAAAGAAAATTAGGATTTTAGTGAACTGTGTGCAACCAATTGAGGGTGCAAATATATATTTTGGTGAACCCAATGTGAACAACACACATTTTATTGTAAGATAAAAAAAAAATTCAAAACCTAAGAAAGATCATTAAACTTGTTTATTTAGTTAAACCACATTAATCAAGTTTAATAACCGGTTCATATACTAGTGTGAAAGTATCAATATTGAGTAACATATCTAGGTGTGACTGATCCTTGTACCATTTCTAATCTAAGTACCTCAAGGTTTACCCTCATGTATTTTTATGTATATCAAGGGAGCTCGATCACTTCCAGTACCAATGGGTATATCAAAAGGGAAGGTATATCATGCAAGTTCCAGTATATCAAGAGATATTCCTAATGTATGGTAGCCAGTTGATTGATGTTCATAGCATTTGCTACCTTTCTTTATAAATATCTAATTAATTAATCAACCCCCTCTTCCCTAATTGTATTTAATGGCCATCTTCTTAAAACTTAAAAATTTATTAAAATTGATTCTCTTTCTTTTTTAAATCTTCCTAAAATTCAAAAGACACTATACAAATCATAAAATATCTACCCATACAAAACCTTTAGTGAAATATTATGAAGAAATTAACACCCAAAAAAATACTAATTCCAATAAAAAAATAAATATGTTACCTTTTTAGACTCTCTAATCTCCTCACACCTTAATCAAGAGCATGAAAATATTATCAACAAATTCCTCAATAAATTTCTTAGTAAAGATCAAGAGATTATATCCTCCAAATATTTTATCCCTAAAATATATATTTCACAAGAACATGAAGGCATAATGTCTTTATTCCTCACTACACTTGGATGAAGTAAGGTCATTTGTCTCCTTTTTGAATTCTAGACCTGATAGGAGACCAAATCACCCAAGTAGTGGATGAAGACTCAGGTAGAAATAGATAAATTAAAGCTTCAAAAAAGTAGAAATAAAATATTTAGTGACTAGACCTCCCTTTATGGAAGGAACAACCAAAATTTTAATGAAAACCATAAGGCTTCATAGTTCATTAGGACCAGAGTAGAAGTTTATCCCGGGAACACCTGGCCAGATCAAGCAACCATACACATCTAGCTAGAGGTAGCAATCAGAACAACCAAATACAACAAGTAAGGAGATCTACCATGAGGAACACTAACAAGACTAGGGGATGATTGTTTTTTGTTAGAAAACATCCACCCATGATCCAAAATTTTAGGAGGGCAAATTTTTCTTTGAGGGCTCTCACCCCCAAACCCCTACATGGAGGACCACTGGCCCCCTATGCATCCTATCCAAGGCTACTATTGTTGTTCCAAATCCCATAGAATATGTAGAGGTGTATAATTACCCAAATAAATGGTCTTTTTCTTGAAAAGAGGTACAACATTTACGACACCATCATTAGACCTCCAAGGGACTGACCAAGGATCTAAGAGTTTTAATGATGGGTTATCTCTACAATAAATCTCTAGCATGAGCATCATGATCTCACCTACCTCAAGATCATGCACCATCAATACAAAATTACTAGGACCAAGAATTGTGAAAGGGTGGTTTTTGAAATCAAAAGGAAAAATACGCTATGCACTCTCTATAGATTCATTTTTTTTTTTTAAATTAAAATTGCTATAAAATTATTATTATCTAGAAACTTCAAGGTTCAAATACAATATAAAGGCTAACTATGATATGGGTTCTTACCTCCAATATTGAACACTTGATGGCCATTAGAGTCACGGTAGACTCCCCTCATAGGGCTATGCAAGGATACTAGGATCCATTCATAGGGCCATGCAAGGCACCCATCACTAGAAATAAGAATAATGAATACCACACATAGGCCCCCACTACTATATTACAACTTAAGGTGAACTAAGAAATATTAGGACACTTAGGGCACCTAACTATAATCACTAGAAGTGAATGGCCATGCAAGTAATCCCCTAGTGACCCATGTCAAAAACTAAGATATCCCCAACAAAAAACATTAGGGGAGTAGTCATGCTAGAAAATTATTTACTAAGGAGAAGAATCTAAGTGGCCCTGCTCTACCTCATGCTTTTATGGGAGCCTAATGTGAGGATTGAATTATGTGTTATTGGCTTATAATTACACTTGACCCAAATGCTTCATCAAGCATACCTGATCATGCATCATTGAGCTAAGTTTCTTTCTTAATTCTCTATCATGTTCTTTAATCTAAACATTTCATGTGAGCTGTAAGCCAAGGTCTCATAGATGTGTATCTTCAAAGCTATGATTTTTTCTTGCAGTTCTTTCCCATTTTAGGTGTGACCTACTAACTCAACCTACAATTGGCATTTTATAACAACAAATATGTTAGCTACTAAGATATTAGAGATATCTTCATGATTAGTTTTAAAAATGGCTTTGCTCTAAGTCTTCCATATATAAAAGGTGATAGTTACCCTAGTAATGGAGAGAAGTAATTTTTGGTTAGGTATCAGATTGAACCCCAACAATACTTGATCCTTTATCATAGGCAATAGTAAGGGGTAAAGCAGTTGTTGCACTTGACAAAAATACAATGGGCATGAGTGCAATTCCAAAGTAGATGTTGTACTATCTCTTCCAAACTATAAAAAGGGCAATTACCTTACCCTTGACCCATTTGGTTTAGCCTACTCCAAGTAAGGAGGACTTGGAGGACTACATTCCAAAGAAGAATCTAGAACTTTCCTTGAATTGGGGTAGAGTTGATTAGCTTAGAGGTTCCTATCCAAGTGGCCAAACTGAGCTCTAAGTTCCATTTCTTATTAAGCATATATATAAATTATTGATAGTTCATAGGAATCAGGGCTTGGTACCAAAACTTAAGGACTATCTACTCAAAGTTCTAATTTCTAAACCATTTCCAATGAGTCCAAGGGGGACTGAATTCTAGTGGAGAAGATGGAGGTAATATTGCCTAGGATATGATGGAAAGGATCCACATAACCATTACTTTATTAGTAGGGTAGAGGTCAAATTATGATTGACTTTGCTTAACTCCCATATGTCACCCACCAAAATTATTCCCCTTTTGAAGAGATGCCTAGTAGAAAACCAAAGACTCATATCGAGAGGTTGTGCATAAATGGTGAGGAGGGGAAACCACCATAAATTGTGCTAGATGAAATTTGCAGGGCCTTGCTCTCAATGTGGTCACCACAAAAGAAATTGATGCAATTGTTGGTAGAATTTCCAAATACCTTTAAGAATATTATAGCCTTCTAGAGATAAATAAGGGGCATGCAAAATAACATCAGTGTATGACATATTTACTCAAATTCTACCATCCATCCAAGGGTTTTTCAATTACTCCCTCACCAACATCTTCCATGGATCATTCATTATGATCACCCTTTGCATCCATTTAGCCATGATTGCATATCCCTATGCTTGAAGGTTGGGGATTCCTAGCCTGCCACATGAAATGGGTCTATAATAGGTGCTCTAAGATACCATTGGGAGGCCTCATAAAAACTCTTGAATCATACTATTCATCTTATCATACCCAGCCTTCCTTGGCATCCAAAGAGAAGAGAAGTAAATATGGAAGGGGGCTAAAATATTTTTAGCAATCTGGATTTTAGCTACTTGAGACATTTCTAGAGATTTCTAATAGTCCAAATTTTGGGTAAAATTGTCCTTCACCAATTGTACATAGATTTGGGTGAAATACCTACACCAAAAAGAAAGCCCAAATAATTAGATATTTCTCCTCTTTGCACCCACTTCCACATTACGTGTATCCAATCTGTATTATCATCAAATCCAAAGGAAATAACATAATTCTTAGATTTTTGGATTCTTTCAACGGAGGACTTATAGAAGGTGTGAATTATCTCAAGGATTCTCATATGATTTTGATGATCTTCCAAAGGAAATAGCATATAATCCTCTATGAAGTGAGAGTTAAAAAGTTGGGAACCATTTGGAAGGGGGATACCTCTTATCCTCCCCTCTTTAATTATAGATTCCAATAGATAACCAAGGGCATTAGCTATAATTACAAATAGATATGGGGCCAATGGGTAACTGGTAGGAACCTAGTTCCTAGCATCCTTTATTGATGATAAACAGATGAAATGGAATGCAAGCTTAATGAAAATAGATTTGAATCAATGTTATATTGAATAACTTTTGTATTGGAGGAAACCTGTCAATAAAATAATTAAAATATATTTTCTTATCTTCGATGCCCTTAAGACACCTTCTATGAATGTGTATATAAATCTATCTAATAGACATGATATGAAGGGACACGATGGTCCATAAATAATAGTAATTATATATAATATAATGTTAGGATTAGGATCCTAACAAGCCACCCTCCTTAAAAAGAGCTTTGTCCTCAAAGCTCAAAGTGAGGAGCTTCATCCCTTGTTTTCCAAGAAGCATTTTCTTATGTTCTTGCACTATTTTAATGTCACTTTTCCGAAGGCAGGGATATCTTGAAGGGCGGAGTGTTAGTGGGGGGTTGCCAGGAAAAATAGGAGAATATTCCTTAGGAGAATCATGATGATGATGGGAGGGCAACCCTTAGGGTCCCTCAAATACTTCAAAATGATGCATCAAAAGTGGTGGTAATGCTTCCAAATCCTTTTGTGGTTCCCTAGTAGAGCCAATAGAGGAGTGTGTAGTCACTCTGCATTGGTTTCGAATAGGTTTGGTCATGTGGTGAGAACTCACTATTGATGAGGAAGGTGTGTGTAGGTCTTGTAGAGTGCATGTTTGGCCAACATTGATCACTTCGGGTATGTCTACCTCATATTTTTTGGGTGCATCGATCACTTCTTGCACATCGACCTCATTGTCTTCATGGCTATGATCAAGTGTTTCGGTCACTTCTTGCACATCAACCTCATTGTCTTTATTGTTGTGAGTAGGTGCATTGGTCACGTTGGACACAACTACCTCATCTTCTTGCTCTATGGAGTGACAGGGATCAACCATATTCAACAATTGTACATCTACCTCATCTTCGCCTTTTATGGATTGATAAGGATCAACTTCCTTCAATAAATACAATGTTAGTGTAGTGCATTTATGGTGGGGTCCAAATTGCTCATCACAATTATCACAGAGGTCTTTCGCTCACTGTTCCTTCATCTCCTCAAAGCTGAGACGTTTAATTGGTAAAGTTCGGTTAGGTTTGGGGGTGGTGTAAGTGGTTTGTGATTTCTCCATAGGTGGTTTTCCTAATTGATGTTGAACATTGAGTTTGTCTTCGGCTAACAAAGCTAATCCAAAGGTCTGCATCAGGGTGCAAGGATTGAACATTTCCACCTCCTTCTTAATTTCATCCTTTAATCCCCTGACGAAGCAACTTATGAGAAATGATTAATCTAACCCAGTGGTGTGATTGATGAAATCATTGAACTGAGTTCGATACGCACACACGGAAGTGAGTTGACAAAGGGTGGTGATAGTACTCGGTGAAAGCATGATGGGGTTGCGAGATCTTCCATCGTCGGTCATTTGCGTAGTCATTGTTGGAATTTGTCACTAAATTTACTGAAAATCGTCACAAAAACCATCGTGAAAAGTCGTCGACAAAAGTTGCTAAAAGTTTTTGTCAAAATTTTGCACATTTTTTTTTCGTCGCCAATAATTGTTGCAAGAATGTTATTGTCAAAATCTATTTTTGCCAGTGTTTGTTTAAAACATTTTAACCCTTGTGGCCTTAATGCTTTTATGAATTAGAAAAAAATTAGTCAATTTTTTTTTGTCAATTTTATTGAAAATTTTGAAAAATTAATGCAGAATTTAATTTATTTTGTTCAAAATTGTTTTTCCTTAGGACCTAACAGTCAACGTGCGGACAACGACTAGTAAGTGCGGCAGAGCAGAGCGCGTTATAGAAGCGACGGAGCGGAGCGAGGTTAGGTGGCTGGGTGGAGTGAAGATTAGGTGGTGGTAGTGGGTTTTTGACATGGAGTACGAGATGGCGGTCACTGTTTGAAAATTTCTAATGTGAGCAATGGAAATGGTACTTATTTTTAAAAACCGTTGCCACAAACGCCAAGAATGTGTGTTGTATAACTCGTTGCTTAAGTAAGAATTTAAAGCAAACCGTGGAATACGTGCTATGTCAGCAATTTCTCGCGCTAGAAGGGCTTAATAAATTGAGAGAAAGAATTATTTTCGTGACTTAAGGCTTGTTTTAAATATATTTTCACTAGTTTTTATAACAATTGTAGACACCCAAAACTATGCAAGGAAAAATGTTCGGTTAACAGAAAAAACTTGAGCCGGATAACGTTACGGAAAATCGACGTCAATAGTAGTCAATCGCCACTTGTCGCACGTAGGTAGGAAAGTATTATTATGGCAGCCAACAAGTATTATTGGTAGGAGATGTGACTTAATAGTTCACGTCTGATTGGCACGAGATGTGACTTAATAATTCCTCGTGAATTTTTTTAGCCGAACCGTGTGAATTTAATTAAAATTTAGGGTTACTATCTGCAACGTCACTTGTGCCGAAGCAAACCTTTGAATTTTAATTAAAATAGTAGTAGTGACACGAGTGACAAGATAGCAACCACACTAAGCGATAGAAGACTGACACGATGAACACCGATGCAGCAGATTGAATTCAAGGATTATGTTGATTTTTGGAATGGAAGAACGCACGAAAAGATGATGAAATTGTTGTCGTCGGAGATTATTGTCTTCGACCAGTGGATTTTCAGGTATCCACCAACAATATTTTAATTGGAAAATTTCGCAAATGTAATACCTTTTGACCCAATGTAACACCATTATAATTCGCAAATGTAATCCTTCAAAATTAGTTAATTGACACTGCAATAATTTAGTAGCTGTAATGCCTTCATAAATTCGTTTCAGCAAAATGATTTTACACAATTTTATGCCTGCAAATTTCCATATGGATTAAATATTTCTGCGTTAGCACGACTAACAATTTCACCACTCGCTAGGCGGTTGTAAGAAATTGCCACAAGTACTAGGGTTCCTGACAAGAAATTAGGATTTCCACCAACTTAGGAAGACTATAGAAATTTTTTTAAAAATTGAATTCCTAGAATTATTCTCGGTATGCCACTGCAAATGAGTGAGACTAACTACTCTGGGAGTCGTGCTCCCAGTAGAGTTCTCCCAAGACTGTCGTTCAGGAGCTTTTGAACTTGATTAAATAATTTTATCTATCAGTTTTAAATTGTTTGGAATAACGTAGTTGGCTGTGATCTATTCTATGCCTGGAAACGACGTTCTCCAGTGAACGGAGATGATGTAACTTATCCACCAGTGAAATCCAAATCGTGCTCGTTGGTGATATTCTGTGAATGCTACAAGAGTGAGGTGACTATGTTGTGCATTGATGTGATAGGATCTGTAGTCCACTCTGGAAAGGAATATTGTGTAGTAGGTAATTTTGTCTTTGCTTTTTTTTTTTAAGTTTAAAGCCTTGGACCAGATGTCAAGGAAAAAAAATAGCGGCGGTGTATGAGAAGGAATGGTAAGACGTTTAATGGGACAATGGTGGCGTACGAGAAGGAATGGTTGACACGGACTTGAAACTGATGGGAGAGTGTGCCTTTGTGTTGTGAACTAGAACACTTGGCAGTATTTAAAACTTGATTAAATATGCTGGAATAGAAGGCAGGATGGTAGATTGGGTAAGGCTCTGATACCAGATGGTAGGAACTTAGTTCCTAGAAGTTTTTATTGATGAGAAACAGATGAAATGGAATGCAAGGTTAATGAAAATGGATTTGAATCACTGTTATATTGAATCACTTTTGTATTGGAGGAAACCTGCCAATAAAATAATTAAAATATATTTTCTTATTCTTTGATGCCCTTAAGACACCTTCTATGAATGTGTATATAAATCTATCTAATAGACATGATATGAAGGGACGCGATGGTCCATAAATAATAGTAATTATATATAATATAATGTTAGGATTATGATCCTAACAGTAACCTTGCCTAACTAGTATAATGTTAGGATTATGATCCTAACAGTAACCTTGCCTAACTAGTATTTCCATAGGAATGCTATTGGAAAATTATGTATTAATAACCACTCTTGCAAAAGTATTTGGAAAGAGGGTAGCTACCATACCGATGAATGTATTTCCAAAACCAAGCTAGTGGAGCATGCTTAAGATGAAGGACCACTCTAATCGATTGTAGTATTTGTAAAAATCAAGCTTAAGATAAAGGTCCTTAATCCCCTCTGCTTGAGCCCACTCCATCCCTTCCCAAGTTGTAAGGAGATTATCCAAAATGTAGTGACCTTTTAGGAAGCCTATTTTCTCTAGGTGAACCATTTTGCAACCACCGGGAGGAGTCTTCTGGCTAGAGCCTTAACCAATATTTTATAATACGAATTGAGTAAAGTAATTGAATGCCAATCAACAAGTATTTCTAGCTTAATTATTTTGGTAATGGGCCTAATCAATCCCTGATTAGTGGCCTCCCCAAGGCCTCCAATAGTAATAATCTCCTCACACATTTGTATAAAATCAGCTCCTATAGTCTCCTATAAGGTCTTAAAAAATTCACTCGAAAGCCCATCAATACCTAGGGCTTTTCATTTTTCTAAAGAGAGTAGGGAAGAATGTAGTTCATCTAGTGAAAGAGGCATGTCCAGTAACGCTTTATATTCTTTAGATACTTTGGGAGAGATGCATTATTTGTAACATTCTCTAAAAAACTCAACTTCCATGTTGGGCCCTTCACTTTTGAAAAGGGTTGCAAAAATCTCTTGGATGAAGGATGGGAGGTCCTCCATTAGAAATTTTAGGCTAGATCTAGGATTTTTAATAACCTTTATCGTCTATAATCTATTCTTCTTCTTAATGGAATTAAAGAAAAATTCAGAATTTTTATCACCCTCATGAATCCACTGAAGATATGCCCTGATTTGTGCCCCATGGGATTTATAAACTTGGAGTTTCTAGAGCTCTAAATATTTTTTACCTAACTATTTTTTAGAACGTATGCTACTAATATTCTGGTTGAGGTGGTGGCTGAGTTGATCAACTTCATGCTCCAATGATTTCTCTTTTTCCTTGCAAAGAGATGCTAGTATTTTTCTAAAACTTCTAAGGTAATCCACTATTCTTTTCATGTATTCCTCCCATCACATAATCCACCCTATACCTCCTAGGGATATTAATAATAGGTTCCATACTTTCTTGATTCTATTAGCATAATCTTTGTGTTTGAGTAGGGAAGTGTTTAAATTGAATGGCAAGTTATTTTTGGATTTACTTATGGGGATACACCCAATACTCAAGGTAATAATGAGATTATCTAAATTTAACATTGAGTTAATTGGATGAGATAAATCATTTTAGAAGATATCATTATTTTCTACTATGTAGAAACGGTCCAATATTGCCATTCTAAGAGCGTCCCCACTTTGTGCATTACTCCAAGTAAACCAAGCACCATCATTTTTAGCACTCCTATTCCAATTAGGATCACAAATATTATAGGTCCTTCTAAACCTAGAGCATGATCTAGCCTCTTTCAATTGATTGAGCAGAGTTATAACCCCCAATCTATCTCCCTCCCATTCTACCATATTGAAGTCCCCCCCTATTACCTAGGCTAATCTACTTTAGGCATATTTAAGTACATTCAATGCCAAAGTGCTTCCCTTTTGGCTACATCATTAGATGCATAAATAGTTGCAATACCTAATTTCCTACCATAAAATATTACTATACACCACACTACTCTATGCATCGGGTCCTCTCTTGATAATAAAATGGAGTCCCATAGCTCTTGAAAGAGGTAGAGGATATCCCCCCTCCCTTTTTTATGATTTATACACAAGGCCTCCCTAACCTCCCATAGGATATTAAGGGTATTTTTGAGTCTGTAACCTATGATTTTTATTCTTACAATAGTAAAATTTACAAGCAAACTCTCTTGATGACTATCCAGATAGTAAAATGTTGCTCTCATAGTGTGATTCCATACACATTCTAAGACATGATTCTTATAGATATCAATATGACATATTTTCAGATAAGGCATCATAGGCATTCCAAGTGGGTATAGACTACATATAATAATACAAAGTACTTGTTCCCTTGGATTGACATGTGCCTAAGTTGGTATTATTGGAGTGAGATTTGGGGGTCCTATGGCTCCACTCCTTACGTCCTAGGTTTTAATCTCTGGGAACATCTTTGGAAGGAGGGGGATGTATCCCATGATGGGTTGCATATGTGTTTCTTGTTATATTGGGTTACCCAACCCTCCTTGACTATTTCATGAGGAGTTTTCTCCATATGAGCCTCAAAAGCTGGAGGGAGTTGAAGGGAGATGGAGGTAACTACCAATTTAGAGGCTTTGGGGCATTGAATGAGCAAGGAAAGGAGGCATATCACAAGAATCAAAAGGCTATGAAGGCTAAACAAGTGGTGCTATTTTTCTTGTATATTGAGTAGAGATAGTAGAATGAGAACTAGAAGGCTAGTTTTTGTTGTACGAGAGATATTATTAGATAGTTTTTAATCATATGGCTTTGCTTCCTATAGTAGAAAATGAGTTTAACAAGTTGAGATAATTAATCCATTGTTCAAATTGGATACTAGAGGCTCTAAATAAGATCTTCCTCAGGAGGTCCTTGGAGACATCAACCTCAATCAAGATGCATGGGTGGGAGCACATGAAGTGGGAGGGATCAAATGGGAGGAATAATGCTCTTCTGAACCTAGCAGCTATCTGAGGTAAGTACTTTGTGCATGCTAAGTTTAAGAAAGGGAGTTCAATCCAAAGGGAGTATTTCATGTTTAACACATTCTCAGTGTCACATTGTAATGCCCAATGTTGTAGAAATACCGGTTGACTAGAAATCATCTAGGTGCTAAGTCTTAGGACTTTTAAGCAAGAGTCTTTGGAGGTGAAAGTGATAAAAATGAAGGATTGTTCAAAGCAACAATGGGAGACAATCATCTACCCCTTGGATTCCTAGAATTTGACAAGCCAACAATTGATATCTTCAGCAAGGGGATTCTTTTGGAAAAGAATAAAATAAATTTTCACTCTTATAATTTTTTTATTTCTTCAATAAATCATCTTGCAACTCAAAATCAAAGGTACTTGACTCTTTAGCCTACCAATTTGTCTGTTCATAACTTATATTTCCTCTTGCATGTCCTACTTTGAGGGTTCCCTCCTTTTGTACATTTTGGTCACCACCTTCTTGTTCAAATCCTCTAGGTCCATGGATTGAGGGTGCAAGTCTAACATTATTCTATCTTATATTAGAATGAAGGCCCTTCAATTGAGTTTTTGGGGACACCTAAGAATTACTACCATTGAAAGTTAGGTTGTTGAGCAATGCATGGTTATAATGGGGGCTAGCACTGACTCCACTATGTAGCATAGCACCCACTTTGGTGGGGGAAGACTAAATAAGAATATGGGTTGCTACCTTTGGAAATATCACTTCTATCTTAGTCTACTCTTGGAGTTACACTATTTTATGGGTCATGGTTGAGGTATGGCTAAAATTTGAAGGAAAATCCATGAGCAGGGTTGGAGATACCCTCGGGACCTAGATGATTATCCTCCCACTCTAGTTTCTAGGTTGATTTCTTCTTAAACTTAAATAGTGGGTTTGCTAGCAAGTTGCTAAAAGGTGAAACACAGAGCTCATCATCTTGTGACTTTCTCTCTTTATGGGGATGGAAGGTATAACCATAAGTTGGTGGCCCAAGCTCATTATCTTTCTTGTTGGGTGGAACTACATAAATCCCACCCAAATTGGCATGTGATACAACTCCTAGAGCGAAGAACATCGAATCGACTACTATCTTTGTCTCTCTAGCATGAAATAGCAATGCTACAGTCTCTGTCCTAGGTAAATGGTTGCTTGCAACACCCAATAATAGATTTCCATAAGTTGATGTAGATCCTATAGGGACACTATCCATGTCAACCTCCATGTTGCACCCCCTAGAGAGCCCTCCTATATGATAGCATGAGACATCCAGTACAACCCTCACCAAATTTGATGCTTCAATTTCCTTCCCTCTCTATAGATACTTAACCTTATTCTCATTGTAATCTATTAAAAGCCCTCCATCCTTTTGAGGGGTATTTTTATTCCTTCACCTCTATGTCATAACCTAGGTCAAGCCTTGTGTGGTTTTTTAGGTATTTTTTGAACCTCGTCCCTCTACATATATATAACTCAGAGTTCACATTAATAAATTATCTATGACTCTTTACTTATCTCTATCTTGGTTCTAGTGTGGGTGTTTTACCCATATCTTTGGTAGGGTACCTTCTTCAAACATGGTCTACCACCTACTCATCACCCTAGTGGATGAGTAATAAATGTTACAATTAGAGTGTATTACATCATTTAGGTCATGTAAATGTACCACCTTTGATACATAGAGTAGGATATTACTTTAGGGGGAATTTAGCTAGTTACTTCAAGTGATTTAATAAATGTACAAGTTGTTATGTGTAAGGTATCCCCTTGTACATATAGGTAGAGTGTTGGCCAAGGAATCTATCTTCCTATTTAAAGGGTCTCATAATGATAGTTCATATCAAGTTCATATCAAGCATATCAAGTGCATTATATTAGAGTGTAGTAGATAGTGGTAGAACTCTTGTATGGAGTAAAATGTAGTTCTTTAGATTATATTAATGGAGTGACCATCACCTCCATACTGCATTGTATTTTTACCACTTTCTATTTATAGTATATTTCAATCATATTGTAGAATTACTTTATTTCGTATTTTCTACATTTTATTAGAACCTTTGATAGATCTCTCCAATTGCATATATCCTAAAAATCTAAAAATGTTATCAGAGCCATTATTAATTGAGATAGGAATAGAATGACTTACATCCATCATAGTTCCTCTTTATGTTTTTGCAAATCGAACTTGCCATTGTACACCACCACTTGCAAGAGTTGTCATAAGAGAAGTCTAGTAGGTCAATAGTAAAAACCCGGGTCTACTCACCTGATTGTCAACACAAACTCAAAATTTTATTAGTTACAACATAAATTTCACACATTTATGTAGATATACCCAACTTTGTATTATTAGTTTGGCATAGAGGTTTACACTTCAAGATCATTTATCGCTATAGATTGTACCTTAAGTGCTCGGGACCGGTCAACTTCCTGTGATAGGTTGCCATCTAGAAGATCCTTACCCCTCTCTCAAGTTTCCTTGATCTTGGCATGGGGTTGCCCTTCCAAGGCCCATAACACCTAGAAGGGTGGATGCACTAATTCCCTGTCTCAAAGCATGGAGAACTTGGATTCACAATCCTAATCTTGTCTTTATTGGACCACTAAATTCTCAATTTCAAAAGATTCATGCTTTCAGTTAGCGTAGCTATGCCAATGCCTGATCATTGACCTTCAACTAAGTTTTAATCAGGTTTCGCCATCGCATGGCTTCCAGGCCATATGTCTCAGATAAAAATCCAGTTGATGGTAATGTTACCCATACCATCTACCGTTGGACCTTCCAACTTCATGGACCAACACTCTAGCCATTGGTTTTGTTGACAATTCCACAATCAGAGTAGGTTCATGAGAATCCTCACATAATACTCGTATAGTAACCTTCAAATCACAATAGATGCCACTATGAGCTATCGGTGTTGGGTGATATTTTAGCCCTTCTTGACTACTTTGGTTATCAATGCATTGTTATGCCAATATAAAAATTCTTAGCCCTTCTCAGCTTTTCAAGATTCAAAAATGATTTCCAAAAATGATGTTTTCTATGTAAGCTTTTTCAACATTAAATACATCCTTAATTAAATAAAATTTTAAATAAGATAACTAAGAATCTCAACATATCCTACTATATTGATTTCAATTAACTTTTTTAAACTTGCAACACTATCATAGATTATTCCCACTAAGGCCTCTTTCACTACATACAATTATAAAAGTCCTTTCTTATACTAACGTGGAATACTTATTTAAAACATTATATATAGAGCCTGATCAAGAGATGTAAAAATAAATTAAAAAATAGTTAAAATTAACATAAACTTATGAGCAATACTAAGTTAATGCTTGTTCACCCTATAATACTAAAAAGACAAAGTTTTATATTTGATACCTACACTTTACCTATAGTTATTATACATCTACTTTATTGCGAAATTCACAACCATCGACTCAAGATAAAAGGGTCATACGAAAATATATATATTTTTTAATGATTCAACATTCTAGTTCAACATTATGAAAATATTAAGGGTTTCTATTACATTCAGGATTTTGGTGCGAAGAAACTTTCTCTTTTTTTCATTACCAATCAATAGGTTAGTTTTTCGAAACATCATATTATCATAGATTTTTTTTTTATTTAAAACATCATTTCTACCTAGGGATTATAAACATGGCATCCTCTATATGTTAATACTACGGTCATTATATTTTTTGAAACTTAAGCTTTGATTCCATCATTTTTACCTTATATTGCTCGATTAAAGACATAGACTTCAGAACGGTTGGATACTAAGTCGACAAGCTTATATTATTAATCATTTGCCATATAAAATACATTTATGACACGAGATAAACACTATGGATCCACTACTTCTACAGGGCTCATTAAATTTGAAAGCTAAATATAAGTGCAAATGAAATTATAGGAACACCATGGTTAGATTGTCATTTTAAATTCCACGTTCTATAGAGTGACAATCTAACCACATTCTAAATGGCTAGTTCTTCAATTGATTAATTAAAAAAATCTTCACACTTGTATAATCAAATCCTAGTAAACCATTTATAACTATTTACATATGTCTTTATTATATAATTACTGCTCATAATCAATTAAATAGAGTATATTTATATTACATGCTCCAATAATGAGGTCATTGCAGGGATCCTGCCAAGAAAACATGGTTTTGAAATTTGAAGTCCGTGTAATAATAAATAGAAACAAGAGCATTGTTTATTAGCTTACGAATTTCATAAATAAAAGATTAATCTCCATGTTATAAGGTGGTAAAAACCAAAATGGGATGCTGTAACTATTCGCAATTAATTTTGGGCTGATCCAACTATCCAAGAGAACTTCCTTAGCAGCGTCATGACAGGAGACAGAGGGTCTGAGCGATTGGATCAGCATGGCTCATGCTTACTAAATGCAAACATATTACGCTTTTATGTATTTTTCTAAATTCATAATCAACAATATTGCCTCTGCTATTATATTATGTATATATATAATCAATGCAGCAGGCATTCTATGTATTTTATTATAATATTTTATGTATAATCAAGCAGTATTCAACAAACGCAGAAAAGCTAGCACCATCCCCTGAATTAAATAATTGTCTACATACACTCTTCATATAAGAAACATTAATATAAAACAAAATAATATGACAGATCCACACATAACAATAGCACAAGGCAACAAATTGTTATTGTAATGAAAACAAAAATAACGTCTAAGATCATCATACATCGAGCAAAGAAATAAAAGGAACCTGGTTATGTATTCCTTTTTAACTATTCTTCCATGATGAATCATCCTTTTGCTCTCCTTAACTTGCAGAAAGTAACACCAAACGAAGCGAACTCAGAAAAACAAAACGGGATAATCTCACATGAACCATCTTTTCCATTTTAAAGGATCTTGGGCATGCGTACATGATCCACATAAGGTTTTTCTCATGTAGTGGTAATGTCATGGCATTAGCATCATGTTTATATGTAATTGTTTATTTATGAAATAATTTCATTTATATTTACAACGATTTAGTTTTTTCTTTTAAATTTGATAATGATTTTATTTTTATTAAATTAGTGGTAAATTTATTTTATTTATTATTGTTATATATATATTATTTTCATATTTAGTTATATATATATAAATATATTAATTTATTTTTAAATAAAATTAAAATATAGGCAGTATGCTTTCCTAAGATGCACAAGTCACATCAAATGCATCTAAAAACAACCTCAAACAACATGCAACCACACATAGAATACTCCTATATATTTTTTTCATTTTGGTGGGCTTCCATGTACCCACGAGCCATGATGCACAAGGCACAACATCATATCTCACCTTACCTGATGCTTCCAACCACTGTCTCCGCCAGGGGTGGGTATTTGCCTTGACTGGGTCATTTGCTACAAAGTGGAACCTACATCTGCAACCACAATCACTTGCAGCAACATCACATTATTCTAAATAAAATATAAGTAAATAATAGTGATGTTACAATTAGGGAGAGTCACATAAAATATTCAAAGGACTAAAATAAATCTCAGTTACAAAAATTCTGATATTACATTTGGCTAGAGTATTTTTATAGAGTTGCAAAAAAACTCATGAAGACTAGGACTCAACATTCATTCCACTAGTTTGACAGATCAACTAGTGAAGACTATTTAAGGATCTAGATTTTTTAATGTTAACTGCTATCTAATTTTTTTGTTGCAAAAAATTAACTCTCAAAAGTTGGGACACTTCCTACAATAGATAGAGAAGGATTTCACCTTCGTTTCCTGAAAGTCTATGTGCTTTCCTCATGCATAGATTAGTTCTTTGTTATAGAAAAATACTCTAGGAGAAGATTCATGGTGAAGTTTAGAGATTGGATATCTCCATTGCTAGATTGAAAAACTCCAAATTCTAGTAGAAAGGCCTTAGAAGCCTTGATCTAGAATTATAAATTCTTCCATTCCAGTTTCTAACAATTTGTTACAGGAAAAGGAGACTCAAAAAAAGGTTTGAAGCTTCCTACAAGATATCTAGGAAGAATATCTTCCTAGAATCACTCTAGCACTTGTAGTGAAAAGGAGAAGACTAAATATTTTAAAGACCTCAAAAAATGTCTCATTATAAAAGCTGCAAATCTTGCAGATTGTAGAAGTGAAGAAATGGCTATAGTAGCTTTGTAGTAGACATAAGAAAGAAGAGATTCTAGAAGATGAGTCAAGGATGAGATATGAGATTGGTGATCTCCATTCAATATCAATACTTGCATAGTGTAGAAGCAGAAAGGGCCATAGAAGTCTTGATCCAAAATAAAGAGTGACATAAGCCTTAATTATAAAGAAAAATCTTGAGTAGGGTTCCTGAATAAGACTCTAGAGAAGAGTCCATAAAATAGGAGATTGATGATCTCCATTAAAACCTACAAATTATAGAATAAAATACAGACAAGTAAGGTCCCATTCCAAAATCTAAAAGAAGAAAATTTTAGAGATTTGATAAGAGGATATCATCACCAACACTTCCATAAGCAGAAGATTGAATAAAAGGTCTTAGTTGGAATACCATAGAAGCTGCAAGATAGAAGACCTTAGAGATGTCTCAAGGAGAAAAAATAAGAAGGCTTGGAGAGCATAATTGTAGAGCTCATAGTAGCATCATCAAAGGATTTTCTAGAACTCATTGGAGAAATTTACTACCAAGAAGAAGCTCCTAATAGTGAAGGACTTGGGAAAATTGTTGCCATTTAAAAACAAGCCCAAGAGAAGAAGAATCTAGTGAATACCTCAAGACATTCAAAATATTAAGAAGAATAAGATCCTATTTGAAGTCATAATTCAACAAGAATATTGAAGGAGGATTTAGATAGAAGAATCTTACCAAATCCAAGATATTTGGAGATTACCTCTCACAACAAAAAGGCACAATTCAAAGATAATATTTCTCTAAATGTACAATAGAAAATAGGATATCACTGAAAGGATCAAGACATAAAATCCTAGGCTCAATATAGAAGGTTTGAGACCACAGTTTGGTGAAGCAATAAGCTATTTTGGAAAGCCAACAAGAAGATACAAATTCATCCATTATAAGGTAGAACTTGGTGAATCAAAACACCAAGATCTACATCTACTAGAGAAGTCATTAACAGGTGAGCAACTTGGGTACAATTAGTTAAACTTCAAATAAAGGTTCATTATCAAATTCTATTAAGCACCATATTTATATTAGAGTTGTAAACAAAAAAGGACTTATATTATAGTCTTCAGGAAAGTGCAAAAAGGAGAATTCATTTTAAAGATATATTTGCACATTAAATAGGAGTTGGATATTTTTGAAAGAAAGAGAAATCAAGAAGACTACATCCTACAATATTGATTGTAGTGAAAATTGTAGATTACTCATTAAGGGTTCTTTACATATTACTCTTAAAAGTTGTAGAGATTATTAAGTGCAATTGGAAATATTTTTGAGAGTCTATTTATTGGAGCAATAAGGTGAGATTATTGTTACCATTAAAGTGCATTATTAGTCCATTAGCACTATAGTAGTTGATCTTTAACTTGTTACTCTCAAAAAATGTTAGTTTGTGTTTTTTATTGTTAAAGATCAAGGGCACAAAACCAGTAGATTATCAAAGTGTCTTGAGACACTATTTGGTGCATAGAACCTACAACATTTCATGGCCCAAAGAAGCCACCAAAATTAGATCATATTCCTCCAAGGAGTGGAGAAGAAAGCCACCATAAAAATTAGTAAAAGAAGCTACAAATCGAGACTTGGTGAGTCTCAAATTTAAGGTGCACTAAGGGCTATTTACAGAAAAATAAATAAATAGATAAATAATTAGTACAGAAATTACTTCTAAAAAATATTCTATCTACATGGTTATTAGCTTGGGTTTATTACCAAATTAACCAAGAAAAGGAGATATTTGTCTAGCAAATAATACAATGTCAAATCAACCCTTGCCTACAAATAATCCACCATTAAAAATAGTAGAAAAGAGTGCAAAAGGAGGTGCAAAAAGAAGGTATTGTATTCACGAGTTTATTTACATTATTTTGCACCATAATATCTGGTCCTATGTTGGAAAAAGGACAAGGTCCAAGTGTCATAAAGACACATTCTTCATTTGGAAGAAAAACCTCCAAGCGGTCGTAGAGAAGCATTATCCATGCAAGGTAAAAATGGGCCTTCAAGGAGCTCAAATCATCCATGGTTTGGATAGCCACAATAAGCAACCTGTATAGCATACATAATATAGAACAAGAAGGTATCATCTACAAATAAAGAATTACAACAAGCTTGAAAGTAGGAGTCTCCAAGCATAGAGAAAGAAATACCCAAGAGCTAGATGTACATCCACAAGGAGCATTCAAAACACCATTGGATTAGTGTCGCTCATAGTCCTAGCTCACAACCATTGCAACAATGCTCATTATCCCATCTAGAACCAACACACATACCAAGCATATTTGAAGCACTAAGGAGAAAACACAAGAAAATATGATTTGGAAATAATGCATCGAGGAATATTGTAAGAATATATTGAAGAGGAAGGTTCATGCAAAATATAAAAGGTGCCACTTGTCACCATTGAAGAAACCCTAATGAGTGCTCAAAATAACACTCAAGCTTGCATGCGTGAAAGGAAGTGTTACATAGGGAGAACATATTTTATGTTAGAGAAGAGGTGACACTTGTAACCAAGGTATAAAAGCACTCACATAAAGACTGTAATGTCTATCCTCCAAAAAAATTTAAGTGTCTTCTTCAAGCATTAAAATAAAACTATCATGACACTTGTCATATTCAAAAATCCTCTTCCTATTTAAGGTGCCTAAGACTAAGGATGGAAGCGCATTCATAGCAGCAAGGATTTATAGTGTATAATAAAGGATAAGAGCATTTAAAGCTCTTGTTCAAGGTGGTCAAAGAAGCCAGAATTAAGGTGTCCAATGTCTAAATATTACAGTTAGAAGAGAATCAAAAATCAACCGTCGTTCATCATAGAAGGAGTTCAAGACAAGCATTAAGTCTATCGATCTCATCTACACCCATATGTTGGAGAATATAAAGCTTACCATTGGTCTTAATAGCTAGGATGAATACTAAATATTGTTTTCATGTACATCTGAATTCATTGCTGAGTACTTGCAACATTATAAAGGTAAGAATTTATCTTATTCTTGTAGACACCTAAAAGTCCCACATAGCTACCTCTACGTACTTGTAGATCCTTTTGGACACTTGTAGGTTTACATATGCCATCCTAGACACCTCTAGGCTATTGTAGATCAACGTAGACTATTATAGATGGCTCTAGATCTATGTAGACTATTGTAGACTATTGTAGACATGCGTAGACTACTATAGACATGCGTAGACTAGTGTAGATTGCTCTAGATTAGCGTAGCATATCATAGACTTACATAGGCTACATCACTAGTTTATAGGTACAAAACCCTATTAAACTACTCAATTCATGTCATAACCACTTTGCATCCATCAAAGGATCACTCATCAATCATCCAAGGCCACTTAATCCATTCCTAGACTTAATTAGGACCCCACAGGACTATTAGTTCCCAAAAAGTCTTAATTAAAATTAAAACCCAAATTCTAATTTTAAAGTGACTTCACTTAAACTATACTTTTCGAGTTTAAAAGGTTAATTAGGTTCCTAAACCCTAATTAGTCCTAATTATTTCATCCCACATGTGTGTGCACAAAGTTTGTTAGGATATTTCTTAGGAAACCCTAACCTAACCCCAAATCTAACCTAGAGTTGACTAATCCTAGTTAACCCTAATATCTCCTCACACGTGTGAGGATTAGATATTTCCTTAGGGAATATGGGGATGACACCTCATAAACCCTAACCTAACCACCATGGAACCTTACCTTAGGGTTTAGTTCTCCTAACTGTGTCCTAACCACACCCCCTACACCTTAGGTTTATCTATAAATAGTGGACGTAAACCCTCATTCTACCTTTGTCTCCTTTTAACCAAAGTATAGAAACTCTGTAAAAATACATACAGAGCACAAATACGGACATCTGAACTTGAAAATCAACAATATAGCACCTGAGGAGCCCATCCATGCAAGGATCTCCAATAGAAATTACTCACAGCTGAATTCGCCCATCGACCTGTGAATCTAGCACCAATTAACCCCCCAGCCTATGAATTGGGTCTACGGGTCTCATATCACCCCAAATTTCTCAGTTAAGCCTTATTTGATAATAATATGATGTTTCCCATAATTTTTACAACATTTTAGTTCAATTTCATTTACTGTTTTCATTATCTTTCATCAATACAAGGCCTAACCAAGGCAAGACCCTAAACACTCTAACCCTATTTTTCAGGTCACAAACAGGTGACAAAGGATTCTGTCAACAAAAGCGGTGGTCCACATATGCAGGAAGCCCACCTACATTGAGGAACCCAATAGCAGCTATCATTCTATTTGATGTTCATTATGAAAAGGATTCCTTATAATCCTTATTGTAACCTATGAATTCCATTTCAAATGAATAAAGAGCAATTTTATGGATATGTGCATTTACTTTGTATTTATGTTTGAGCAAATAGTAGCTTTTGACCATTTTCTTCTAGCACGCCTAGTGGGACTCCCACACAGGATTGTGTTGGAATAGTTTTTAATGCAAATCTAACGCAATATCCTATTTATGTGTTGTTGCAAGTACAAATCTAGACTTCCTAGAGACCCCTTAAGCCCTGAAAACCCCTTCAAACCTTCAAAATGGGGATTTTAGGCCTCTAGATCAGATTCACCCCCCAGCCTATGAATTCAGATCCAATTCACCCTCATCTCGCGAATTGACCCTAGAAGCCTCAAAAACCCCCAACCTTGTAGGGGTGAATAGTAGAGAAGTAAAGAAGACCATCTGTAGCATCAAAATCTAGGTATTCCCCAAGAATTTCTCTGTTCTTATATTTATGTGCGAAGAAAGGTTTACTAGTAAATGCAACAATACATTTAGTAAACTTCCCTCTTCTTACGCATCCATCATGCTAGAAATGTTGAATTTAGTTACAAAAACCTACACAAAACTAGAAAGTTCAATTCCATTTATTTTTGAGAAATTTTTATTTCTTTTTGCAAATCGCATGTTGCATAAGTTGTATATTTCTTTCGTGTTCCATTACATCAATTTCATTTTAAAATAATTCCATATTTTAGTTCTAATAGTCAGATTTAGAATTAGGAATTCTTGCAAATCCCATTTGCACATTTCCTTTGAAGAAATTTCAAATTCCTTGTTTGTACAAAAATCGAAGTCAAATTCCTTTCATGCATTTAAGAATTAGGATTTTTCAAATTTCTTTTTGCACCTTTCATTAAAATAAGTTTCATATTTATTCTTGTAAATACAAATTTCAGATTCCTTTTATTGTCATTAAACTAGGATTTCCCCATTTCTTTCATAAATCCCCCGAGTAAATCGTAATTGTTACATTTCTTTCTATATCCTTAGTTTAAGATTGCATATTTATATTTTTATACATCCTCACATTTCTTTCATGTTTTAAAAGTTCCATAAACCCCTTTTCTCACATGTGTTACATTGCTTGTTTATACGCTTTCATGGAATAGATCCTAGTTTTCTTTCCAAAAGGCACATAGGATTAGATTTATTTTACATAATGCATCTTACTTTAGCCTTTGCTTCCAAAAAGTGCATCTAGAGCTATATTTTATTTCAAAAGAGCATTTTGTTAGTTTTCTTGCTTTATATATCATCGTTAGAAAACTCAAACCCACACACACACACACATGGTTCAAAACAAGTGGTGAGATTGGGACTTCATCCCCAATCCATCGCTCGAGCCTGGTGTGGTAGGAGTAGTACCCTCCACCATCTCACACCCTTAGACACTTAGTAGCCATATGAGAGGTTTTCTGGATTTCATAACCAAAAAATCCCCCACTTTTGAGATTGAAATCCTGGATTTCATCACCAAAAGTTACCTTTGGAGTGGGATAGGATCAGACGCCTTCATCCACAAGGCTCACATAATTCATGGACACGGTAGCTATCATTCTTGTTTAAGACTGCTCGAGGGTGAAGTGAAAGCATGGGGTTGTTGACCATACCTAGCACATACTATATAGTTCCACCTCTTCTCATGAGAGGACATAGCGAGCTCATTCTAGCATATTGAGTTCTCCCCCTTTAGCCTATCATTTTTACCGCACCTTCCATATAGGTCACCATTTGCACATCATGATATTGTTCTATTTTGTGCATCTTTGGGTGTTGCAGGAGGTTCGATACCAATGATATTCTTGATCTTCTAGATAATTAACTCCATTACCTGTGATTCTACCTAGGAAGTATCAACATCAAAACACACCAAAATGAACAACATACTTTATTTCTTGCATTTAGAACTGATTCCAGTTTCATGTTGTTTGCATGATCACAAACTGGTTTCAACACATTACACCACACAACACTTTGTTATTCAGATTCATATAATTTGTCACCTTAGAATAATTCCACATATCATAGGGTTTCTTCCAACCCTACTTACACCACACATAGAATCATAGATTTTAATTTTTGTGTTGTCCTAAAACTTCATGGCACGACACACATCAACATGTCAGTTGTTACTTATAGTTGTGCGTGTGAGCAAGCATACCCTATAGAGGGGGCACCTAGCACCTCTTCTAGTCAGGCCACCCCTACTCCTTTTATCATGAAGGGGAAGTCCACATACATGCATTATCCACTCATAGAGTTTAATCCATGCTATCCACACATGATGGCTCATGGTGAGACGTCCACTTCAAGTGAAGCCTTCGCTACTTCACTCGCAGAATATTATCCACTCCTTTTCCCTATGATAACACCTAATCCACCCACCACATTCTATGATCATATGATCTACATTGCTCTAGGACAACCTACTCCATTATTTACCATAAATGAGGAGACTCCACCTACATCTCCCACATTTGCACACCCTTTCTTCCAAATTTTATCTCAATCCCTCTTTGAGAATGACTCTTTCCTATTGAATCACACTCACCCTAAAGTTGCATCATTTACCCCTACTATAGGGATGATATCAAATCCTTCATCCTCTATCGCAAGTACCCAGATGCCATCCTTCCAAACCATGCAACAACAACCCCCTTTGTAGGAGCAACAAGCACCACCCCAAATACCACATCCATACTATTCTCAAGAGTCCCAACCATCACCATCCCAACAACAATTTTTTATAATTTTTGATGACCTGTCACAGCCACCTCTCCAAACCCAAAATACGCAATACCAACAACAACAACCAGTAATTCCCACCCAATCAGGATCGAACACAGTCCTCACTCCATTTTCCCAAGATCCTACCCTAGAAGCTTACCCTCCTTCCTCCTCATCATTCCCACATCCATCTCAAGTTTTTGGAATGTACCCTACCCAATCCTTTGCTCAAACTTCAACTACATCGACATTCAGGTTACCTTTTTCTCCTCCTTTTTAGGGCCTAATTGCTAGTCTCCTTCCAACCTATGGATCAAGACCCATGGCCTACACTCCTATCCCTCCAGGCTACTCTACATAGTTTAGTTTCACCACGTATCATCCTTTGGGATAGAGATAGGTCCCATCCTTTGACACCTTATCTCAACCACCCCTAGCATTGACAGCCTCGATACCTCCACCATTACCTACTAGATATACTTTATTTATGCCTCCCCCTTTATGGTCATCACCACCTATGACCCAACCATTAGAGCAGGCTCCCACCCAATAGGTACCCATGCCACAAAAATATATCCCACAATCACAATATTACTATCCCCAACAAATAGCCATTCCATAGCCTAGTGTCCCACTAGCCGCAACATCATACGTCACTCAACACCCATCCTACGAGGACCAGTTGCAAAAATTCCTCCCTTAGTATGGGGAAGAATAGCAACTCCAGTACCCACCACATTCCCAAGATCAACCCACTGTAGCATAGTACTCCATGCCCTTAAAACATGAGGTTCAACTCCTACGAGATGAAGTTAAGATGTTAAACCTATGCACGGCCAGTTATGAACCACAAAAACCAACATATGATGAACTTTGTAGCAAGCCAGTTCATCCATCAGTTCCTATCCCACCTTACCCATATTACTTTGAGATCCTAAAGTTTTATAAGTACAAAGGTAAGGAATATTCTAGAGAACACTTCAGTAATTATCGCTCAGCTTGCTACCAGCTTCATAATAGAAACCCCCTCATGTTACGCACCTTCTCCCTATCCCTTACAGGATAAGCCTTAGACTAGTATAACATGCTCCCACGCCATAGCCTGTATACCTTCAAACAATTAGTCAACTCCTTCCTGGAACACTTTTCCATAAATATTCAAAAGAATACCAACTTCTCAGACGTCTATGCCTTATGATAGGTTGACGATGAACTCGTCATCGAGTTTGTATCAATATGGAGATCGATCATCCATGATATTACCCATAGTCTCCCTACCATTGAGCTAGTGATAGTCTTCTCCAAGAGCTACCACAAACACATTCCACATCCCTGAAGCTTCACCAAATTTGAACCTTTGAAGAATCTATTATCCAAGCCAAAGTGATTGAGGACATCAAGGTCCAATTAGGCAAAATCAAGTTAATATAGAAGCTCGACTACAATTATAACTTCTATTTTAGCAAAAATACACCCAACCAACCTTTCCCTTGACTACCATAGGTCAATCAAGTGGCAGCTACTACCTTAGCACCCATGTCGATTCCACAACCCCCTCTTCCTCAATGAAAAATATTTCAAACCAATGTGCCTCCCCCTCCTAGGCCTCAGAAGCCTCACAACATGCACCCATAGACCCAACAATGCAACCTCACTCCACTTTTTGAACTGTTACGAATCCTCTTCTAGAGGTTATATGAAGGATGTCACATTATTCTACATGAGATCCGACCATTGGATCCAAACCTACCTAAACCTCATGGATACAATGAGCAAGCCTTTTACCAATACCATCGATAGCATGACCATGATATCGATGCTTACTACTCTTTCCATGCTCAAGTCCAAGACCTAATTGATAGGGGTACCATTCAGGTTGTAAACCATCTTGTCCCACAAAATAAAAACCTCCAGAACCCCTTACCTAACCATAGGGGAACTAGCCATCAAATACCACCAGTCAAGCGCAACCAATGATACCCATCACACCAAAAAACACCTATTGTTTCCCCGTCGATCAAATTCACATCTTCGTAGCCCTCTACTAATCCTAGTGCCATACCACCTCCACCGTAAAACGTCATTACAATCCATGGTAGCCTTACACATCAATTATAAAATACCCCCGCTCAACTATCCATATTTGACCTCCTACAATAATCTTAACCCCACCATGAGGTGTTGAATGATATCCTACACTCCATCGATCTGGAGATACATGATACAAATACCTTTGTAAACTTTGTAGGGAACATCCCACGATGCCTTCAACCCTCCATTAGTTTCCATGATCACGAGATTACAAAACTGGTAGGAGAAGGAGCCGACCCTTCCCTCCACATCCAAGAAACATAAACGACATCACCTAGAAGCGTGTCCTCACTGATATTTTTTCTTCCATTAGTATTATCTCCACAACATCATTGCATCACATGCATATCCCACTAGCCCATTTTGCTACTCCATCTCTCAACCTTCATGCATTTGATGGTTCCATGCGACCCACGGTAGGATCCATCAGCTTACCCATCTGAGTAGGTATCTGTATCATATCCATCCTTTTTCACATTTGTTAGGATCCTATCCTAACGCCATTCTATAATTCTCATTTACTTATGTAATGACCCACTTCCAACGTAGGGGATCCCATTATGATATTATTTTGTAATACTTTGTAATGTATGTGGTAAGTAGGATTCCTAGCCAAGTGGTGCCATCTCATGTAACCATTTTTATCAAGATTGTAATCGATGGTAGGTAGGAGATTCTAGCTCGAGTGGCATTTTTCATTTAAGCCAACTCTTGAGCCTTTAGGTAGGGTTGCATGAATTTTTTCTTTAAAAGATATGAAGTCATGTATGAATTCATCCTTTTGCAAGCTAATAAAATATTGAAGGAGGTTGCCCCATCAAAGAGGCCTATGATTCTGTGTTATTGTGATATTGTTCCATTTTTGCATTTGATTTATGCAATGTTATTGAGTTATTTTATGTATTTGAGTTATTTTTTAGTATTTTGTGTGAGTGTGCTTATTTTTAATAGTGAGATCCTAAAAAGTGGTATCATAGCGCTTTACATGACCGAAATATGCTCCAACTAAGATGATTTTTGCTAGCCATTCTGCCTTTTAGGTATAATTTTCTATGTGTTTATCTCTTTCTATATTTCCTTTATTAAAAAAATTCAAAAACATTATAGTCATTTTTTTCGACCAAAAATCTAGAAAACACAAAAAAATATAGTCTCAGTTTCAGTAGTTATGTAGGTTAGAAACCTTGTGCTAGGGGTTTTAAAATATCACAAAGGAGCTATCATTATTGGCTAAGCTAGATATCCCATAAAGCATCTAGTGAAGTGAGGGGTGATCAAGCTCCAATACCTAGGCCTTAGATAGAACTCGCGCACGAACGTGATCTCCCATGCATATTTGGGTGTATCAGGAGACATTATAGGTTTAAACAAAATATTAACCATTAGGAAGCTTTTTGGCCTTGTATTATCCATAGTCCATAGGACACAACATCTCGGACGATCACCCTCCCATACTATTAAAGAGGCAGATAGTGTGCTCAAGGGTTTGTTTGGAATCCTCCTTGGATAGTGGCCTGAAATATTGGTTCAAGAACTATTATTTGTCATTGGGGTATAATAGAGGGCATATGGGTATTACATACTCCCTTACATAGCATACCATGGTTCTATAAAATTTAACTTCTATTTGCAAATCAACACCAACCCTTTTATGCTAACCTACATTCTCAACCCCAAAAGTGAACATACGGAGAAGACATTCCTTATCACAGAAAATAAACTTGCGTGCACAATAATCAGGATATATTTTACAAGTGTTCGCAACATCCTATGGTCAGAAATAGAATAGTCAGGAAAGTGACAGAAATAGTCTGGTCAGTAACAAAGATAGGTCAATAGTAACAGCCCTCTATAACAGCCTAGAATTACAGACTTCGAGTACCAAAAACAATATTGTTAATGTCAGAGAATCCCTAGGGTCAGTGATAGGAACCATGTCAAGTAACCATAATACAAGTAATAAAGGAAGGAATAGGATAGTGACAGGGTGGTCAGGATGTAGACTACAGTTCAGAGATAGTTGATCCCAAACTCCAACTATTGAACTGTAACTCCAAATCAGAAACCAACACCAACAACACAACAGCAAAAAAAAGGATATCTCTTCACACAATTGAAAGCATCAAAAATACAAAAATATTTGCATTATGCATTTCGCATTTGCATTCATATAGTTGCATTGCATATATGTGTTACATCCATTACATTTGCATTAGATACATTTATGTTTGAAATATTACAAATGACACCATATCTATACCTCAATCATACATCTTCAAAATGCATCATCATCCATCACCCATGTGTGTAACTATATTTTTCAACACAACCCCTCCTGTTGCTATAAGGTATATACTAGGGTTTTCTGGTCACTCAACCATACTTAGTGGTTTTATCAAATTGTGTAGAAAGTTTTCTTTGATTTTGATAGGTGAGGTTTAGTTTTGGTAGCACCTGGTATATTTCATAATCCTATCACTAATAAATACACTAAATTCCTAGTTGAAACCAAGGAAATATGAATGTTGTGAAGCGATATTAGGTATCCTAAGTTGAAAAGTTTATCTTGCTCATCCCCCTATGCAACTGGTTCGAAAATGCTAAGAATTGGCAAAAGGACAAGTTCACCCCTACCCAAAGAAATCCCTTGCTTTTATCAAAATAAACAAACATCCTAAAAAAAGCAAATATCAAAAGTAAAATATACAATGATTATCATCACTACATAAATCCCTCGCTCAAAAGAAATTCAAAAGCAAAATAAATAGTGGTTTTCACCACTAAGCATGAGCAATTATCCCAAATAAATATTAAGAAAAGAACGGAGTATTAAACTTGAATTCCTAGAATTCTCAGCATGAATGAGCCTTACGCACGATGATATGTCTGTCACATTAGCATATTAATTTTGTACAGACCAATTTTTGCATGTGGAAGAGCTAGCTTTAGGTGTCCTATACTTCCTAGTGGTCTAATCCAACTGAGTCCAACTTAGGATCTGGATGAACATTTGAGGATCCCCAATATAGCAACGGGCTGCATGAATCCCGCATGGAACTAGGGTATGCTTATGTTCTATCTAATATATTCATTTGCACACACATGAATAATGAGTATCTAGATATTCATATAAGCCCTGTATGGTCAGTATACAACTTTTGAATGAATAACTAGGGTGTTTGAGTCTCATGGAAAACCTCAAAAATCCCCTCATAGAAACAAATCATTCCATCAATCATATCATCAAATTTATTTATGAGGTTTTGTTCATTAAAGGATGTTCATGAAATAGGATAGATAATGGATGAATGTCAGCAATGACATTTAGATGGCCACTAACTATTTTGAGGATATATTTTAATTTACAGAAGCTTATAAAGAAAGTACATACATATCACATCATCTCCTTGCATATTTGGGTGCGTAAATGATTAATTATTATTTTAAGATATTATTTACATTCATGATTGTTATACATTATGTGGTGTCACCCATTATATTGTTAAACTTATATCACATTTGTTCCTTATGTTTTATGTGATTAAAGCATACAGGTTCATTTGCATCAGATCACCATCATGTAAATAATGCATTGCACACATTACATTCATCATATCATAAAAACATAAATTGAATGCATACAATTAAATAAAAAATTAAACATGCATTTAAGCATTGCATCCACAAATACATACATCATAAGTAGTCCATTTGCATTTAAGTCACATCATCTAATCATACATCCATCACCTAGCTAGTGCATATCATTACATCACATCACATAGCAAAAATCAAATCATGTAAGCATTGCATTCATATATGCATCCATCATCATAGTGCATCCATACATCTATATCATAGTGAATAACACAAGCTTATACTGAGAGGGGGGGTGAACAGTATAAGACCTCTTTTTACTTTTTTCTTTATACTTCAAAATAGTAAAGTAATATACCCAAAGCAATATCAATGCAATGCACAATATCATCCACAAAGTGACACCAATTTTAACGTGGTTCACCCAGAATGGTTGGGCTACGTCCACAAAAGTTTTCTCTAAAAGTTATCTCAAAGTTCTTTGGGAATCCTTCCCAATTACAATGTTTATGAGCCTCCGCCCAAAGGAGATACCTTCCCCCAATCAAAATTTATGAGCCTCTGCTCAAAGGAGATACCTTCCCCCAATCATAATTTATGAGCCTCTACTCAAAGGAGATACCTTCACCTCTGCTCTCGGAAATGATCCCTCGAATATCAACCGCCTCTACCTCTTGCCGACCACGTGGAACTCCTTTCCACCGAAGACCTCCCGTCCTCAATGCTTAGCCTAAGAGACCTCTCGCCTTCTATGATCACGTCCACAACAGCTCAAGCAACTCGTACCAAACACGGTCCGTCGATCTAGTACAAGTCTTCCTCTGTCTGTCAGATTTGTCCAACTCTTGAACAAATCAATCCTCTCGCATACAATACTTCTCAAAGACTTGCCAATCTGTCCTCAGGTTCTTCTCATAGAACCAATGCACCTCTGTCCTCAAGTTCTCTGATAGAACTAACAAACTCAGCTCACAAGTCCTCTGCTAGGACCTGTCCAGCTCACAAGTCCCCATCGAAACCTATCCAAAAATTGCTCACAAGTCCCCATCGAAACCTGTCCAAAAACTGCTCATAAGTCCCCACTGGAACCTGTCCAAAAACTGCTCACAAGTCCCCACTAGAACCTGTCCAAAAACTGCTCACAAGTCCCCACTAGAACCTGTCCAAAAACTCAACAAGCTCACTAAGAAAAACTTTCTTAGTAGGAAATCACAAAGTGAATTGTTAGAGACCCAATGTGATTTTTCAAACTCATAGAAGCATAAAGAGAATTGTTAGAGACTCAATATGTTCTATACTCAAATACCAATCTCAAAACTCAACTCAAATCGACTCATCTCAATCTCAATCTCAAATATGAAAACTCAACTCAATATCTAAAATGGATAGGATAGAATGTTTTCTTTCAATAACATGAAACCCCAACAATTTCCAACTATGCAAAGAATCACATAACAATGATACTCATGTTCTTTTCACCATCAATTAGGGTTTCAACAACAATGCTCATCAAACAAGGTTTAGTCAACCAACACCATTCAACTCAACATCAACCTTGAAGCATTCAACCAATCATCACAAGAAAAGGAAACAAGTAGAAATCATTTCCCCTCCAAAGATATTTGAACAAAATATCCACCAACACAATATCACCAAATGCAAAGAATAACTTGCTCAAATCAACTCAATGGAGTAAGCCCAATACGAATCAAGTAAAGAAATAACTTGATCAAAAAACCTCTATGGAAGCAACTCAACCATCAAACTCAAAAAATCCAACCAAGGGTTCCACCAACTCAATGCAAGTAGCTAGACTCACAAATATAAACCCTAGTGCACAAAGCTTCCACTATCTCAAACCAGAAATTATGCATTCACCAAAAACTCTCCTTAAGGATAACAATGCATAAGTAGTCTTCAACAAACCAGAAAATAGGATTTACACCTAGCCAAAGGATACCTAGTAGTATACCTTTTCACTCCAACCTTATTTCAGAAAACATACACCAATCATACTCATAAGAAGAATGCCCATACCTTATTGGAGTAGAAGATAATTGAACCTTCACGCTGTCACCACACACAACTCTCAAACTTCCAACCAAGTTAGGGTTAGAATAAAAAGAAATGAGCAATAATATAAACTTCCTTTATTACACCTTTTAGCTCCACTTATTTAAACACAACCACCATAACATGCCAATAAATCAACAATCACAGACTCACACCTTATACCTCCATTTTTAATTTTAGCATAGCAAAGAATAATCTTAAAAATACATCCAAAGAAATATGCCCTTATTTCTCCTAAGATTTTATTCAATGCTAATCACAAAAGCCAAAACTCATAAAATTTAATCACACCTTATAAATCGTTGTCCAAGAAACTTCGAATTTTGCAGCATCAAGACGTTTTAATAAAAACGTGTGTTACTCTAGCAAAGCACCCCCGAGAGACTCGAAACGACGACCTCCGCAAATGCAGTGCCCAACAGTAGCCTTCGCTGCCACTAGCTCACGCGGGCTACGAAGTTCATAAGTGAACTTCCCTCCACTTCACCCTCAAAAAAACTCCTGAAGACTTTTCAACCGCACGTGCTTCTAAGTCTTCCTTCGATCGCAGCAAATACAGAGCACAAACACCGAAAATTGCATTCGGGGAATTTCTGAATTAATTAGCCTTCCAACCTTAGGAGTTGGAGAATAAATAGTCTCTTCGAAGACACCTTGATGTCGGCGGAAATAAATACCATTTCGAAATTAATCAAAAGTCTTTTCAAAAAGGGTTTAAAAACCCTTAAATAATTTTAATAAATTAAGAATAAAAAGAGGTTTAAAAACCTTTAAGTATTTTTAATAAATTAAAAATAATTTCTCCCTTAATTAATTAAATAATTAATTAATTAAAACCTTGAAGGGTTTTAAATAATAATTAAATAAATAATAAAGAGAACCTCCATTGGTTTTAATAAAAACCATTTAACTTGGTTTTAATAAAAAACCGGTTTGGTTTTAATGAAAAACCCTTGCCAATGGAATCTCTCCGGATTCTCTTAAAAATATTCTCTTGGAATCTTACACCTTTGAATCCAACACATCCTCTTAACATTAATGCCATTTCCTTTTGACATCAATGACAACTCATAGACAAGAAGCTAGGATCTCAAACCCAAAATTGCCAACAATCTCCCCCTTTGTCATTGATGGGAAACCATGCTTCTCAACAACATAGAAACTCAACATAAAAAACTCCTCCTATCTTGAAGATCTCCCCCTTACTCAAATATCTCCCCCTTTGTCATCAATGGCAAAGGGTCACCTTTGGGGCTCAGGACTAAGAATGAGCCTCTTAGCTTAGACCCTCCCCCACCTCCTGTTGAGGTGTTTAATTGCGGGGTGGGAGTAAAACTCCCATTAGGCACTGATCATCATCAACGTCTATAACTTCCTTGCCGGGCCTTCTCTTGAACTCTTTTTCCATATTCCTATTCCTGTCACTATTCTTGTTCTTGTTCTCATCCCTGTTCTTTTCCATGCCTTGATCCTTGGACCTGATCATGCCACCTGTTCCTGTTCTCGTATTCGGAATTTCAGCTCTACATCTGTCTGATTTTGTGACCTTCATTGTTGCACTTGAAACACTTGACGATGTTGTTTCTCTGAGGTAAACCTGATCTTTGAATCCACCAGTTCTGACCAAACCTATTTTGACCAAACCTGTTCTTACCAAACCTGTTCTGGCCAAACCTGTTCCTGTTATTTTCCTTGCAATAAACTGCCTTATGCCCAAACTGTTGACAAGAGTAGCAATACCCTTGAAAGTAACAAGCACTTCTAAAACTATCATTTACCTCCTTTACTTGAGCCATGCAATGTGAATCCATGTGACCAAACCTATGACAAGCAAAACATTTGCCTTGAAACTTTCCTTTAATTGACCTCTTAGGTTCTGAAAACTTCTTCTTCTCATTCTGAATTTTGTTTTCTATTTCTGTGCATCTATCATTCAAGGAATCCTTTTCTAAAATACTTTCCTCATCATAACTCTCTTCCTTTTGGAGTCTCTTACTAGACTCTCCAACTTGTTCCTTGTGTGGCTTAACAAAACCAAGGCTTGTTTTAACTGTTGTCTTTCTTTGACCTTTGACGAGTGACTTAACCCTTTTGGAGCTATCTTGGAACCTGTAAAGCTTATCCTTGTACTCTTTAGTTTCCTCTTTCAAAGAAGCCATTTTCTGTTCTAACTCACTATACTCAAGAACCTTAGACTCTAACTCATCCTTGAGTTCTTGTGTCTTAGCTATAGAGAAGTCAAAACTTTCTATAAGATCATCTCTCTCCATACAACATTCATCTAACTTATCCTTGAGTCTAGCATTCTTCTTTCTTTCATTTTTCAAAGCACTAAGAGCACTAATAAGTTCACCTTCAAGATCTACTTCACCTTCCTCTATATCTTCCTCTATTTGTTTGCTTTTTGAATCATCAAGGCCTTTTTTAGATTTCTTATCACTAGAGGTGCTGCCCTTTTCAAAAACCATACATGCATCTTCCCTATAGTTTTTTGAAGCATCCTCATACATACTAGAAACCAAATCATTATTTGTGCAATCATCCTTAAGGTGACCAAAATTTCCACATCTAAGACATTTCATGATAATAAATCTATGTTTCGGTTCTTCCTCTTTTTCTGATATGAACAACATCTCATTTTCATTATCACTTGAAGAACTTTCACTATCACTACTAGAACACTTACTTGATTTGTCTAGGTAGAAACTCTTCTTGTGCTTGTGAGAATACCTCTTTCCTTGATTACTGTGCTCATATTTGATCTTCCTTTGATGCTTGTGCTTTTCAGAATCCTTACTCTTCGAATCCTGTTTATGTTCATCACTTTCATTCTTGGGAACAGTACAGTTAGTAGCATAATGACCAAACTTTCCACAATTGAAACATCTTATATTTTTCATACGTTTGTGTTTTCTAGAGAACTTGCCTTTCTTGCTGTAATAAGCCTCTTCATCACTAGAAGACTCATCACTATCTTGAAACTATTTACCCTTGGATTCCTTGGTAGCCTGAAAGCTGCCTCTTTCTTGACATCAACCTTCACTTGAGTTCTCAACTCAAATGCTGCAAGTATACTATGGAGCTCATCCTTTTTCAACTTATACAAATCTTTAGCTTCCTCAATAGCAGAAATCTTTTCACTAAATCTATTAGGAAGAGATCTTAAAATCTTATCACAAACATCATTTTCAGCAAGCTCAAGACCTAAGTCTTTCATGGAGTTAACAACCTCATCCATACGAAGCATGTAGTCACTAATATTTTCATCATCATTCATCTTGAGTTGTTCAAACATACCTTTGAAGTGTCTCAACTTGTCCTTTCTGACATTTGTATCACCTATATGAACCACCTTCAACTAATTCCACATTTCACTAGCTGTCTTGCAATGAATCACTTTGGTGAGATCTGCTTTCTGTAAGCCTTTCTCATTGCTTTTGAATTGCTGTGATGTAGGAGACTTTCTTATTTAGTATTAGGACCATGTTCAAGAATAGTGTACTCATCTTCAATCACTTTCCAAAACCATTCCCAAGTGCCATTAGATGAACCTTCATCCTTGCATTCCAAAGACCAAAATCTGACCCATCAAGAATAGGTGTTGCATTGCCACTTGAATGATCCATTGTGTTCTTTACTAGCTTTTCCTTTAAGCTGTTAAACTTTTTGAAGGCACCGGCTCTGATACCAATTGAAGAATACAAGCTTATACCGAGAGGGGGGTGAACAGTATAAGACCTCTTTTTACTTTTTCCTTTATACTTCAAAACAGTAAAGCAATATACCCAAAGCAATATCAAGGCAATGCACAATATCATCTACAAAGTGACACCAATTTTAATGTGGTTCACCCAGAATGGCTTGGCTACGTCTACAAAACTTTTCTCTAAAAGTTATCTCAAAGTTCTTTGGGAATCCTTCCCAATTACAATGTTTATGAGCGTCGGCCCAAAGGATATACCTTCCCCCAATCAGAATTTATGAGCCTCTGCTCAAAGGAGATACCTTCCCCCAATAAAAATTTATGAACCTCTACTCAAAGGAGATACCTTCCCCTCTGCTCTGGAAATGATCCCTCAGAAGATCAACTACCTCTACCTCTTGCCAGCACGTGGAACTCCTTTCCACCAAAGACCTCCTATCCTCAATGCTTAGCCTAAGAGACCTCTACCTTCTATGATCACATCCATAGCAGCTCAGCAACCTGTACCAAACACAGTCAGTCGGTCTAGTACAAGTCTTCCTCTATCTGTCAGATCTATCCAACTCTTGAAAAAATCAATCCTCTACATACAAGCCTTCTCAAAGACTTGCCAACTATCCTCAGGTTCTTATCATAGAACCAATGCACATTTGTCCTCAAGTTCTCTGATAGAACTAACAAACTCAGCTCACAAGTCCTCTGCTAGGACCTGTCCAAATCTACTCACAAGTCCCCATCGAAACTTGTCCAAAAATTGCTCACAAGTCCCCATAGAAACCTGTCCAAAAATTGCTCACAAGTCCCCACTAGAACCTGTCCAAAAACTGCTCACAAGTCCCCACTGGAACCTATCCAAAAACTCGCTCCACTAGAACCTGTCCAAAAACTCAGCAAGCTCACTAAGAAAAACTTTCTTAGTAGGAAATCACAAAGTGAATTGTTAGAGACCCAATGTGATTTTTCAAACTCATAGAAGCATAAAGAGAATTGTTAGAGACTCAATATGTTCTATACTCAAATCCCAATCTCAAAACTCAACTCAAATCAACTCAGCTCAATCTCAATCTCAAATCTAAAAACTCAACTCAATATCTGAAATGGATAGGATAGAATGTTTTCTTTCAAGAACATGAAACCCCAACAATTTCCAACTATGCAAAGAATCACATAACAATGATACTCATGTTATTTTCACCATCAATTAGGGTTTCAACAACAATGCTCATCAAACAAGGTTTAGTCAACCAACACCATTCAACTCAACATCAACCTTGAAGCATTCAACCAATCATCACAAGAAAAGGAAACAAGTAGAAATCATTTTCCCTCCAAAGATATTTGAACAAAATAGCCACCAACACAATATCACCAAATGCAAATAATAACTTGCTCAAATCAACTCAATGGAGTAAGCCCAATATGAATCAAGTAAAGCAATAACTTGATCAAACAACCTCTATGGAAGAAACTCAACCATCAAACTCAAAACAGCCAACCAAGGGTTCCACCAACTCAATGCAAGTAGCTAGACTCACAAATATAAACCCTAGTGCACAAAGCTTCCACTATCTCAAACCAAAAATTATGCATTCACTTCAAGGCTAGGATTTAACTTCAACTTGTCTCCTAATTGCCACCAAGGCTAGGATTTGACTTAAGCTTATCTCTTAATTACCACCAAGGCTAGGATTATACTTAAGCTTGTCTACTAATTGTCGCCAAGGCTAGGATTAGACTTAAGCTTGTCTCCTAATTTTTGCCAAGGCTAGGATTAGACTTAAGCTTATCTCCTAATTGTTGCCAAGGCTAGGATTAGACTTAAGCTTGTCTCCTAATTTCTTCCAAGGCTAGGATTAGACTTAAGCTTATCTCCTAATTGTCGCCAAGGCTAGGATTAGACTTAATTTTATCTCCTAATTGCTGCCAAGGCTAGGATTAGACTTAAGCTTATCTCCTAATTGCCTCCAAGGCTAGGATTAGACTTAAGCTTATCTCCTAATTTCTGCCAAGGCTAGGATTAGACTTAAGCTTATCTCCTAATTATCGCCAAGGCTAGGATTAAACTTAATCTTATATCATAATTGCTTCTAAGTCTAGGATTTGACTTAATATTATCTCCTAATTGCCACAAAGGCTAGGATTATATTTAAACTTGTCTCCTAATTTCTTCCAAGGCTAGGATTAGACTTAATATTATCTCCTAATTACTGCAAAGGCTAGTATTTTGACTTAAGCTTACCCAAAACCAAGTTCTTCAACTCATAAAAGGCATTGATTCAACGATGTATGCTCTTTTCATGATTGGGGAATCTAACATTAAACAAATCATCAAAGCAACCCTCTAAAAAGGATCCAAATCAATCATATTGGTCAAGAGACTTATCGCTTTAGTAAATGTCCTTTCCTCATCGACTCGTCGCTTGAGGGGGTAGTCAAAATTTTCAACAATCATAATCAAAGTCAACAAAATATCACTCAATCATGTTGAACTACGTTCGTCCTATGAATCATTACCAAAAACTATCATAAGCTTACCCTTTGCTAGGATAAAAAGAAAATATGATAGTTGAGTTTGTATATCTCCTCCTTTCAAACCTATAGTAGTACTGAAGCTGCCTAATCACTTGATGCACGAGTGCAAACTTCCACAAATTTAAGCCTTCCATTCCGTTGAAAGCAATTATTCTAGGATTCAAACCCTCCCGCATGACTAGGGCATCCAATGTTTATCAAATCAATGATCATCATCCAACCTACAATGTGATCTTAGGTGGTCTATTTTTGCTTCGCACTGTGTTTTCCCACAATGCATCCCTAAAAGGGGCATTTGTAGACACCTAAAACATGTCATGTTTAGGAGACTACTCATATGGGCACATTCACAAACCATATGACCAATCTTAGACCTTTCCAAGAGCAAAAATGGTCCTAACCACTCAAAAGGGGCAGTTCTAGCCCATTTAGGCTTGGTCGCTATTGACCAGAGTGGCCTCCAATCCTGGTCACTCAAGATGAGAGTGGTCATAGCTAGCCACTACTGATGACAGTGACTAGCATTGAAATAAGAATTGTCATGAGGGATTGCCCAAATCACGGGCAGTAAAGATAATTTGCATGTATTTCAAAGGGATCTCGGAAAGGAACTACTAGAGTTCCTCCTGACTTCCCCTTCCATGCCAATCCAAGACTAAACCATCACTCTATAATAGTTAGTTGGCATGTAGATCTGGAGTTTGATTTCCCCAAGAAGCCAAGCCCTAGATTTAGACCTAAAACCAAGAAGGCTACATATGCAGACTTCTAGGAAGGCAAAGGGGAGAGTTAAAATTGTGTGCAGTGGAGCCCTATCAAAATGGAGAATATATGCCCCTTTGAGGAGCATTGAGAGCACCATCCGACTAAGCTACGTCCATGTATCAGTATTCAGATCCATCATTCCCAACTGCAAATCAGTGTAGGAGATACAATAGGTGATCCTTGAAGATAAATTTGAGCAAGGGATCGATTGCCACAACCCATAAGACCTAAGAAAACCTTTAAGTCAAAGGCCGCTATCTTTGACAGTGGCCCATAGTCATAGATATTTAAGTAATAGATATTTATTTATCATTATTCTATTTACATATATTTAGCATAGATCTGAATATTTCATTACATTTAGATTAATATTTCTAATTTTCATATGCATATTGCTTACATATGTTATATTTCAATGCACATTATGCTTATTTATTCAGATTATTGTATTTTCAAACAAATTGGCTCATCTGGGGAGGCTACCCATTCTTCTAAGTGTGCTCTGTTGTTTTCATACATGCAGATATAGGTTCACAGGACCAAGTCAAAGTATCCAAAGTAAAATATCCCTCCAAGATGAGATCAAGTTAAGGAGGCATATTTAAGCCCTCAGACAAGTTCATGTATGAAATCGAGAAGCCTATGAAAGTGCACCACCCCTTTGCGAGGGATATTTTATTCACCATTGTTCCACTTGTAATTCATTGTATCGAAATGGGTATCCCTCAAAGGGACCAACATGTAACCAGGGTTCAACATAAATAAAAGGATCTTTCTTTGTTATATTCATTTAATGGTCTTTCATTTCATTTTGGTATAATATTGTAAGTAGAATTAGGGTGCATGCTTCCCAAGGTTGCACAGAATTCATTGATGATGACACCACTCATAAATCCCATCTCAATAAAATAACACTCCTTTATGAGCATCGTATCCATACCATAAAATACACACATGTCTACCAAGATAACCTTTGATGTGTGTAGACACCAAAACAGCACCAATCCGATTATGTGACAACAAGCGCTGATCGCATTGACACACACAGCCCCTAGGGCAGCCCCTGGAGGTTAAACAGTGGTCCTAACCACTCCCAAAAGTAGTTTGGAGGTCAGAGGTCAATTTGGCACCTTGCTCTCTGCTCGTCCCACCCTGGGATGAATACAAACTGGCATTCGTCCCACCCAGGGATGAATATCAGCATTCACCCCAGGGTGAGGCGAATAGCAAGTTTGATTGGCAAAAAGTCAAACCTCGACAAGTCCGCCAGTTAACTGAAGCTTCAGGGCCATGCAATTGCGAGGAATGGCTCCAAATCAAGGAGAGAGACTTCAGTCATGCATGTCTTTATTTTAGAAGACCTCATGCAAGGAGATTCTAAATCAGGGAATTATCTTTTCTCTCAAAATAGGACATGCAACTCAAGTGGCGCCCTCGCATGCGCAATTCAAACAGAGAGACCCTAGGTCTATAAATTGGTGAGTTTTCTCACCCAAAAGATATACAGAGAAGGAGCATTTGAGCAATGAAGTGCTGCCAATTTACATACCTACTTGCGATTTGTGCCTTTCACATCCTTAATCTCTCATTCGAAAGGGAGGTTATTGGGTGACTTTTGGAAGCACGAATCAAGACCCAAAACCCAATTTTTGGCCACAATATCCCACAAAATTTGTCGAAAACACCCCATAAGAAGTTTTGGACCCATCCCAAGTGGATTGGTGCTGAAACAGAGTCCCAAACGGTGGGCGTCCTGCCCCCGGGCGCTCCCCAAGCTGTCACAGTTCTAAACGCCCCACCCCGGAGTGATTAGAAATCTATGATATATTTCTCTGATTTTTCTTTTGCATATTATTCTAGGTTATTTAAATAGGCTGTAGTTTAAATTTCACTTCATTCTGAGCATTTTTGACCAGGTTTTTATCATTTCCCGCCTTTACTAATCTGCAGATGCCATCATCAAAATCTAGGTGCTAGAGGCCAAATTGGAGAAATATGACCATCTGGGTCTTCCCAAAACACCCCCAATTAGCTAACCCCAACTTTGTAGGTCATTTGGAGCTTCCTAGGTAGGACATTGAAGAGGGTGCTTTCTGACAAATTATTGCAGGTTTATTCGTCCCACCCTGGAGTGAATACAAATATGTAAGGAATTTCCTGACTATTCCTTTTGCAGTGGTCTCCTGGTAACATATTCATGCTTCTATCAAATTTTTAGATCGATCTGATATTATTTGGTCATCGTTTTAATATTTTCATGCATACACTGACAGTAGGCCTTGGGAAATACATGTTCTATTCTATCTGCAAGTGCTACTAATATTTTCTATTTCCTTGAATGTAGGTCTTCGACATCAGAGGAGCAAGAAGGAGTCAAAAATCATATACACAAGTGGCGGTGACATTTTGGTCCGCCCATCTTACATGTGGGCACGCGGAAGAAGGATTGCTATCCATGGATGTGATAAGAAACATATTTGACGCTCCTATCCCTTAAAAAGGAAGGAGACGTATTGTAACATGACTTTGAAAGCATATCAATAAAAAGGGCAGCATATTCCATATTGCTTTTATCTTGTGTCGATTCGTCTATGTTCTTTCCTTTCATGCATTTTTCAATACATAGGCTTTTAGCGTTAAGTTTGGTTCTACACGCATCGTGCTTGGCATATTCCTTTTTGTTTCCGTATCCTCATGCTTTCAGTGGCGATCACGGTGGGACCTCTATCCCTTGATTTTTAAGATTAAATTTTTGATTAAAGTTGCTTGTTTTTGCTTACAGGTACCAAGTTTTCAAACGTTGGACTGTTGTTCGTTTCAGTCTGTGACGAGTACAGAGCTGGAATTCGTCTTACCCAGGGACGAATAGGAATTCGTCCTACCCTAGAATGAATACAGATCTATTATTCATCTCATCCCGGGATGAATAGCTCTCTGTGCAATTTCAGAGCAGAAATTTAGAGACATCCAATTTGGGCAGAGAAGAGGTAGGGGTTACAAACACCTTCTGTCATTTTTTGTTTTCTGTTTTTGATTTTCTAGTTATTTGCTTGCATAGGAGAGTTTGAATGCTTGTTTGCTTCATTTATGCAACTTAAAAATAACCCCACACACCACGTGGTAATTGAAACAACAAGGAGTTGGTCGTAAAACCCCAACCCTTGAGCAAGACCAACGGTGGATTTCATCATCACCTTGGCTTGAGATACTGCATACATAACCCCGATCGTGACTATTGCTAGACGTAAATCTTGATGAAAGCTGACCAAGTGTAGTGGGGGTGATTCCCAGTGCATGAGGATAAGTCTTCTATGGTAGGTGTCATAAACAGAGTGATTCCCCTTCCGTACCGCCTATGTTCCATGTACCATCTGCTCTCACGTACCAATAGTTTCCCTCACGTAAGGGTGGGTATATAGAGAGGTTGGTATATCGGTCTGGCAAAGGTATATCGAAGGGGTGACCATTTTTGGGAGTCACAAGAGCCATCATATTGCATTTAAATGTTCTTCACAAAAAGCTTTCAAAACAAACATCAAAACACACTAAACCAGATTTTAGGGCACACTTTTAATCTTTAAACGAGATAACCATTGCGTTGATTGTGTGTTTCCTTTCTATTTAAGTGTAGCATAAGAAATCCTAAAAGAAGATAAAAATCTACTCATCTTTAGGAGCACATCACCATGGTGTACACTCGTAGCCGAGCCCAATCATGGGCAAGCGCTGTAGAAAGTGTGCAAAGGGGGACAAGTCACCTCCGATATAGTCCTGAGGACTTAGTCATCCCGCCTTGGTGGCATGGCACCCAAGATAGTCCACATCATGCCATAATAGAATAGGACTATAGAGGCACCTCTTTGAGAGGCACCCCCACTCAGCATAGGTCCTTTCAAGAGGAGAACCTACACGTAGCACTCAACATAGACAGGAGACCTCCCTTAGACGCTCATTATGAGTGGCCTAGTGATGAAGTGTTAGAGCAACAGAGGGTCCAGAAGGAGGGGCCACATGATTTCTTCATCCCTCCTTTACCCCGTATTATTGTTAGAAACACTAGGCAATATCCAGAGTATCAGGCTCTCCAGACAGGGCAAGACAATTCTGCCCGCACCTTTTATGCATACGAAAGAGAGTGCGAGGAAGACCACTACGTTCCTCAAGAGTAGTACACAATGTGGGAATGATGCACCTCCGCACCCGCTATGTATCAGGATCGCCCATTGAGGCCGGAGCCTCAGGTAAATGTCGCTAACCTCGATAGAGGGAAGCAACCCATAGGGGTCTCGGATCACCACGACCGAGATAGACATGTAGGAGAGGCATCTAGGCTTCCTAAACATGAGACAGTAGAACAAAGTGACTTGGCATTTGCCAAACATGCCACCCGCCAAGCGTAGATTACATAGCTCAAGCAAGATCAACAATAGTTAGAACATCTGTGTCACCTTAACAAAGAGCGCATTCAACGTCAGACAGCCGAATTGCTTCATCACACTATGCCTGAGAAGGTCCCAACTCCTCACGCACATAAAGTAGAAGTGTATGAGAGGCATAACCCCTTGGTGCGAGACAGGTCTCCGTGACCTCATCAAGTACTGCCTCCAAGACCTCCTAGACCTGAGCGGGAGGCCACTCCCAAAAACAATGATGGGCACCCTCCGTGGGCACCCACCTATGCTTATAGGTCTCGGCCAGGCACTCCTCAAGAAGCCTATGAGGAGTATGAACAAGAAGAAGAGTGGGCTGAAATGCCCTACCAAGGCAGAGGGGGTGCTACCCAGCTACCCCTCCATAGGCCTCCAGCTCCCCGCAACCCACGGTGGGAGCAAACCAAGGAGGAAGAGATCAAATCCTCTGATGCATATAAAGTGCTGCTAGAGCACTTAGAATCTATGGAGATCAAGACTTATGGGCCCCAAAATCCCACTTTACGCCAACTCCGTAGTCATCCTGTGCATCCATCAGTGCCGACACCTCCATACCCTGAACACTTTAAACTACCCTAGTTGGCACTCTTTAGAGGGGAGGAGGATGCCCAAGAGCATGTGACTAGATTCCTGAGCCAGTGCTTTGGCATTCAAGACAATGATGCTTTGTTACTAAGAACATTTATAACCACATTCGTAGGCTCTGCCTCGGATTGGTTCACTCAGTTACCAAAACATAGCATCAGTAACTTGGATCAGCTAGTGGATGCGTTCCTCGAATGCTTCACCTTCAACACCAAGAAAAAGGCATCATTAAGTGACCTAGCTAGCCTCAGGAAGTATGAGGAAGAGACCATGGTGGCATATGGGAATCGATGGAGGACGCTGCTTTCAAAGCTGCCCTACCTCCCTCCCATGTCCGACCTGACTCAGATGTTCTCAAAGAGCTATTTGAGATCGATCTCCATGCTATTGCAGCTACAACAATATGCCACTCTTGAGGAAGCTCTGGCGCAAGCCAGAATCATTGAGGAGATCAAGATACAGGATGGCGAGATCGCCAAACCTAAGAAGAAAGAATGGACCAAGAACACTAAAATAGGGACCATGCAACAGAAACCCGTTACGGTCAATCAGGTTGCTATCAATGTCCCTAAGCTTGCACAAGCAACACAGCCTCAAAAGGCTAACTATCAGGCGGTGCCTCCCAACAATTATGATAGAGAAAACCAGAGGCAGGAACAAAATCAGTAGCGTCACCCTAGGCGACAATTTACACCTTACACGAGTCCAGAGACTCCTTGTTTGACCGCTTGTCAACGGCGAACTTGATCAACCTGCCGAGAGATTCAAACTATAGACCCCAATGCACCGAAGCCTAAGGGGTACTGGGAGGACTTGTACTGTAGGTTCCATAGATGGAAGGGACATGATCTTAATGCATGTTGGAAATTCAAAGGTTTGGTACAAGACCTAATCGACAATAAGACATTGGTGGTGGACAACCCCGTAGCGCCAAACAACCAACATATGGGAGTCTTCAGAGACCCCTTGCCTACCCATGATGCACAGGCAAAACCCCTTCAAGTCAATGAGGTGCAACAAAATTGCCCCATGCAGGGGTATGTAGGGATGATAAGCATCGTGACTAGGAACAAGAGGTATCAAGGAGCTGCCCCTACGATGGCCACTGGAGAAGTTCCATCGACGTCACAACCTCAACAACACCCTACGCAACCTCCCCCACCTAGACCAGTGGCCACGATTCGGACTAGACTTACCCAAAGTCTAAGGACCACGTCGGCTAGGCTCTCCATATACGAGCTCATTCAACAATCAGCGCCCCATCGGGAGGCTCTAATGGAGATATTAAAAGCCATCGAGCTGCAGCCCCATGAAGCAAACTCTTTCAACAACTTTGTGGGACATGTCAAACAATGTACAGAACCAGTCATCACCTTTCGAGAAGATGAGTTAAAATCAGTGACTGGTGATGTGGCGGATCCACCCCTGCACGTCATTGCATGGGTCAACGGGATTCCGTATAAGAGGGTGTTGGTGGACACTGGCTCATCCAGTAACATCATCACAACAATAGCATTGAAACATTTGAAGTTGTCGGCATCTCACATCGTGGCCTCCACTTATACACTATGAGCATTCAATGATGCAATATGCTCGACGGTTGGCACAATTGTCCTACCCATCCAAGTGGGACAAAAGACTATTCATACATTGTGCCACATCTTGGAAGGTGAGATGGCTTATAATATCTTACTGGGCCGGCCTTGGATCAGGGACATGAAGTGTGTCCCTTCAATAGCTCATCAGTGCCTCAAGTATACATTTGAAGGACAGGTGCATGTAGTCCCGATAGACTTAGAGCCCTTCAAGTACTGCAATACGGTGCAATTCATGCCGCAATCGACCCTTCCATCAACACATTTGGATTTTTAGTTGAATCCATCTAACCAGGGTCCGATTCTATAGGCATCCCCATTGTCGAGTCCATCGAATCCCCAATCGGGTCCATCTTCCTCATCTGGTCCTTCAACAATGATGCCACCTACGGTGGCCACACCAAAGGACAAGGGAAAGAAACCCCTAGAAGAGGAACCACCCCTCGTCTCAACCATCTCTACCGAAGAGATGCCTAGCCGAATGGAAGTCGAGATGCCTAGTTCACCCCACATGGAGTGGACTCAGGAAGGACTCCCATTCGCTCCCCCTCAACCACCAACGGTCACCATTGAGATGGCCAACACGGGCCTAGGGGAGTATCTAGTGAGGAACATTGTAGCAACACCCACACTTGAGTCCATGCAAGACATGGGGAGACCTCGACTCCCCATCGGCTCTGTGGTTCCTCTAGGCTACCCACCCAATCAGACAAACTTTGTTTATGGGGGCCTGGATAATGGCATTGAGACTTGTATGCAAGAAGACGAAGATGAAGAGCCCTTTGCTGAGGATGTCAACTATCTGTCCAACCCTGAATTCGCTTTGAGATATCTTGGCCAATGCAATTGGCATGGATATGGGTTGGGCAGGTATGAGCAAGGAGTGCGTGTTCTTTGCCAACCAAGATATCAAATGTCGTATGACAAGTCAGGAGTAGGGTTCAACCACCCCTGCCCCTTGACATCTTGGTAGAGAACATGCAAGGCCTAGGGATAGGCAACAAGGATGGGTTGGCATTAGATCCATATGCCAATCCTAACACAACATATACATTGGGGGATTATCTCCCATTGCTAACAACCAACCTTGTTGACCTTAACAACCCTTTCCCTTCGATCGAAAAGGGGGGAAATTCGAGGACTCACCTACAAGAAGGATATGGACAAGACCAAGAAGGGTCTTCAGAAGATGAGTCGGAATACGAGGTAGCACCTTGGGATCCTTTCGAGTCTGATAGCAATCATTCACAAGTGCATCCCATGGATGATGATCAGGAGAGCTTCCTGACAATGTTCCCTTTGGATGTTCCGATTGAGCATATGCTACCTCAAGAGAATCAGGTCCCCCGTAAAGAGCGGAACAACCCCGATGGGACCACATTAATCTGCTCGAGCAAGATGAGCCTCATATGTCGCAAATAGTTGTTGGAGCCAACGAAGGCCTTTGGATCTCCGATAGTGATTATGAAGATGAAACTGAGATGGCTTATCTCAATCATATGCGACAACAACAATATCCCTTGGACATAGATGACATGTTTGAACAGTTACACATAGGGCCAAGGCATAGGTGGCACCTCAACCCGGCGTAGTTATAGCAATTATTGCACCCGCCACTCCAGGTATACAGAGAGCATTTTCTGCCTGGAGACCCTATGCAACCATCAGTGCCTAGGGTGGACCCTATCTTTTTATCCATGCATAGGGCTGATCCATTTGTGCCAGTACCCACAGAGCCAGATCCAGAGCACAAAGATCATCTAGGATGTCCGAGCAGTCATACCCATGGTAATGGAGACCATAATCATTTCATTAACATGATCTCCATTGATTTAACCGCCCCCATCCATGATCCAACCGACCCGACATGGTCATTGCATCTAGACCTAGATGCTATAGACTGGGATCGTGCTGACACACCGCCATCCCCATCAGAGTACTGGCCTTGCGGTGGGATGTTCCATTTCACCCCAGGACAGACTCAGGATGTCTTCCATGCTGAAGAGGAACCTGACATTTTGAACGATGATCTAAATTCAGCAAATGATATCCACTTGATCCCAACTCCACACCAGTTGGAGGACGGATCCCACATGTCGGTCGAGGAGACGACTGACGTAGACATCGGCTCAGATCCAATGAATTTGCAAATCATCAAGTTGGGGGTAAGTCTATCCCCCGAAGAGCAAGCCGACTACATTGCCCTTCTCAAAGAGAAGAAGGAGGTTTTTGCATGGTCATACAAAGACATGTCGGGGCTAGACCTACAGCTAGTCACGCATAATCTAACGCTTGATCCGACAGTCAAGATAGTAAAGCAAAAACTACGTAAGATGCACCCAACAGTGGCCTTAATGGTCAAATACGAGCTACAAAAGCTGTTGGATGCACAGTTTGTCATCTGCGTGGATTACCCACCATGGTTGTCTAACATGGTGCCCATCAAAAAGCTCGATGGGAGGATTCGCATATGCATCGATTTTTGAGATCTAAACAAAGCGAGTCCTAAGGATGATTTCCCCTTGCCTAGCATCGACGCATTGGTAGATGCTACAGTGGGCCATGAAATGCTTTCCCTCATGGATGGTTTCTCGGGATACAATCAAATTCGTATCTATCTCAAGACCAACTAAAAATGGCGTTCACAATGCCTTGGGGGACATTTTGCTATAAGGTCATGCCTTTTGGCCTTAAAAATGCTGGCGCCACCTACCAACGTGCCATGACGTACATCTTCCATGATTACATGCACAAAACTTTGGAAGATTACATGGATGATTTGTTGGCCAAATCTCTTTTGCGCCCAGATCATCTCGATGACTTAAGCAGGATCCTCGATCGCCTCATGGAACATAAAGTTAGACTAAACCCCAAGAAGTGCGTATTTGGCATCACATCTGGAAAGCTCTTGGGTTACATAGTCTCCAAACGAGGAATTGAGGTAGACCCACACAAAGTCAAGGCAATCCTTGAAATGCTTCCCCCAACTACCATCAAGCAGCTCAGAAGTCTGCAGGGAAAGGTCGCGTCAATAAAGCGCTTCATAGCGCAGCTATCTGACAAGTGCCGACCCATGAATAAATTATTGCACAAGGGGGTAGTATTTCACTGGGATGACGAGTGCCAGTCAACCTTTGATGACATTAAACAATACTTGGCTTCATCGCCAGTATTGGCACCACCTAGACCAGGAGTGTCATTCTATTTATACATCTCAGCTATTGAGGTGGCACTGGTGCCATGCTAGCCCAAAAAATGAACTACACAAAGAACAGGCTACTTACTATCTTAGCCGCACCCTAGTCAGTTATGAACTTAACTATGCATACGTTGAGAAGCTCTGCTTGGCAGTGGTGTTTGCTACCAAAAAGCTATGCCACTACATGCTCAACAATACGACGTATGTTGTGTCTAAGGAGAATCCATTGTGATACATGATGAGTCGTACTTATCATAGTAGCCGCACGGCGAAATGGATCATGTTGTTGATGGAGTTTGACATAGAATTCATTGGATAGAAATCCATAAAAGGTCAAGTCATCGTCGATCAACTGGCAGAGGCTCCTCTTGAAGACGATCAGCCTCTGACCGTAGAACTACCTGATGATGGGGTTTTTCATGTTTCAGAATCGCCAGATTCTGATGAGCCTGAGTCACAGGTTGACATGACCCTATTCTTCGATGGTTCTAAATGTGAGCAAGGAGGTGGCATGGGAATTGTATTCTTCACTCCACAAGGGGCTCCAATGCCTCTGTCATTTAAATTAGACTTCCCATGCACCAACAACAATGCAGAATATGAAGCCTTGCTCATAGGTCTTCAGACAACAATCACCATGAACATTAAACGTTTAAACATCTTTGGTGATTCATTGTTAATTGTCAATCAAGTAAAGGGGATATTCCAATGTAAATGTCCAGTTCTACAGGCCTACAAAGCCCTTGTGGACAAATTCTTGGCACAACTTGAATGGTATGACATCGAGGCACTCCCTCGATCATCGAATCATTTTGTGGATACTATGGCCTCCTTGGGGTCACTAATCCCGCAAGACCCTTTCGGTGAAATGACAACCATTCAGGTCAAAACATTATCGCAATCCATGATGGAGCGTGCAAGCTCTGACCTAACAGCAGGAATCCACCTGATCCAGATTGAACCATCTCAGGATAGGTTCTCTCGAATCCATGATTGTCTGACTCGAGCCAAATGGGGGTCCTTGTTCTCCTCGACCCCTCTTAATAGCAACACAACGCTATTTTTACAAGTTCTTTCCCGCTCAGCTTTTTCTAGGGATGAACTTCAAGAGGGATTGGCCGTTCATACCATCGAGGTTTCTGATCAGTAGGATTGGTACACACCCATTAGGGATTACCTCAAGTTAGGTAACCTCCCACTTGGATTGACACAAGCCACGAAAAGATCATTTAAATAGAAAGTGGCAAAACATGTCTTGTTAGGAGACATTTTGTATCGTCGGAGCTATGAAGGAATCCTCCTCCATTGCTTGGACCAAGCAAGAGTCCGCTTGGGCGATCACCCAAGCACACGATGGTACATGTGGTGGCCACTTCAGCGGTATGGCCATCGCAAAGCGCATTCTTCGCATGGGCTATTATTGGCCATCTTTAGAGCGAGATTGTTGCGCATATGTAAAGAAGTGCGTGAAGTGTCAACACCATGCTAATTTGACACACGTACCTTCTCAGGCCTTGCAACCGATCCAATCGGCTTGGCCTTTTTCGTAGTGGGGCTTCGATCTAATCGAAAAGATCTCCCCTGCATCGTCGGGTCATCACACGTTCATCATAACGGCCACAGAGTACTTCACCAAGTGGGTGGAAGCAATTCCGCTAACCTCTACGACTGGAACCCGCATTGCGGAGTTTATTTTGCATAACATCATATGTCATTTTGGTATTCCATCCAAGATCCTTTCGGATAATGGGATGCCATTCAAGAATAAATATGTGCGTGCTTTGACCACAAAGTACAAAATTCAGCATAGTTTTTCAACACCCTATTATCCGCAAGCAAATGGGCAAGCAGAGGCGTCAAACAAAATGCTAGTTGCCATCCTCAAAAAGACCATCGTAGATAGTCATAAGGATTGGCACATTCAGATCCCGCTTGCCCTATGGGCTTATCGCACTAGCATTCGGACGCCCATCGGGGCAACTCCATTTTCATTGGTGTATGGCTTCGAGGCAGTCATGCCTCTTGAGTTGGAAATCCCTTCCCTGCGCATTTCAATGCAAGAGTTCATCGATGATGACACTGTGTGGTAGGCCCGGTTAGACCAACTGACGTTGCTCGATGAACGATGCATCAATGCTCTCGAGCATTTGCGTATCTATCAAGAGTGACTTAAGAAAGCATACAACATGAAGGTCCACCTAAGGGAATTTTAGGTTGGTGACTTGGTCTTAAAAGAGAACCAACAGAATTCTAATTTGTCATCCCATCTAAGGGACAAGTTCATGGCAAACTGGTTAGGTCCTTATGTGATTGACAGTAGAATAGGACCTGGAACATACCGGCTCACCTCTCTTGAAGGAATCAAGGAGCTAGAACCCTTGAACATCAGTCATTTGAGGCCATTCCACATTTAGAGAGCCATAGTCCAACCAAAAGCTCCAAGGATTCCCACAATCGCTTGGTCAACCCAAAATGCCCCAAAGGTATCCATAAACCCTTTGGTCAAACCAAAAGCTCCAAGGATTCCCACAATCGCTTGGTCAACCCCAAAATGCCCCAAAGGTATCCATAAACCCTTTGGTCAAACCAAAAGCTCCAAGAGTTACCATAACCGCTTGGTCAAAATAAATATTCAAAAACAAACAAAAACAATAAAATCATCAAAAATAACAAAAAAAATTTGCATTTCAATTCCATGCATACTCATAAAACATCAAAATACAAAAATATAGGTTGCATTAGGCATCACATCCATACATTGCATATTTGCTAGGTCATACATGTCCCAAGCACCATAGACTGTAATTACTCGGCAATTCCTTTATTTTCCACATTTCATCCATTTTATAAACACATACATCCAGAATAACACAATCCCCATTTTTTAGCATAAGTCAGTTGTCTCCTAATGTATATAGGGTTTTCGTCATTCAACTATCTTTAAATTGCTAGCCAAAAACTGTACAAAGTTAAACAGATTTTACAAGGGAAAGTTTTACTTGGATCAAGCCTCATTACGTAACATCCCTACACAAGTTAAAACACATAAAATAATTCCTAAGTTGTGTGAATGCAAGAGAAACCTACAAAGCAGTCTAGGGTACCATAGGTGAAAGATTAGCCTGTTCATCCCCCTGTGCGAATGGTTCAAGAGTGCTGAGAATTGACAAAAGGACGAGCTCTTCCCCATCAATTCCCCTTAATAAATAGTGGTTTTCACCACTACCAAAAATCCCAATCACCATTGGTCCCTCAGGTTGTAAGGATTCGTACTACACGTCCCTGCCAAGGATGGGTAGTCATCCCCAAGGCCTAAAAGGATCAATGACCATTCAAAAACAAAATTCCCACAAGCCATCATCACAATCACCTTTGGTCTCCAAAGTCATAAGGATTCGTACTACACGTCCCTGAACAGGATGGGTAGTCATCCCCAAGGCCTAAAATATCAATGCCCTTACTTCATAATCTCCATAATCCCCTTTGGTTCCCAAAGTCGTAAGGATTCGTACTACACGTCCCTGAACAGGATGGGTAGTCATCCCCAAGGCCAAAAGGATCAAGGCCATTCATACGCCAAAAACATACAAGCTCAACCTTACAAAGCTCAAAAGCCAAATCAAATAACAGTGGTTCTCACCACTATTCAAAATCCTTGCTCAAAAAGAAAAACAAAGAGAAAAATAAACAGTGATTTTTATCACTATGTATACGAGCAAGTATCCTAAACCATTGAGCCAATACAAATCCTGAACTTGAATCCCTAGAATTCTCAGCATTTGAAAACCATCTAGGTGATCCTCATTACGGGTTTGGTGGACAGCCTACCTAGCAATGGCGGTATCCTAACCGCATGACGATATGTCTATCACATTAGCTTTGCATGTGAGCAGACCAATGTTTGCATGTGGATGAGCTAGCTTATGGTACCTTAGATTGTCCCATGGATTAATCTTACTAAATACAACAATGGAGTTAGTGGAGCTAATTAGGTGATCCTCAGTACAGGTTTGGTTGATAGCCTATCTGGCATTGGCGGTATCCTGACAAATACCACATAAACGAACTCAATTGCACACATAGGGATGTGAAATAACTTGGTTAAACTTCAAGTCAGATTTATACCTTGTTCAAAAGTCTTGCGAGATAAATGTACAGTCTTGGCTAGTTAGTTAAAATATCTGAATCTCAGAAAAGCTTAACTACATTTTAAAACAACTGGTACATTTCATTCCGTACATCACCATCAAAAAATATGCAAAATACAAAAACAAAGTTTTCACATGCAAAGTCATTCCACAAAGTCATCCCATAAGTACAACAAGCCAGTCAATCTTGCACAGTCTATGGTGCCATCGACAAGTTATCAACAAATCATTTCATTCATTCCATATGCATACATCATATAATTAGAAACATCGCATTCATAATACCACATGCATACATCATCATAAATAACTATGCATAAACAGAAAAACAAACCATGAAAAGTGTATAAACACAAAAAGAGTCATCTATATATATATCATCAAAAATGCCCGTAGGCTACAATGAACCGGTCCTCTGACCTCGCAACAAAAGCCAAAAGCTCAAAAACCCCCAAGCCTAGGGCGTCGGCCACCATGATCATGCAGGATCGGTGCGACGGGAACTACCCCCATGGTGTGGGTCCTATGGGACCTCTCAAGGCGACTGCTGCTCACCCCTGCATCACGCCCACTAGTGCCCCCCTCATCTAGCCACCTGCGACGAGATGATGCTGACTGCTCAGTATCGTTGTCTCTCATCCGACGTGAAGAGCCACCTCCAGGAGGCTCAGGTAACCGCCCACCGAGGCGGATAATCTCTCCCTCCATATCCATCCGATGTCGAAACCACTCTGCCTCCCATCGAAACCACTCTGCCTCCCATCGACGGTAATAAGCTACTACATCATTGCGCTGCACCAATGTCTTCTCCTTCTCTGCCAGCTGTGCCCATAAGAGATCCCTCTCCCATGCAGCATTGGTATCCCCATCCCCGGTGGTACATAGCAAATGCGTTCTCCCACTCTACCAACTGAGTCCATAAGAGATCCCTCTCCTGCAAAGCCTCTCCTAGCTCCTCATCTCGTCTCCGTAGTAGGTCCTCCAATCATGCCATCTCAGCATGATGCCTGGCCTCCACATCCTCCAAAACTGCCTGAGGCATCGATGAATCCGGGATAGCAGCCTGCTCTGGCTCCCACTGCTCCGGGACGTCCTACATCTCCGGCTGATCCAAGCACCCCAAACTCCCCTCCAACATCCTCAACCTCCACCATGTCCGCATCATCCAACGGAACTCCCTAGCCCTCTCCTGGTGCCTCTGCACCCTCATCCCCTGTTGCACCCCCTAGAGGCCCCTCACCTCGCCATCATCGCAAAGTCCACCACTGCTCATACTCAGCAGTAACCCCGACGTCATCCACATCCAGGACATCAATAGCTGTATCTGAATCCTCACCAAGTGGTGCAATGACTGGCCGGTCTAGAGTCCTCTCATCCCCTCGATGTCGATAGATCACGGGCTCCCCAAGAAACCCCTAGCGTACCCCGAACTATCGTGTAACCCGACCATATGGGAAGAACTCCTGCTCAGTCCCATGTCGCCCAATCAGCCACCGCCCCCTCCATACCCATCGGAGCCACTCTCCAGCCTCAGGCCAGGCTGGAAAGTCCCGATAGGGGTGCCAGAACACCTCCCCTAGAGCAAGCCGAGCGAAGGCATCGACATAGTGCCCTACGACACCTGCCCATCATCGACTCTGACCCTGCTCCTCAGACCTCCGCCACAGTGCCCCGTATCCAATATCTCGGTCTACCATCTCCGCCTGAGTCATCCAGGGCAGCCCCGCTGGCCTCTCCACTGCTATGTGCTGCCAAGCCCAGCACTGCAACAAGTAGCTGCAACTAATCCCCTTTCACCTCGATAGTAGACCTCGTACAACTCATCATAGAGCTGTGCCAACAGAGTCTGTCCCCATCTCATGATCATAGGTGCATCCGTAGGACACTCCACCAACCGAAACACCACCTCTAGCAAGTTCCATGAGAACCTCACGCCCGAAGAGTCGGGGAGAAGCATGTTGGAAATAAGGCCCATAAGTAATGTGTGCCTCACTCCCAACACACCCCTCTCTAGCCACCATCGAACCAATATACCACCAATCTGGAAGTCGCCCTCTGCCCTCTCCACTGGGCTGTCCACCCCCATCTCCTCTCCATGTCCAAAGCAACGTGTCAACACTGTTGTCCGCTGATCCTGCGGCGTCATCCGGATCGGCAGTCCATCTATCAAAATCCGAAGAATCCGATAGACATCCTCCAAGGTCACCGTCATCTCCCCTATTGGGAGATGGAAGGTGTTGGTCCGAGGATCCCACAAGTTGATCAGGGCCGTCAGATAGGCCCGATCCTCGACCACCGGCTCCAGCCGAGTCACCTGCTTGAGCCCAAGGGCATCAAGCCAATCCTAGTCAGCCAAAGTCAGTGCCTCCCGCGCTTCAGTAAACACCGTGGGCACACGGTACCGGCTCTTCACAACCTGCAAAAGAAAACAACACAAAAACATTAAAAACAATGAAAAACTGTACAACAAGGCATAAAAATGTACAACCAAAAACATAACAAAATTCAAAATCAATTTGTCAGTTCTAGGGTTTTAACTCTCAACTGATAAATTAAAAACATAACAAAATTCAAAAACTAATTTTTCAGTTCTAGGGTTTTAACTCTCAACTGATAAATTGAAAAACAAACAACAAAAATTCAAAAAATAATTTGTCAGTTCTAGGGTTTTAACTCTCAACTGATAAATTAAACAAAAACATAACAAAACAATTCAAAAAATAATTTGTCAGTTCTAAGGTTTTTAACTCTAACTGATAAATTAAAAAAAAACATAACAAAATTCAAAAATAATTTGTCAGTTCTAGGGTTTTTAACTCTAACTGATAAATTAAAAACAAACAACAAAAATTCAAAAAAATAATTTGTCAGTCCTAGGGTTTTAACTCTAACTGATAAATTAAAAACAACAAAAAAACAAAAATCATTTGTCAGTCTAGGGTTTAACTCAAGATAAATTCAAAAAAAAAAAAACTAATTTGTCAGTTCTAGGGTTTTTACTCTAACTGATAAATTAAAAACAAAAAAATTAAAACAAAATAATTGTTTGACAGTCCTAGGGTTTTTAACTCTAAAAAATTGACTGATCACTTACAAACACAAAAACACAAACCACAACAAATAACTAGGGTTGAGCTACGTTTTTACGCTCAGTTTTACCCTACGTTTCTAACCTAAGTTTTGATCTTTGTTAAATTCGGGTTAAGCGAAGTTTTAAGTTATGTTCTAAACTAAGTTTTTTTAAGCTCAGTTTTAAACTAAACTTCTGATCTTTGTTTAACTAGGGTTCAACTAAGTTTTAAACTAAGTGTTAATTTTGGTAGACTAAGGTTTCATTTTTAAATTTGAAAAACAAAAGAAAAACAAACAAAAAACAAAAGGACAAAAAAACAAATAACTTGCGGTTTTACAACTGTAAAGCAAACAAACAATAAAGAGGAAGGGCACTCACTGGTCTCGCTTCGGCTCCGCCGCTCGATCCGGTTCGTGCACTCATGGTGGCAGGAAAAATTTGGCAGCGCTTCGCTTCGCAGAATTGACCTCCTCCTCCTTAGAGCTCCAAATCGCCAGGAAAAACAAATGCAAATGAGCCCAAAACCTAGTTTTGGCCTTTAAATAGGCTTTTGAGCCTGTACTCATTCCCCCTGGGATGAGCACTCTAGTTAGCACTCGTCCCTCCCTGGGATGAATACTAAACAGGAATTCGTCCCACCCAGGGATGAATACAGAGCAAAAATTTCAAAAACAACAAAAAATGCACAAAAATGCACCAAAAACAAGCAATAAAACTGTCCAATGAGAGTGCTTTGGCACTTGACATTTCGGGCATGCAAAATAGATGTCGGGGTCACAAATCCTCACTATCCTACTCCCTAAGAAGGCTACCATAGCCGGACCGCTCCACGGGAGGACGGATTTTTGAGAATTTCATCCCCAAACGACGTCCCAAAACGGGTCAAAACCCAACCAAAAATAGCAATAACATTGTCGAACGAAGGCGCCTTTGCGCATGACATTCTTGGCATCCAAAATAGACGTTGGGGTTACAAATTGTCACTATCCTACTCCCTAAGAAGGCTATCATAGCCGGACCGCTCCACGGGAGGACGGATTTTTGACAATTTTAGCTCCAAAATGCGTCACAAAAAGGGTTCACACCCACCAAAAATAGGTCAGAATGTTCGAAAACTGCTTTCGCATTCAACGGTAAACACCTGAAGGCACCCTTACCTAAGTCATCTTGGGTCAAGCGACTCGTCGCTTTTCTCATGTTGGTCATTCCCTCATCGATTCGTCGCTTGAGGGGGTAGTCACACTTAGTCACCAATCAACAAAAACATACCCAATCAAGGAAATGACACGCATTCAAAGGATCATTGACAAAGACAATCGCGCCCCTGCTTGGGGCAGCAAACAAGCAATAATCACAAGCTGATCAAACACTTGGCATTCATGAATCATGAACTCAAGGTTCCCATAGACAAAAGGTTGCGCCCTTTGCCTATTCATGACTCGATCAATGTCCAAGCTCAAGTAACACCTCACTAAACAAGGTTAACACTTGAATTAAGTTCCTTAGCTCGTCAGAAGCAAGGATTCAAGAATGCGTGCCCTTTCCATACTTGGGGCATCAAGAGTTGGTTAGGTTACCGAGAAACCCTAATCATTAGTGCTTTGGTTATCTATTTTTTCTCGACGCTGTGCCTTGCATAGTGCATCCCAAAAAGGGGCATCTGTAGACACCAAAACAGCACCAATCCGATTATGTGACAACAAGCACTGATCGCATTGACACACACAGCCCCTAGGGCAGCCCCCAGAGGTTAAACAGTGGTCCTAACCACTCCCAAAAGTAGTTTGGAGGTCAGAGGTCAATTTGGCACCTTTTTGGCACCTTGCTCTTTGCTCGTCCCACCCAGGGATGAATACAAACTGGCATTCGTCCCACCCAGGGACGAATATCAGCATTCACCCCAGGGTGAGGCGAATAGCAAGTTTGACTGGAAAAAAGTCAAACCTCGACAAGTCCGCCAGTTAACTAAAGCTTCAGGCCATGCAATTGCGAGGAATGGCTCCAAATCAAGAAGAGAGACTTCAGTCATGCATGTCTTATATTTTTGGAGACCTCATGCAAGGAGACTCTAAATCAGGGAATTATATTTTCTCTCAAAATAGGACAAACAACTCAAGTGGTGCCCTCGCATGCGCAATTCAAATAGAGAGACCCTAGGTCTATAAATTGGTGAGTTTTCTCACCCAAAAGATATACAGAGAAGGAGCATTTGAGCAACGAAGTGCTGCCAATTTACATACCTACTTGTGATTTGTGCCTTTCACATCCTTAATGATAATACACACTTGCTACCAGCATCGTAATGTCCCACCATGCAGGACCACCCAATACTACCCCCAATACCAATCACATCAGCTAATCTGGTCAGATCACCCACTACTCTTCAAACTAGACAGTCTTCACCTTCTTCCCATTCATACCATCACACTCCACCTCACTATAGAGGGTCATCCTACTCACCTCATTTAGGAGACAGCTAGGTCTCCCTATCCTCCTTTGATGAAAAGGAGGATAGTCCCCATATTTGCACCCAGGGGTCTCCTCCACCTCTAACTGAGGATTCAAGGAACCCCTCATCACACACCTCATCCTACACAGCCTTCATGCCTACCTCCCACACTCTCGAGTGGGATGTATCCCTATGCTCAAGCCTTGTAGTCACATTCTTCCCAAGCCACTTCTATGCACATACCTCCATCTCACACACACCATTATCTATAGCCTTCTCTTGCACCAACCATTCTCCAGATGCCACCCTCACCACTTCATGGCCTACCATTCCAGCCAACCTCACACTTCACAAATGTATTCCACTCACTCCCATTGCCACATCATGCTATTTCCTCTTCCCATGCATAAAACATCACTCCTTATACATTAGATTCTCACTCTCCACCTTCTTTGATCATGTCACCTCTGCATCCTGATATCCAGCACATCTTAGCTTAGCTTGATGCTCTTGAGGTACATTTGAGCCATTATCATTACCTCACATCTACTCATCGATCCACTGTACCTCATACATATTCACCTCCACCTAGGTCTATTCCTCATCCCAGGGTTCATCCCACATCTAAATATCGGCCCACTCCTCCACCCTTTGACCTCACTCCATCCACTTCTTGCACACCTCCTGTGGATCCCTACATCTATCCCACACCTATCCCTTACGTACTGCTATCTAAAATATTTCACCATATCCTTCACCAAGACCTCTTGGTATTACCTAAAATTAGACCTATTGACCCATCACGTCCCAAACAACAAAATTACCATGAACATTAGTTATGTATATACCACCGATAACCAGGTCATGACATCAAAGCTTGTCATACATTTGAAACCCTAGTAGACAACATGTTGATTGGTGATCACATCCCATCATTTAAGTGGTCCCATTCATCCAACCGACTTAAGAGTCCCCCACATCATATTTTCCCTCAAACATTACCATCATGTGAATCCTTGATAGTGCCATCCTACTACATTCACCATATGTTCAACTACATAAATCGTCAAATCCCAAGTAGCATCATCGCTACACCTCCCCACTTGTGACCTAACCCACGTTACTTCAAATGTCAATAGTTTATCTCATGTTCCACCTTGCCCCTTCTTCTAAATCTTTTTCCTACTTCCTCTCATAGTTGTATGGTCATGCTTCGAGCGGCTACATACCTACATTGATCTATTTTATTCCTTCTATTTTCATTGGTCTTTGGTAATCCCCTCATCTTGTTGGTTACCAATGCCTATTTGTTCTTATTTATTCCATTTATAAATCCCATATTCTCATACTTCCTCTTTCTATCATTATCACATGCATTCCCATAGGCCACAACTTAATCACCTATTACACACACACCCCACATGTTCGGGTAACCATTATCACACATTCACCTATTACACACACCCCACACGCTATGACAACCATTACCATAATATCATGATTTTTTCATAATGATAAACCATACACATCTATAGATAAGTTTTCAAAACTTCTCCCTCTATACTTCATGAACTTCCTCTTGTAGATATTGCATTACCACACTTCCATCATTTACAATACACCCATTTCAATTATCCATATGTTTTTCATTATAATTTCTTTTCCAGTTTGTATATTCTTCCCCAAAATGTGCCTTCAATAGGAGTAATACATGCACTTGTTAGCATCACCACCTAGATTTTCATTCCTCATTTTTAGTATTAGGGTATACATAGGTTTCATGTTAAGCTTTGACCACTCACTAGTTTAGTCAATCAAATGTCACCTCTAGCTTATAGGTTTTACAAACTCCTTATAGTTCTTTACGCTGGTTCAAATTCTCTCATGGACCATTCTTACAGGTTACACATTAAACAATTTTTGAGACTAGGGAAGATAACACCTTGCATAGATATCGCCATCTAGAAAACGGTTTTCCCTGCTCATCCTATCAATTTCACAGTCAACATATGACCTGGGGATAAACAAAAGGATAAGCATAAGAAAAAGTAAGACAAACAGGCATAAAACAATAGACAATGCCCATACAAAAAAAAAGAGATAAAATAAAAAATAAAAAGCACCACAAAACATACAAGAACAACAAATGAGGGACAGAAAACAAAAGGAAACACCTCTAGATATCACAAGTATTATGCTTCATCACCTTTGGTCCTTAGGTTTAACATAACATCATGGGATGATTTCCATCGCTAGCAATAGGCTCCAAGAGCCTGCCTACTAGTGGAATAGTCTTACAAGTGGTGACATATCTGTCACATTAGCAACCTTATTTTGTATAGATCACTATTCACTTATGGATGAGCTAGCTAGTTCAGCCATGTCTACAATGGGTTAATCCTACCTCCCTCAAAATGGATAAATGAACCTCACTCATTTACACACATAGGTCCATGACAGAATCTGAACCAATCAGATTAGTTATGAGTTACCACAAAAACTTGCATAGTTTTGGGTTTGAGATTTAATTTTTAAAACTACATTAGTCAAATCCATTACACATACCTTATATCATCCTACCTCCAAATTATGGAATGGATCACATTCACATAGGTACATGCAATGATACAAGTCTTCCTTTGCACATTCCAATCCTCCCATACATGCGTCTATGCATCTATGTTACATAATGTCATCACACATCACATCAACGCATTTATCCTACATGCATTCTCTCATATGGCATCAGTGCATTCCTATCACATGCATTTACTACACATCATATCACATTGCATTACATTTAAACATACAATCCTTCACATCATTCTATTGTATATCTACACTACAGTTTGATCATACATCTACACCCTACTACATATGTATATCCATACATTATACATTCAATCACACATTACATTATGCTATCTACGCACACAAAATTCAAACACATAAAAACCAACATCAAATAACACATGTATATGTAATAGTTAAAATAAAAAGGTATATATATATGTCGTCCATAAAAAAATTGCATAGGCTACAACTTGGGACCATGCCCATCATACAAAATATAAAATTACCTATAGGCTACAATGGTAATCAACCTAACTACCACCAGGAGCCTCTCCACTCCCCTCATGGCTCGTCCTCCTTGGTGCTATCCCATGTGCCACTGCAGCCTTTCTAGACTCCACGTGCTCTCCTGATCTCTGAGCCCTTGCATGAGATAACACTTATCCTAAAATCACAGCCACATCTCTACCTACTGCCACATCCTATGTCTTAGCTCTCGTGCCTCTTTGACCAACTAAAGATGCACTTTGATGACTCCACTAAGAGGACACCCATACATGTATTTTTTTCCCTGACTATGACACCACCTGATCATAGTTTGGGAGTAGGATCCTATTAATCCCCAAATAGTACTCACAAGTTGCCTTTCTTGCTACCACCATAGCCAGCATCCCTCTCCCAAACTCAATACCCTACTGTAGTAGCTCTATCTCCACTCTCAGAGCAACCATATAAATTGAGTTCTCCACTACCAACTAGGCTCCCACAACCCCCTCTCATCCATGCCACTACTTTGCCATATCTGCTTGCAGCTCTATAATATTTGCATCTCGAGAAGCGAATACATATCGATCTCTCTCCATCTCTATAGCCATCTAAACACACCTATACTTAAGGGTCTTCTGAGCAACATCACTAGTAGTCTCTAGGGATATCAACCTCTCCTCCAAATCCATCGTCTTTGCCCATATATGAATCTCACTCTCATGGAGCTATCCCTCTAACTATCATACTCAAGCATGTAATAATAGTACCTCCTCCTCAACCTCCTACTTCTCCTCCTACTCGATGGTAATATCTTCCAACCCATCAGAGAAACCCATATCTAGGGTGTGTTTAAAACCACCCATAGTCATGCCTCCACCTAACTCCTCCATGAACACTCTCTCCTCCATGATCCCTCTCTCCTCTGTAGGCTGTGCTCCACCACTTTTAGGAACCTCCTCCACCCTCTCTATGGATGAAATTGAGGTGCCTCCCAATTATTTCCTTAATCATTGTAGAGATACCTTTATCTCACCACTAGGTCTATCCTGTGACCTTGCTCGAGTGCCTCTCACTGCCCTCCCTCCTACGGTAGGCACCCCACCACCAGGTGGTACCCATCTGTCTACCATACCAACATCCGGTTCCCAACTCTACATTGCCCACCAGGCATCAAAATATGGTGTAGTCCCAGCATCACTCACATCTAGGATCACCATCAGTGGTTCCCTCTTACTGATCCATAGCAAAACTCTAGGTGGCTACCCCTATCACCTCATCGCCTATAGTATACAATAAGAGCCCCTGGAATGTCCTATCGTAAGCTAAACTATCGCCTGACTCAATCAAACTAAAATAACTTATCCTACTGAGTATATCGCCCCACCAGCCACCTCCCTCGATGAATGGCTTCTAACTACTCGCCATCCTTCTCCTATGTCACCCCACCCATCCAAGGCCTCCACTCAATCACACTCAGCATCAACCTGCCAAACTTCATCCTCCAAAACAAAGGATAACCCTCATGTGGCCTCTTAACCCCCTTCTCCTCATAAATCCTCCATATGAGAGCATAATATAAATGTTCATGTCCCTCCACATGAGCATCTTAAGGCAACAATGATGTCCTCTCAATAGATATATGCTCTCATGCCCATACCTATAGCAAAGGAGTCCAACTCAATCCCTTTTTCCCAGCATGCACCACATCGTGTAACTCCCTATACACCTGGGCCAACAATGTAGGTGCCCATGCAAACATAATATTACACTCTACCATATCACTGATAATTTCCAATATATTCCAGGTAAACAATACCCCAAAAGTGTCAAGAAGAGCATATCTCGAGATCATCATCATAGCTACACACTGATGCTTAGATATCTTCTCATTATTCCATAATATCTCATAATCCATATTCCTTATATCTATCTCCCTCCACTCCTCACCAAAGAATCACTCCATCACAATCTCCTTCGTATCATCTGGTGCTGCCGTCACTGGCACACCCTCGATCAATAATTTGTAGATCCTATATACATCTTCCAGGGTGATAGTCATCTCACATGTCAAAAAGTGGAAAGTGTTGTGATCTGCATCCCATCGCTCACACAAAGTGGATATATATGCCTAGTTGGTGTGAATGCTCTTGCATTCCCACACACCTCTAAAACATATTGCGTCCAACCACTTTTGATCATCTTCATTGTCCATAAGCTTGTCAAAATTACGTTTCATTGTACGAACACGATGACGTGGCTCGATCATTTTCACCTATTCATACACAAAAAAATAGAAAAATTTACATCAGTCTAATGCAAAATCATCCAATTTAATAAAATTCAATTTTATTTAAACACATCACACACAAATTAATTTATTTTAATTTGACACTCACTTTTAAACATAAAATAGTGCACAATTCACATATCAAAACAAATCAAAAACACAATCGCATATTTAAATAACCATTTGGCCACTTCATGGCAAATGTTCAAAAAAATGTGATAAAATAGTACATATTTGGCTTCCAACAGTCAAATTTGCAATTATCCACATACTTAGTGTGTCAAAAAATTCAAAATCATGTCAATCCATCAGACATACAAAAACAAAATATATTTTTGAACACCCATTTGCCCACTTCACGGTGAAAGTGTCGACAAGTTTCAAAAATAGTATACAAATCCACATGAAGTTTGAGGTCAAAGTTACCACAACCTCCCCAAAATGGTACACATGCCAAATCACATAACATCACAAACACAATCACATTTTTGAATACCCATTTACCCACTTCATAGTGAAAGTTCAAACATAAATAAAAAATAGTGCAAATTGGGCTCCCAATAGCCAATTTTAAATTTAAACTTATCTACACCTTAGCACATAAATCAAACACATGCCAAATGCAATCATATACCAAAACAAATCACATTTTTGGATACCCATTTCACCCTTCTATGGTGAAAATTTCAACATTTTCTAAAAATAGTGTACCTACAGTGGAAAAAATAATAGTAAAAGTTTTCTAAATTACATCCTAACGGCCTACATTTAGATAACATGCCAAACAAGGATAAATAAAAAACACAGTCACACTATCACATACCCATTTCCTACTTTTACAGATGAAATTCAACCACACTGCACAAACAGTGCACCATCGCTCCAAAAATGGAAAGTCAAATTGCAAGACTACTCTATCCATCACCCCATCAAACTACAGTGAAAAAGGGTCAAACATAAAAATGGATCACACTTTTGGGTACCGATTAAGCCCGTTTAACACTTTGTGTTCCAATTTTAATAAACATTTACCTAAATTTTTAAAATAACATGAAAACCTCCCTCCTCTTATTTCAAAATTTTTAGGAAATAAAATTGAAAAATAAATAAGAAATAGAACACTTACTAGTGGATCGCCATGTTGATATCTAGTGCTATTGCATTCTCTTGTCATCCTGCAGCTCGATCTGATCAACTACAAGCACTCCACGTCACCAAACGTCACTCCCTCCTCACTCTCCAAGTCCGCCAATGTCAAAATGACCCCCATGCTTCCAAAAAAGCTTAAATGCACCCAAAAAATCCTAATTAGGTCAAATTCACCCCCTAGCCTATGAATTTAACCCAATTCACCACTTGGCCTGCGAATTAGCCCAATTCACCCCCCGACCTGCAAATCCAAATTCAATTCGTCCCCCAACCTATGAATTGAGCCTAGAAGCCCCAAATTGACCCAATTTTGGTTCCAAACCCTAGGAAACCTATCCCCTTTCCTATCCATCTGATTTTTCATCAACTTCATCATGCATTTTTCTTGAAATCACACAAAATCATCATGTGCACCCTTCACAAGGCTTGAAATTGTGCATTCATCACTTCTAAAAGTAGGGTCATCTTTGGCCTAAATTTTCACCTATAAAATAACCTCTAAAATTCACAAAACCTTCACCATTGTATCAAGCTTGAAAAGATATTTCCAACAGTATAAAATTTTTCCAATTTTGATATCTTTTGGTCCCCCAAATTGCCAAAACACTGCACATGGGTCCAATTCACCCCCTACCTGCGAATTGAGCCTAGAAGCCCCAAATTGACCCAATTTTGATTTCAAACCCTTGGAAATCATCCTCCTTTCCTACCCATATAATATTTCATCAATTTTATCATGCATTTTTCTTCTATCAATATATTAATCACCACATCACCATATTCCATTCACCTCATTGATGATTCCTCCTTTGAGGGGGTATTCATATCCAAAATCTAGCTTTGCATGCAACCAAACAACCAAATATCCAAATCACAAATATCACATCTGTCTACAAATATTTTTGCTAAAGATTATCTTATGATTATAATCTCAATCCCAACAAGATATTTTTTAGATCATGAGAGTTGTGTGTAACAATGGAGAGGTCACTTTGGCATTCATGGTACACAATGAATGACACGGTTGACTAACTTAGTGCAACATTTGGAGAAGGATTTCCCTCTAGAATTCATGATACATAATGAATGACACATTTGAATAATCCAAATTTTAACTAGCTCAAATGGTTTGACACTTATCAGCATGTGCTCATCAATCAATCAACAGCAAAAATTTGAAGACATTTATTCTATTCATATTTTGGACCATCCTGCATTGGTCACAAAAGCAAAGCAGGAAAAATTTGCCACCCCCAAGCAACTATTATGACATCAAAAATATCATATAGACTCAGAAAAACCATCATGTTGAATCCATAATCATCCATTTCCATTCACCAACATTGTTCTTAATTTTTCCTCTTTCTTCATTCCTCTTTTCTTCTTCTTCACTTCTTCTCTTCTCTCCCTGGATCCTTGATCAATATTGTATGGTTACACTTCGATCGACTACATACCTTTGGTTGGATTCAATTCCTTTCTCCTCTTTGCTATCGGTCAATGTTGTATGGTCATGATTCAAGTGGCTACATAACTTTGATTGGATTCCATTCTCTTCTCTTCTTCATATTCTAATTTCTCTAATCACATTTTTGTATTAAATTGTGTGCCACACAGTATAGTACAAAAAGAGGCAAAATGTAGACACCTAAAAGTCGCACATAGCTACCTCTACGTACTTGTATATCCTTTTGGACACTTGTAGGTTTACATATGCCATCCTAGACACCTCTAGGCTATTGTAGACCGGAATAGACTATTTTAGATGGCTCTAGATCTACATAGACTATTGTAGACATGCGTAGACTATTGTAGACATGCGTGAACTAGCATAGATCACTCTAGATTAGCGTAGCTTATCGTAGAATTACATAGGATACACCACTAGTTTATAGGTACATAACCCTATTAAACTACTCAATTCACATCATAACCACTTTACATCCATCAAAGGATAACTCATAAATCACCCAAGGCCACTTAAGCCCTTCCTAGACTTAATTAGGATCCCACGGGACAATTAGTTCCTAAAAAGTCTTAATTAAAGTTAACTCAAATTCTAATTTTAAAGTGACTTCACTTAAAGTGCACTTTTTGGGTTAAAAAGGTTAATTAGGTTCCTAAACCCTAATCAATCCTAATTATTCCCTCCCACATGTGTGTGCACAAAGTTGGGTAGGATATTTCTTAGGAAACCCTAATCTAGCCCCAAATCTAACCTAGAGTTGACTAATCTTAGTTAACCCTAATCTCTCCTCACACATGTGTGAGAATGATATATTTCCTTAGGGAATATGGGGATGACACCTCATAAACCCTAACCTAACCACCATGGAACCTAAACTTAGGTTTTAGTTCTCCTAACTGTGTCCTAACCACACCCCCTACACCTTAGGTTTATCTATAAATAGTGGACCTAAACCCTCATTCTACCTCTCTCCTTTTAGCCAAAGTATAGAAACTCTACCAAAATATGTACAGAAGCACAGATACAGATATCTAAACATGAACATCAATAGTACATCACTTGAGGAGCCCATCCGTGCAAGGATCTATAGCAGAAACCACTTGCAGCTGAATTCGCCCCCTAGCCTATGAATCCGGCACCTATTTGCCCCCCAGTATTCGAATTGGGTCTACGAGTCTCAAATCACCCCAATTTTGTCAGGTAAGCCTTATTTGACAATATTATGATGTTTCCCATAGTTTTTACAGCATTTTAGTTCAATTTCATTTACTATTTCCATTATATTTCATAAAACAGGGCCTAACCAAGGCAAGCCCCAAAACACTCTAACCCTATTTTTCAATTCACAAGCAGGTGACAAAGCATTCACGTCAACAATAGTGGTGGCCCATATACAGAGGAAGGCCACCTACATCAAGGAACCCAAGAGCAGCTATCATTCTATTTGATGGTCATTATGAAAATGATTCCTTATTATCCTTATTGTAACCTATGAATTCTATTTCAAATGAATAAAGAGCAATTTTTTGGACATGTGCATTTACTTTGTATTTATGTTTGAGCAAATAGCAGATTTTGCCCATTTCAATTCTAATTTACTTTCATTGAAAGGAGTTATAAGGGTATAATATATGGTTGAAACTATAGGAAAATCAACCATATTTGAAAGCAAAATTAAAGGAGATTATAGCTTAATATTTATAAATTAAAACATAGGAGAAATAAGGATTTCTACCTAGAAAAATTAAATTTATATAATTTCAAATACTATTGTTTTCTAATATTCCAAATTAGGGAGTTATAAGGAATACTACACCAAAGTAGGATATTGGAATTCAAAAACTTTAAATATCAAATATCAGAGGCCATTAAGGGAGGTTCATTAAGGATTATCACGGGTTGGAAATTAATTGGTATGCTTATCTCAAAATCACATTAAAGTGACAAAATAATCCAACCATTAGGACCTCATCAAATTAGAAAGTTCTTAAGTTCAATAGGAGTAATAAGTTGTAATAGATGTTGATTATTGCTATTCATAAAACTTTACAAAATCAACCTAAAATTGAACTAATATTCTTAAAAGCACTTTATCAATAATTTAACATATCCAAAAATCACTAGGGAGACATAAGGTATTCTACAAGACTTGATAATAATAGCATCTTTCAAAATTTATCAAGTACTCAATCCAATTGGGAGTCAAGGTTTCTATAAAACCTAAAATTACACCAAGGTATCATCAAATCAATAATAGAGAATTTAAAAGGGGGCCACAAGGATCATCATGACATAAAACAAATTCTTTCTTGTAGAATCCCAAATACTTAAAGGTCCAAACTATTTTTCCTAGAAAAATAAGGTAAAAGCAATCTTAGTATATGAAAAATTTTGGGAGATAGCTCAAGGAACAACAAAAAGACCAAGCACAGGTGATACTGAGATTTAGAAGTTTGAATAAATGATGTGAAATCCCTAATGATAATATCCTTTACTATCATTGATGAAATACAATCTTATATACATATTAAAACCCTAAAGATCAAAATTTACTATTTTTGGATAATTTGCCATTTTTGACCAAAAACAACCCTATTTTTAATGAAAGAATTAGGGCCCAAAGTGACAAGTATTGCATCATCAGGAATGAGTGAGCCGAGGTTTAGCGGGTACAACGAGAGGGTTTGAATTTTTTGGGCAGGAATCTCAGCCAAGGTGGTAGAGGTAGAGCAGGTATGAAAGGGGTGGGTGGGAACCTCGAGCATGGATCAAGCGAGGATCCAAAGGAAGATGATCAGACTTCGATAGATTTGGATGCAGGCATCACGCGGGGGCCCGACCCTCCTCAGAAAGACCCCAAAAAAAAGATATGAAGGACAATGTGGGGCCCAAGAAGTGGTTGTCTTTTGTTGAGACTCTTAGAGGAAAAATAAAGGAGGTTCTCTCTCTTTCGCCCCTAGTTCTAGTAAATAATAAAATTTCAGCCTTGACAAGTTCCATGAGCCCTTTTCTTTCAATGAAAGAATTCTCCCTGGTAGGCAAGTTTTTGAGAGGTAGGCTGGACATGGAGACTATTAGGGCTTGTGCAACGGGTAAATGGCGACCAGTAGGCAGCTTGGAGTTGGTAACTCTAACTCGAGGGTTCTTCATTATCCGTTTTAACAATATGGAGGATTATAACCATATTTTAAAAGGATGTCCTTGGTTTTTGGGCAAAAGGAGCCTTTTTCTTAGACGATGGGGTGAATATTTTGACCCTAAAAAGCAAAATATTAACATTACCCCTATTTGGGTTCGTCTCCCGAGTCTACCTTCCCAGTTCTTCAATGAATATTGGCTATAGGGCATAGCTAGAACTATAGGGGACATGATATCCATTGACCATACGACCTTGGCTAGGACAAGGATGACTCATGCACGAATCTACGTAAATACTAATTTGGATAATGAATTGCCAAGGTTTGTGGAGCTAGGGTATGGAGAATACTATCAAAAAAAGTCGGTAGAATATGAGAACAGATCGGCATTTTGTGCAGAATGCAAAAATCAAGTACATCTATGCAATCAGTGCCCTAACCTAGTAATGAATAGAGAAAAGCAAAAGTAGGTAATGCTAGATAGAGGAAATTTGAGGAGTTTCCTTAGCAGAGGTGATTTCAATCAGGAAAACTATGTCTACCAAAAAAATAAAAGAGAGGGTGTAGGGTCCCAACAAGACAAAGGAAAACAACAGGTTGTTGGCAACAAAAATACTCAGGTAAGTTCCAATCCTCTAGTTTCAAATAAATTTTCAATTCTATCCAATATGGAAGTAGGAGGATTATCAGAAGACATGGAAGTCCATAACCTTTAGGCTAACCTTTCTAACTCTCTAGAATCCCCATCTAAGTCAGGATCCTCAAACCCTAATGCTAAAATTATTGTAAGCCCCCGTGGGCATCACAAAGCCAAACCCTAATGCCCGATCTCTAGAATTCCCATCCAAGTTTGGATCATTAAACCCCAATGCTAAAAATACTTCAAGCCCAGTGGGCATCCCAAAGCCAAACCCTAATGTTGAAGAACTTAGGAAGAAATTTTAGGCATTTGAAAATAAAAAATCTCATCTCCCTAACCTAATCACTAGGAGCCAGGTGGATCCTACTGAGGGGTCATCCCGTAGACCAGGGAAATATAGGAAAAAAATGAGAAGATTTGGATGTAGGGGTGGAGATATGTGAAACTCTTTAGACTGAGGAATATGGTAGTCCGGTTCTGTAATAAATTGCCTCCCCCTAGTTTAGTCCTAAACAAACAAGGAGCACTGTGAAGTCTCCTATAAATTTTGGTAGTGAAAAAAGAAGAGGGAGAATATCAAATATTGAGCATCAAAAAAATAAAACTGATAATGACATTGCCAATGGAAAACAGAGAACCTTGTTTCAACTAGTTATTTCGAGTTCTGAAGACATAAAATTAGGAAAACCCTCTCAAGGGAGGGGGAGAGGAAGAAATCCCAAATAATCTAAATAAAGTTCCTCTCATGGAACATGAGAGGCCTCAATGGCCTGCCCAAACATGGGGAATTTAGTGCAATAATAAATCAAGTGAATCCAGCTATTATCATGTATCAAGAAATAAAAACTAATGAGATTCAATCAAAAAAAGTAGCAAAAAAATCTGGAATCAAGGGGATATGGTTTGCAAATAATCCAGAGGAGCGTCTGGAGGCCTTATGACTTTGTGGGATCCTTGGATAGTAGAAGGCACCATTATTCAAAAATATGATAGGATTCTTAGTGTTTTATTTAAGGAAATAATCAACAACAGGTCGTGGATCCTTTCAAATATTTATGCCCCGAAGTCAATTCAAGGGAGAGCTCTACTATGGGACTACTTAGGCAATCTGAGTGAAATCTTCCATAATGTCCCCTGGATTCTAGCTGGGTATTTTAACACTCCTCTTTATCATTCAAACAAAATTGATGGAAATGGACCACCTATTAGGAGAATGGATGAGGTCAATGAATTTGTGAACTCTAACATGTTGATGGATGTAAAACTTAGAGGAGCAAATTATGTCTGGAGCAATCGACGGATAGGCTGTCATCTCATTCAAGAAAGGCTTGACAGGTTTTTATAGCAAAGGAGGCTACAACTCTGTTCGGTGACTCTACCCTGCAAACCCTTCCTAAATTTGCCTCTGATCATAATCCCATTTTTTTGTAGATCCCTAACTCTTTTTCCTTCAAGAAACCTTTTAGATTTCAATCTATGTGGATCAAACATTCTAGTTTTAGAGATAATTTAATTCAGTGGTGGCAGCAACCTGTCAGGGGTAGTGCAACTTTTAAAATTGCTGGAAAATTAAATTTTGTTAAGGAAAATCTTCGAACTTGGAACAAAGAGGTCTTTTGGAACCTCTTTGAAAATAAAAAATAGGTTGTTGAAATTTTTAAGATAATTGATCAAAGGATTCAACATGGTGATGTTGATGAAACTACTAGGCAGGAGGAACAGACAAAACTAGCAGAGTTTCATAACATTTTGGCCTGTGAGGAAATCTATTGGAGGTAAAAATCAAGGGATATTTGGTTGAAATATGGAGATTCAAATTCTAAGTTTTTTCACGTCACCACACTTAGAAATAGAAGCAATAACAAGATAAAATTTAAAAAAAAGCAGATGGTTCTATTACTCAGGACTTAACAAAAATCATAAAGGAGGTAGTAACTTATTTCAATTCTATCCTTGGTCAAGAATCGCAGTGCAATGAGGAGGCCAAAGATATTCTATTGCAATCCATTCCTAGCATAATAAATGAGGATATAAACCTTAAGCTTCTAGCTCCCTTTTTGATAAGGAAATTAAGGAAGCCTTGTTTAGCATAGATCCAAATAAAGCCCCAGGACCCGATGGCTTTCCCCCTCGTTTCTATCAAGCTTTTTGGGATATCATAAGTGAGGATGTAATTTCTACTATTAGATAATTCCAAGCAAGCAATCATATCCCAAAAGGTCCCAACTCTACTTTTATTTCTCTAATTCCTAAGAAGCAAGCCCCCTGAATCTATGGCTAACTTTAGGCCAATCATTCTGTGCAATGTTTCTTACAAGATCCTAACTAAATCCATTGGAAATAGAATGAGATATATTTTGCCCCACATCATAGATGCATGCGGGGGAAGCTCTGTCTAGGGTAGGTCAATATTGGATGGATTTATCATAGTTTATGAAGCTCTGCACTCTACTCATAAGACTAACCAGTCTATTTTTTCCCTCAAGCTTTGATATGAACAAAGCATTTGACAGGCTAAATTACGACTTTCTTGTTTTTGTCCTCCTTAAGTTTAATTTTCACCACCAATGGGTAAATTTGATCAAAGAATGCATTTCTAAAGCATGGTTATCAATTTTTTTTAATGGAACAATTGCTGGTTACTTTCAAAGTCATAGAGGAATTCGGTAGGGGGACCCTATCAACCCCATGTTATTCATCATTATGGCAGAAGCTTTAGGCAGAACCATCAAAAATACTTGCAATTCAAGGCTAATATCAAGAATCAAGGCAACATCTCTCACTAGGGTTTTTTCTCACCAACAATTCGTTGATGATATCCTTATATTAACTAAGGCGTTGGTGGTTGAGGCCAAAAGAATTAAATACATCCTGCAACTCTATGAGGATGCTGTTGGTCAGAAAGTTAATTTTAGTAAAAGCAAGTTACATTTCTTGAACACCCCCATTCATATGTAAGGAAGTATTACAAAAATTTGAGGGTGTGATATAGAAAACCTCCCCACTTTGTATCTTGGTCTCCCTCTTTTCATTGGTTCTCCGAGAGAGTCAATGTGGGACAGGGTTATTGAAAAAATTCAAAAAAATCTTACTGGATGGAAAGGTTATCTTCTATCTCAAGCAGGAAAGCTGACCCTCACTAAGGCCTCTCTTCAGAGCATTCCAGTCTATTTCCTCTCCATTTTCAAAGCCCTTGTGAAGGTTTTCCAGAAAATTGAGAAACTCCAAAAAGAATTTTTATGGACTGGATTAGAGGAGAAAAAAAAGATACACCTTGTAGGATGGACCAAAGTGTGTAGAACCAGGGAAAATGGGGGCTTAGGTCTGAGGATAATTGCTCATATAAATTTAGCTTTACTAGCTAAGTAGGTGTGGTGACTCATTTTTTGTGAAGAAAATGAATGGACATCTATCATCAAATGAAAGTATCTTCAAAATATGGAATTTCTAAGTGACTCAGTTCCAATCAGAGGTTATGCTTTTTGGAAAGCAATTCTCAATTGTAAGGAAATCATCAAAAAAGGTTTACGATGGGTTTTAGGCAATTGTGAGAGGATAAATTTCTGGAATGATAGGTGGGCTAAGGATGAACCACTTACGCAATATCCTAACTTAGCCCGAATCAGAGATATCACGGAAGAACTCATTGGCAAAAAAGTCTCCGATTATATGGTTTAGGATAGAGGCAGAATGAAGTGGAAACAAATAAGTATTTAGGCATTTCATGTGGAATCAAATGATATTTGTAACATTCTCGAGCAACAATTTATCCCCATGAGACCCAAGGAAGATCAAGTGACCTGGGCTCCTACGAAAAATGGGTAGTTCAGTGTTAAATCATCTTACGAGCTTCTGCTTGATGATGAGGATTTTGTCTTCCAAAAGGACTTAGTTTGGATAAAAAATTTAATTCCAAAAAATGCAGTATTTTCATGGCTGGTTATCCAAGAAAGAATTATAACCATTGATAATATGATGCATAAAGGTATTTGTATCACTAATCGTTGTTATCTGTGCATGGCTAATTGGGATACCATTTATCACATTTTCCTTGAGTTCCCTTTTTCCTTGACTATCCTAAGTGGGGTTTTTGAAGCCTTCAATATTTCCTGGGTTAAACCAGCCATCGTACTTGATTTTTTCATCTAGTGGCATTGCCTCTTTTCAAGCCAAAGACTTAGATACATGTGGAAAAATTGTCTCAATCACTATCTTTGGCAGGTGTGGTTAGAAAGGAACCATAGAGTCTTTAATGAGTCTATCTATGATCATCAAAATATCATTGCCAAGATCCTATCCTTTGCCAATTAGAATGTGAACCTTATCCCTTTTGATAGTCGTAAACCTCATCTACAGGAGACCACGATTGCTCAATATTTAACCTTAACCTTGTTAGATGAGTTTTTTCCTAGGGTAGTCAACCCCAGAGCTAATGTTAAGTGGTGCCCACCTCCTACGGGTTGGTTTAAGCTTAATTTTTATGGAGTGGCTAAGGAAAATCTTGGCAGAGTAGGCACTGGCGGCATTGTACGAGATCATAATGGGAATATGATTCTTGAATTTTTTGAATATTTGGGAACAAGGATGAACAACGAAGCTGAAGCTAGAGCTATGTGGAGAGGTCTTCAAATGACTCAATATATAGAAGGCAATTTGATAATAGAAGGAGTCTCTATGCATGTTATAAATCTCCTCAATAATTGGAAAACACCTCCTTGGAGGATTAAAACAATTGTTGAAGAGGCTAGGATCCTTTTCCAAGGAAGACAGGACAAAAAAGCCCAACATGTCTTTCGAGAAGCTAATAAAGTTGTTGATAAGTTGACCAATTTTGGTTTCGATGGTGATGGACTTTTCAAATGGGAACACGATGTCCTGAGCAAAGTAGAGGAGCTTTTTCAACAAGAATTCCAAGAATGATAGTCGAATTTACCAACAGGGAAGGCACTGTAAGTTCGAAGGCTATGAGTATTACCGTTTATTTTTTGAAATGGACTCACAATAAAAATTATCTGAGTTGTTAGTCTTGGTGGATGCTACTTGGAAATACCACAAATACTAATGGGGACAGTCACATGTCAGATAACATGGCTCCTAGTCATCTTAGTAATTTGAGGTTGGTTGATAATCATAGGGTAGGAAAGAAATAATAATATCAGACTTCAAACCAGAGCCACGTGGACCACCAAATAGCCACCGCCATAAATCTAGCCAGCAGGTTCACTTCTCCAAGGATGATTGGCCAAGATAGGATGTGGTACCAAAGCATGTCATATATGAAAGAAAGAAATTACCAAATAATTATTAAGAGTAACTATCAATACAGAGCTTGTGGGAGTTTTTTTCAGTACTCTGCTATGTGTGTTTGTAGATTTTTGTTTCTCCACTGTTTCAAGGAAGGAATCTATGTCTGTTTCATTTTTTGTAATTACGATGCAGGTGTGTTTTCTCGGGGTATACCCAAAATGTTGTATGGGAATTTTATTTTTTATAATAGGCTATGTGCCTTACTAGATGTAATGGCTTTGGCGGCATGTAGATTTTACATAAATAGGATCCTTAGTAAGGACATGTTCATCAACAACCCTGGGCTAATTTTTGTAAAAGGTTTTGGATCAACCTATAAAACCCGGTATTAATGCTATAGTATCTTATCTACCAAAAAAAGAAATACAATCTTATATTAGTTCAGAAAAGACATCTAAAAAAGCATGGAAAATCTTAGAGAAGATATTCAAAGGGAAAAATAAAGCCACTATCCTTCATCTTAAAACTCAACAACATTCCCTCAAAATGAACAGTGGTGAGAGCATAGAACTATTCCTAAGTAAGGTAGTAGATATTAAAGGGAAATTATTAACATTATGAGAAGAGACTAAAGATGAATTTTTTACTCAAGTAACCATGAGAGCACTTCCAGACAACTATAAATATTTGGTTACATCTTTACAAGTCCTAAGTAAAGATACTTCTTTTGATGGTCTAATCAATATTTTTCATGAGTATGAGGTGGAGAACATAGTTAAAGATAAAATGACTAACAATGCATTGGATTCAAAAGATAATCCATAGGTAAATATTGCTTCTTCATCAAAAGGATGAAGATCATGGAGCAACAGGTATTGTTATATATGCAAAATAAAAGGTTATAGTACTAACTATTGTAGATTCAATCCTAGAAATTAGAATCAAAAAAATCAAATGAACAATGGAAGAAAATTTCAACCACGCTAATATCAAAATAATCCTCATCAACAATAATTTTAGCATCCAACCAATTATCCCCAATTGGAGTATCATAAAGGGAATCAGAAAGGACACCTAGCTCAAAGGATAGAAGAAAATGAAGAACTAGAAGAACTAAAAAATGGTTATGAAGTTAAATATCTTTCAACAAGAATAATAGGTTAAGAAGACACCAACTACTTGCTTGAACAGGTTACATAAAACAAATAAGAATAATACAAACTTCAAGACCAAGAAGAATATCCATATTGAATATTGAAATCTTCAATACCCAAATAATGTAATATAGGAGGGTGTTAGAGTTAGAGTATACTACATCATTTGGGTCATGTAAATGTACCACCTTTGGTACATAGTCAGAGTAGAATATTACTTTTGGAGGAATTTAGCTAGTCACTTCAAACAATGTAATAAATGCACAAGTTTCAATGTGCAAGTTGTAATGTGTAAGGTGTTCGCTTGTACAACTAGGTAGAGTGTTGGCCAATGAATCTATCTTCCTATATAAAGGGCCTCATAGTGATAGTTCATATTAAGTTTATACCAAGCATATCAAGTGCATTATATTAAAGTGTAGTAGATAGTGGTAAAACTCTTGTATGGAGTACAATATAGTTCTTTAGCCTATATTAATGGATTTACCATCACCTCCATACTACGTTGTATTTTTACCACTTTCTAGTTATAGTATATTTTAGTGATATTGCAAAATTACTTTCTTTCATATTTTCTATATTTTATTAGGACCTATGATAGATCTCTCCCACTACATATATCTCAAAATCTAACAAAGAAAATCATTTTTTCCTCCATAAATAACTAGCTTTATAGTTTTTTGTAAAATCTAGGAATAATGGAAGAGGATGGACCTAGGGTGACTGCACAAGGAACCAACACCATTAAAGGAATATGGAATACTACAAAAGCAATGGTCAAGCTCTCATAGGGCTCTATCCCCCCTTTGGACCAAAAATTAGGCACCCCACCCATAACACAAAGAAATGGAAATTTATATACCTTTGTGAATAAAACATAATTAACCAAGGTAAATGTCTAGAGACCTTGCATCAAAAGCAACAAACGGTATCAAAATTCAAGCACAAGAGAAAGGTAATGATAGAAATAAACTTATACTATAAATAAGGAGCATTAAGGTTGGTGCATTCAAGATCACCTAGATACACCTCACAACTTGAGGAAAGGATCCTAGTTTTGCAAATGCTAGGGATTGTGAGAGCAACTCTTATCCAAATTTTGACTTCATGTCCAATAAAAAAGGTGATGAATTTTTAGGTTTCTTATCCTCATCAAACTAAGGATCCTCTATGAGTCACCAAAAATATAGTGATTCCTCACTGCACTTGGGTGGCGTAAGCCCATTTGACCCCTTTTTTAAGGTTGGACCTGATAAGAGACCAAATCATCCAAGGACCAGATGAAGACTCAAGTAAAATTGGATGGACTAGAGTTTTAGAAAAGGTAAAAATAAAAGCTCTAGTGACTAGACCTCCCTTAATGGGAGGCACAATCAAAATTTTTATGAAAATCACAAGGCTCCATAGTTAATTAAGACCATAGCATAAGCTTAGCCTAGGAATGCACCACTAGATCAAGCAACCATATACATCTAGCTAGTGGTGGCAATTGGTATAGTTGGATACAATAAGTAGGGAGGACTACCATGAGGAACATGAATTGAATTAGGATGATTGTTTTTATTAGAAAACATCCAACCATACTCCAAAATTTTAGGAGGGCAAATTTTTCTTCGAGGGCTCTCACCCTTGAACCCCTTCATGGAGGGACATTGTCCCCATACCCACAATATAGAGCCACTATCGTTACCTCGGACCCCATAGGATATGTAAATTTCTACAATCCCCTAAATTAATATATTTTCCTTGAAAGGAGGTACAACATTTAAGATAGCATAATTAGGCCTCTAGGGGAGTGACCACAAATCTAAGAGCTTTAATGGTGGGGGATCTCTACAACAATTCTCTAGCATGGGAAACATAATCTTATCTACCTCAAGATTGAGAACCATCAATGAAAAATTACTATGAGGAATAATTTTGAAATGGGAGATTTTGAATTCAAAAGTGAAAATACACCATGTACAATATATATATATATATATATACTTATCATTCTTCTTGAAGAACACAAGCTTATATTGAGAGGGGAATTGAAATATATAAGATCAACTTTTACTTTTATTTCCAAAACAATATTATGCAATATCAATAGCAATAATTAAAGCAATGCATAAATCATCACACACATGAGAGACACAAATTTAAAGTGGTTCACCCAATGTGGGTTACGACCATGGAGAAAATATTTCTTCTAAATTTTCTCAACAAATATCTTGGGAATTAATTCCCTATTACAATGTTTATGGACCTCTATCCAAAGGAGATCTCAATCCCCAATGCTCTGATTTGTGGATCTCTCTCCACAAGAGAATTATATCATCTTTTACTTTGTTTTGTGGATCTCTCTCCACAGGATAACTCTATTCCCTCTACTCTAGTTCATGGATATCTCTTCATAGGATAAATATATCCCTTCTACTCTGGTTTATGGATCTCTCTCCATAGGAGAACTCTATCCCCTCTAATATAGTTTTTTATCTCTCTCCAAGAATAACTCTATCTCATTTTCTTTGGTTTGTGGATATCCCTCCACAAGAGAACTCTATCCCATCTACTCTGGCTAATCTAAATCCTGCTCTTAACTCTATCTCAAATCTACACCAAACCTCGTCACATGGTTAGCACAAATCTTATCTAACTCTACTCACAAATCTATCTCAATGTAGTTTCAAGTCTTCATAAGACTTGATCAAATATACCTCAAATATACTCCACGTCTTCTCACAATAATTGCTCAAATATACCTCAAAGCTACTCTAAGTCTTCTCACAAGATTTTCTAATGTCTACCTCAAAGTTGTAAGTCTTCTCATAAGACTTGCTCAAATCTGTCTCCAAGCCTTCTCATAAGACTTGCTCAAATTTGCCTTCAAGTCTTCTCAAAATACTTGCTCAAATCTGCCTTCAAGCCTTCTCAAAAGACTTTCTCAAATATACCTTCAAGCCTTCTCAAAAGACTTGCTCAAATCTGCCTCAATACTGCTCACAAAACCTGCTCAAATATTTCCAAATATTGCATACAAAACCTTAAACATCTTTCAAAAATGCTTTCTTCAGGCAGACAATATTCTAATTAGAATTCATTTAACCTCTGGAACATATATAGAATGATATGCACTATAAAAAACCCAATACGTTCTTCACATTCACAAATATTGCATTCAACTAATTCAATCTGTATCTCTTGCAAAATCCCTTTCAAATCAAATTAAAATAGTGTATAACTTGCTTCACAAAATTATCTATATTTTTTACAAATTTACTCTCAAATATCAATCACACTAATGCAAAAATTGCCCTCACAATATCGATCTCAAATACTTTCACAATTGCTTTCAATCTTTCAAACCCTTGCACAAAAAAATTATAATGAAGTACAAACTTGATATCAACCCTAGCACAAGTATTTCAGATTTCTTTCGACAATGAAGCACAATTTGTTTCACAAACCTACCTCAAATATTTCCAACAATACACACTAATTAACCCTTTAATATCCACCTTATAATTCTAAAATATTTCAATAAAACACCTTAAATAAAAAGCTATATAACCATACCTCTTTGATGAAGGAGCTCTCTCAAAAACTTGTCTCAAGATATTTTATCTTTATTATGCCACTTTCAAGAGTTAGTTACCATAACACTTTTCAAATAAACCATAACATATTTCCTCAAACTTTACTCATAAAAATATTCAATATCTGTTGGACATTTTGAGTCCCTAAGCTAAAAAGTTGTCATTGATGTCAAAAGGACCTATGCAAGTAAGCACTATGATTTTCTCCAGAAAGAGCTTCATGAGAAGCAAAGGTTTTGATCAAAAGGATGCATGGCATTTGGTTCCAAAAATGAGCTTCACTGTAATCTTAGGAAAGGTTTTTTATTTAAAACCAAGGATGGCATATTTGAAATGGGTTTTTCTTAAAACCCAAGTTGGATTTTCGTTTCATTGAAAAAGGAGTCCCGGTGACAAAGTTATTTAACTTTGAAGTTTAAAGTTTAAATTTTAATATTTTAAAATTTAAATTTCCAAAGTGGAAATTCCCGTAGATGTCTTCAAATATGAGGGAGAAGACTATATAAATGGGTGCCTAAGGTTTATTAACACCTATCCTTGCTCGTGCTATTTTTGTTGGCTAGTGTATGCGAATCGAGCTTGTGCGAAAAATGTTTAAAGGCAGAGGTAGCGAATAAATCGGGGTGTGGTTGAATCCTAAGACAACATGGGCAATGTGACCTATTGGCAACTCAAGAAGTGCAAAGGCATTGGGAGGCACGAAGTCGTACGTTCGAGTTTTGGCAGAGTTGTTTTGGCAATTGCGAACTGGAGTGCCCAAGGCGCATGTGATTTGGCACATGTCGGTAGTGAGGCAAAGAAAAGGTACGTTGTGCCTTTCCCTTTGTGAATGAGTGGCTAGCTCATGTGGCAACCTTAGCTATGGCTAAGGCGCTCACGTTGAGGGCATTTTGAGGGGTCGAAACCCCTTGAGGAGGTATGAAACTTTTTTTTAATTAATTTTTATTGATGCCCTAAAGTTTGGAGTGATAAGGGTTAGAAAATATTTCATTTTGTAAAACCTTTGTTGTGTTTAAAAGGTTAAATAATTATTTTTTTTGTGAAAGCTATAGATTGTTATTTGAGCCTTATGGTATTGATTTGAATTTTTGAGAGCATTACTTTAGGATAAATAAGGGTTTTGAAATTGAGGATTATAATAGTGACTTATTGATTATTATTTTAAAGGGTTTTTCTATAGATGGACTTTGGTGGATGTGATTATTGAGTTGGAGTAAAAAGGTGTAAATTGAGTTATACTTTATCTTGTGATTATTATTTGAAGTCCACTAACCCTTGTTGAGATCAGAAAAATAAAGTGTGTTGAGTGTGGCAGATGTTGTGGACAACTTCTTGGCATAAAAAAAGTATGGGCAATATTCTCCATTAATTTGATTGGGTGGTTGATTTCTGAAAATATCATTGAAGTGAAAAGGATTGATTGTGGTTTCCTTTTGATATTTATTGGTTGAATGCTTCAAGGATTTCTGGTTTGAGAGTTATGGTTAAAACCTTGTTTTATAAGCATTGTTGTTGAAGCCATTAGTTGTGTGAAAAACCTGAGTTAAGGGTTTGAGAAGAACATGAGTATCATTGTTATGTGAGATTTGTTGTTGAACATTGTTGGAAACATTTTGAGTTGCTTGATTCCTATTTGGACTAGGGTTTGTGAGAAAGAGTTACTCATTGTGGTGATTGGTTGAGTAGATTTGTTTGAGCCTATTCAAGTGATTGTGTGAAGTGGTTGTTCAAGTTCCATTAAAAAAACTATTCAATAGTCTGATTTGATTTGAGTTGAGATTGATTTGAGCTAAGATTGGGATTTGAGTATAGAACATATTGAGTCTCTAACAATTCTCTTTATGCTTCTATGATATTGCTGAGTTGAGATTGGGATTTGAGTATAGAACATATTGAGTCTCTAACAATTATCTTTATGCTTCTATGAGATTGCTGAGTTGAGATTGATTTGAGTTGAGATTGAGATTTGAGTATAGAACATATTGAGTCTCTAACAATTCTCTTTATGCTTCTATGAGATTGAGTTGAGATTTTTTTGAGCTAATTTGAGGTAAGTCTTTGAGAAGGCTTGTGGACTAATTTTAAGTAAGCTTTTGTGAAAGCTTGATATGCATATTTGAGCAAGTCCTAGAGAGGACTTATTGAGAAGATTTGGACAATTTCTGAGTGAGCTTGTTGAGCATATTTGGACAAGTTCTAAGTGAGCTTGTTGAGCATATTTGGATAAGTTCTGAGTGAGCTTGTTGAGCAGATTTGAGCAAGTTCTAAGTGAGCTTGTTGAGCAGATTTGGAAAAGTTTTGAGTGAGCTTGTTGAATAGATTTGAGAAGGTTCTGAGGGATCCTATTGAGAATATTTGAGCAGGTTCTGAGTGGGCCTATTGAGAATATTTTATCAGGTTCTTAGAGAGCCTATTGAGCATATTTGAGCAGGTTCTGAGTGAGCCTATTGAGCATATTTGAGTAGGTTCTAAGTGGACCTATTGAGCATATTTGAGAAGGTTTTGAGTAAGCCTATTTACAGAGCTTTGGATGTGATAGAGTACATAGGATAGAGTCTTAGTGGATAGAGATCCAGCAACCAGGACAATTGAATACATATCTGAGTGAGGAGTCTTCAAGTGGAGAGATATCCACAAGTCAGTGCAGCAGAGAGGTATAGTCTTCTAGAAGATCACTAGCCAGAGCAGAAGGGGAAAGAGTTCTCCTGTGGAAGAGATCCACTAACTTGAGATTTAGTGGATCAACATATCCTTTGTATAGAGGTCCATAAACATTGTAATTGGGAAGGATTCCCAAGAGATTGATTGAGAAAGTTTTAGCAAAATATTTTCTTTGTGGAGTAGCCCACATTGGGTGAACCACGTAAATTGTTGTGTCACTTTTGTGGATGGTTTTTTGTGTATTTCTTTGATTATTGCTATTAATACTGATATCTATACACTGCATAATATTAAATTGAAAAGAAAAGTAAAATATGGTCTTATATTGTTCACCCCCCCTCTCAGTATAAGCTTGTGTTCTTCAATATCAAGACAAAGTTTTGACAATAATCAACCCCTCTCAATATTTATTTTTATCACAAATTACACACAACAATTTAAACTATGGTCATACCTTATCACTCCTACTTATAAGAGCCACTTGTAATTCAATATCCCTAAGTGCATACCATACACTAATTTTACTTTCAAGCACCTTATTGCTCCTTTTTTAAAAAATTATTCCAACTTTATAAAGTTACAACCAGAATCTAAAATATCATTATGTCCTTAAAAATATTAAATTTCATATCATTACCCTTATATCTCCCTAGTGTTGGAAATTTGAGCATGTTGAGTTGTCATTGATGTCAAAAGAAAGATATAATCTTAAAAAGAGAACATGAGACAATGAGGCAGTGAGAAAAATGTAAGGCTTTCTCCGTGGGAGTATTTGCAAAAGAAAAATAAAATATTTAGTTGATTTACCATGGTGGTATTTGTAAAAGAAAAATAAAGGGTTTAGTTGATTTACCATGGTGGTACTTGCAAAAGAAAAAATGATTTATGGTGGAAAAGTCTTTATCTTAAGTAAAGGCCCAAAGAAAAATTATAATATTTAAATCCTTGGAGATTTAAATTATTATAATAATTAGAAATAAATTATGAGCATCAAAATTTTGGTTGGAATTTGAATGCGTCGATGTCAACGACCATGTCAACTATTATATACATATATATAATGCAAATCCTAGGTTGAAAAATTATTATGTGTAATTGAGCCTCCAAGTTTTTTTTCATTCACAGCAGAGGAGAAGAAAAAGATAGTCTTTTTTGCATATCGAGGTAGAGTATGGAATAAGGAGAAGGGTCTCTGAACCTTATTTCCATCCAAGAAAATAACCCAAATGGTAGAACCCACGGTGCTAAGGAGTGGCAGAAGAGATGTCTCGAGTTCAAGACACGACAAAAGCAAGGAGATAAGGTTTTTTGATTTGACTCATGGTGAAGTTTGGGTATAAATTCTATCAAGCACCTTTTTGTATTATGTGGGTGGCTATATCATGCAGTGGCCTAGATGATGGGTAAGACGTGGGGCAAGCAAGCGATGCAGGTTCGAATCACGATGGCAACATCAAGGGGAAATATTTTTTGTTGAAAATTAATGTTAAGGTTTTGAAGACATATCTCCGTAAGAGCAAATTAAAGAGATTTTTGTGCTAGATATTGTGAACTACTTGTGCTAATATTATAGACAAGTTAGAGCATCCTTGTAAAATATTTTAAACATTGGTTTGAGAGATATTGATTGCAATTATGAAGGTGGTTGTTATCAATTTTGTGAAGGGAAATTGTGTATTAGTGTGATTGATATTTGAGAGAAAATTTGCAAGAAAGATCAATTTTGTGAAACAAGTTATACATTGTTTGATTTGATTTGAAAGGTATTTTGCAAGAGAAAGAGATTGGTTGATTGAGTAAAAGATTTAGGAGTGTGAAATATATTGTATTTTTGATAGAGCATATCATTCTCTATATGTTCCATAGGTTAAATGTATTCTAAGTAGAATTTGTCTGTGTGAAGAAAGTTTTTTTGAAAGAGATTTAAGTTGTGTTTGTATGTAAGTTTTGGAAATATTTGAGCAAGTTTTGTGACTGGCCTAAGGATAGGTTTGATCAAGTCTTTAAGAAGGCTTGAAGATATATTTGAGCAAGTCTTTTGAGAAGACTTGAAGGCAGATTCGAGCAAGTCTTTTGAAAATACTTAAAGGCAGATTTAAGGAAGTCTTTTGAAAAGACTTGAAATAGAATTGAGAGTAGGTTTGATTGTTGATTTGTTCAAGCTTTGTGTTAAGGCATTGGGCATATTTGAGATATAGTTTGGTGTGGATTTGAGATAGAATTAAGAGTATATTTGTAAGCATAATTAGAGTAGATTTTTTCTAGACTTGGGATATATTTTGGTGCATATTTAAGATAGAGTTTGCTGCAAATTTGTGAGAAGAGTTAGAGTAGATTTGTACTAGACTTGGGATAGATTTTGGTGTAGATTTGAGATAAATTTAGGAGCAGGATTTCGAGATGATAAAGTAAAGAGGATAGGGGTCTCTAGTGGATAGAGGTCCATCAGCCAACGTAGTGGGGAAAAAGGTCTCCTATGGAGAGATATCCATAAGCTAGAGTAGTGGGGATAGAAGTCTTCTAGAAGTTCACTAGCCAGAGCATAGGAGATAGAGTTCTCTTGTGGATAGATATTCATGAACTAGAGCAAGGGGAAAGAGTTATCCTATGGATTAAGATCCATGAACTAGCTGGGAAGATAGAGTCATTCTATGAAGAGAGATTCGTGAACCATTTGAGGAGATAGATTTCTCCTAGATCAAATTCCATGAAATAGAGCAAGGGGATAGAGTTTTCTTATGGAGAGATATCCATGAACCAAAGCAAGGGTATAGAGTTCTCTTGTGGAGAGAGATCCATGAACTAGAGTAAGGGAATAGAGTCATCCTATGGAGAGAGATCCATGAACCAAAGCAAGGTGATAGAGTTCTCTTATGGAGAGAGATCCATGAACCAAAGCAAGGGGATAGATTTCTCCCGTGGAGAGAGATCCATAAATCAGAGCATATGGGATTGGTGTCTCCTTTGGATAGAGGTCCATAAATATTGTAATAGAGAATTGATTCCCAAGATATTTGTTGAGAAAATTTAGAAGAAATATTTTCTCCGTGGAGTAGCCCACATTGGGTGAACCACATTAAATTTATGTCTCTCTTGTGTGTGATGATTTTTGCATTTCTTTGATTACTGCTACTAAAATTGCCATTGATAATATTAGATAATATTGTTTGGGAAAGAAAATTAAAAGTCTATATTATACTGTTCACCCCCCTCTCAGTATTCCTTCAAAAAATTCTACATCTTGAAGAAATAAAATATAGGAACACATATGGCATCTCAAAATGGATCTTCATAAAATAAGGCACCATTGTTTGATGGGAACAACTATGCTTTCTAGAGCATAAGAATGAAGACTTAATTGATGGAACAAGGATATGAGACATGGCAAGCCATTGAGAATGGGTTCACACCTACAACTACTCCTCCCACAGATAAATATGGTAAGATGTTACATGGGAATAATGCCAAGGCTATGAATGGAATCTGAAGTGGATTATGTGAAGCAAAATTTGTAAAATTTATGCATTGCAAATCAGTAAAAGAGATATGGAAAAAATTGAAGCAAACATATGAGGGAGATAAAAATGTCAAGATGGCAAAACTACAAAACCACAATAAAAGGTTTATAGATTTGAATATGGAATATGAGGAAGACATTGCTACATACTTACTTCATGTGGATGAGGTTTTTAATACCATGCATGGACTTGAATTCAAAATTGAAGATTCTAGTGTTGCTCAAAAGGTATTAAGGTTACTTCTTATGAGGTATTATGGAAAGGTTTCTGCTATAGAAGAGATGAGAGATATTGAAAAATTGACCATGGATGAGATGGAATTCTCACGGCTTATAAGATGAGAATAATAAAGGACCCCAACTCCAAGAAAGAGGTAGATTTCAAATCATCAAAGAAGACAAAATATAAGAAATTAGAATCATTTGGTGACTCAAGAAGTGATGAAGAGGCTAACTATGGTAGAAGAAACAAGGACTCAAGAAAGCACAAAGTTATGAAAATAGTGAAATGTTTTAATTATGGTAATTTTGGTCACTATGCATCTAATTGTCTGGAAGCTAGAAGCAGTAGCAATGAAGAGAAATAAGATCATAAGAAAAATGGAGGAAAATCTAGGTATGAAAAGAAAAACAGGTATAGTCAAGGCAAGCATGAAAATAAGTTCTTTCAAAATCACAAGAAGAGTTTCTATGTTAGCAAGGAAAGCAAGGCTTCAAGTGACAGTGATGAAAGACTCTCAGATAGTGAAGAATAAGAGATCCTATTCTTGGCAATAGAAGAGGAAGAAGATGCTCCTATTAAAGATCAAGTCAAAGAAGATGCTCCAGTAATTAAAATCCAAGAAAGTGGAAAATAAGCTAACTTCATAAGAAGGGATAAGAAGGAACTAAGAATACTCAAATGTTTTATTTGTGGTAACTTTGGTCACCTTGAAGATCACTGTACAAAGAATGGGTTTAGTAGCAGTGAAGAAGAATATGAAGATGCTCTTGAAGACCTAGAAGAATATTTAGAAATAGAAGAAGAAGCCACAATCAATCTAGAATAGGAACTTATTGTTGCTCTTAGAGAGTTGAAAAAAGTTATAAAGTAGAACTCAAGATTTAAGTATCAAATTTAATAGGATGAGAAAAAAAATCATGGCTTATACAAGATCTCAATGACTTGAAAGTTAAAGTTGAAAAGGCAAAAAGAGTTGAAGAAGTCATGACTGAATAGTTAAAGGCAAAAGAGTTAGAATGTGAAAGACTAGAACAAGAGGTAGTTTCACTAAGGATGGAAGTGAAAGATTCTAATGACAAGCTATACAAGTTTGGAAAATTTTCAAAGACTTTGGATAAGATTATCATTGCATAAATATCTTCATCTATCAAAATAGGACTTGGTTTTGAAGAAGGACAAGGGAAACAAGAAAGAGGGTCAAGCTCAAACTCAAAAGAGGAGGAAGTTTTAGAAGAAGAGAGTGAAGAATAAATTGAGACTTATGAGGATAAGTTGAAGAATAGAAGCTTCACTAAGAAAGGAAATAATGCACAAACAAGAAATAGGGATCATCATAGAGAAGAAAGGACTAAGAGACCAGTAGGCTCAAGATAAGATTTCTTCAAAGGATGTTATTTTTCATGTAATCGGTTTGGTCACAAGGCTATGCATTGTAGGGTTCATGGAAAGGAGTATGGTTTTACTAAGAGGAACTTCAAATATGGACATATCTTTCAAGGGTATTGTTACTCTTGTAATCTTTTTGGTCATAAAGCAATCCTTTGCAAGGTTCATGATAGAAATGAGTATGGCTTCACCAGGAGGAACTTCAAGATATTTGCATCTTCTAAGAACTACAACATTAAGTTTTACAAGTGCAATAATCTAAGGCATAAGGCCAAGTGGTGTAGAACAAAGTTTCCAAATGTTCCAAAAATAAGTAAGAACATGTACACTCAAAAGGATCAAAAAGGTATGTTAAGAAATAAGGTTGACAAAGAAAAAGAGCATTATATACTGGGGGTAGATATACTCCCACACCAAAATTAATCACCTCAAGGAGAGGAGGTGGATAGGGGGCTGAGCTAAGAATATTATCTTTAGCCCCAAAGGAGTCCTTTTGCCATTGATATCAATAGGGGAGATATTTGAGTAAAGGGAAGAGCATTCAGTCAGGAGAGCAGTTTCTAAGGGGAGCATATTTGGAATCAAGTGTTTTGGAAAATGAATTTTTAGAAAAGGGTTACCATCAATGACAAAGGGGGAGATTGTTAGAAATTTCAGTATGTTGAGTTGTCATTGATGTTAAAGGAAAGATGTAATCTTCAAAAGGGAACATGAGACAATGAGACAGCAAGAAAAAGATAAGGCTTTCTTCGTGGGAGTATTTGCAAAAGAAAATAAAAGGTTTAGTTGATTTACCATGGTGGTATTTGAAAAAGAAAAAAAAAAGGGTTTAGTTTATTTACCATGGTGGTACTTGCAAAAGAAAAAAATATTTATGGTGGTAAAGTCTTTATCTTAATTAAAGGCCCAAAGAAAAATTATAATATTTAAATCCTTAGAGATTTAAATTATTATAATAATTAAAAAAATTTATGAGCACCAAAATTTTGGTTGGAAATCGAATGTGTCGATGTCAAGGACCATGCCAACTATTATATATATATATATATATATATATATATATATATATATATATATATATATATATATATAATTCAAATACAAGGTTGAAAAATCATTGTGTGTGTAATCAAATGTCCAAGTTTTCATTCGTTCACGACAGAGGAGAAGAAAAAGGTAAAGTATTTTTTGCATATCAAGGCAAAGCATAAAATAATTAGGGGCTCTGAACCTTATTTCCATCTGGGTAGCTAGCCCAGACGATAAAACCTATGGTTCTAAGGAGTGGTAGAAGAGAGGTCTCAAGTTCGAGATGTAGTGGAAGCAAGAAGATAAGGTTTTTCATTTTGACTCATGGTGAAGTTTGGGTATGAAGGACAACAAGTACCTTTTGGTGATGTGTGGGTGGCTAGCCCACACGGTGGCTTAGTTGGTGGCTAAGGTGTAGGGCCAGCAAGCAGTGTAGGTTTGAATCATAGTGGCAACAACAAGGGGATTTTTTTTTGTTTAAAATTAATGCTAAGGTTTTGAAGACATATCTCCATAAGAGAAAATTAAAGAGAGTTTTGTGCTAAATATTGTGAACTACTTGTGCTAGGGTTGAAGACAAATTAGAGCATCCTTGTGAAATATTTTAAATATTGGTTTGAGAGATATTGATTGCAATTGTGGAAGTTGTTGAAATCAATTTTGTGAAGGGAAATTGTGTATTAGTGTGATTGATATTTGAGAGAAAATTTGCAAGAAAGATAGACCAGTTTTGTGAAACAAGTTATACATTGTTTGATTTGATTTGAAAGGGATTTTGCAAGAGAAAGAGATTGGTTGATTGAGTACAAGATTTGTGAGTGTGAAACATATTGATTTTTTTTTAGAGTATATCATTCTCTATATGTTCTAGATGTTAAACAAATTCTAAGTAGAATTTATCTGTGTGAAGAATGTTTTTCTGAAAGAGATTTAAGTTGTGTTTGTATGCAAGTTTTGGAAATATTTGAGCAAGTTTTGTGAGTGGCCTAAGGACAGGGTTGAGCAAGTATTTGAGAAGGCTTGAGGATAGATTTGAGAAAGTATTTTGAGAAGACTTGAAGGTATATTTGAGCAAGTATTTTGAAAATACTTGAAGGCATATTTGAGCAAGTCTTGTGAAGACTTGAAATAGAATTAAGAGCAGGTTTGATTGCTGATTTGTTCAATCTTTGTGTTAAGGATTGGGGTAGATTTGAGATAGAGTTTGGTGCAGATTTGAGATAGAATTAATAGTAGATTTGTGAGTAGATTTAAAGCAGATTTATGCTAGACTTGGGATAGAGTTTGGTGCAGATTTGAGATAGTTTAGTGCAAATTTATGAGCAAAGTTAGAGAAAATTTGTGCTAGACTTGGGATAGAGTTTGGTGCAAATTTGAGATAGATTTGAGAGTATTCTTTAGAGGTGATAAAGTAGAGTGGACAGAGGTATCTAGTGAATAGAGGTCCATAAGCTAGTGTAGTGGGGACAAAGGTCTCCTATGGAGAGATATCTACAAGCCATAGCAGTGGGGGAAAAAGTATTCTAGAAGTTCACCAACCAAAGTAGAGGGGATAGAGTTATTCTATGGATAGAGATCCATGAACCAGAGTAAGTGGAAAGAGTTCTATTGTGGAGTGAGATTCGTGAACCAGTTGGGAATATAGAGTTCTTCTATGGAGAGATATCCATGAAATAGTTAAGGAGATAGATTTCCCCTAGATCAAGTTCCACGAACTAGAGTAAGGGGATAGAGTTCTCCTATGAAGAGATATCCATGAATCATAATAAGGGGATAGAGTTATCCTATGGAGAGAGATCCACAAACTAGAGCAAGGGACTAAAGTTCTCCTATGGAGAGAGATCCATGAACCAAAGCAAAGGGATAGAGTTCTCCTATGGAGAGAGATCCACGAACTAGAGCAAGGGGATAGAGTTCTCCTATGGAGAGAGATCCACAAATCAAAGCATAGGGGATTGGTGTCTCCTTTGGATAGAGGTCCATAAACATTGTAATAGGGAATTTATTCCCAAGACATTTTTTTAGAACATTTAGAAGAAATATTTTCTCCGTGGAGTAGCCCACATTGGGTGAACCATGTTAAATTTGTGTCTCTCTTGTGTGTGATGATTTGTGCATTGATTTGATTACTGATATTGATATTGCCATTGATAATATTGGATAATATTGTTTGGGAAAGAAAAGTAAAAGTTTATCTTATACTATTCACCCTCCTCTCAGTATAAGCATGTGTTCTTCACCTAGACTATGCAATATGCACTTTTAATAACCAAAAATTAAACCTTATGCCTCCCTTGTTCAAGTGCTAACATACCTCAACATTTAAACAAAAATTTATGCCCTTACCCACGTTTGCCACTATCGCCGAGATTCGAACATGAAACCTCATGGTGCCCATGCTCTAGCATGAGCTAGAGTGCTAGTTGGCCTGGCCCCACCTTCTAGAACAAATCATGCACAAAAATATTTTATGCCTTCCTCTTTGCCCAAACGTGATTCACAAAATTAAACTACCACGGGGATTCAAAACCAAGACCTATCCACTACCACGCCTTACGCAGGACCCACCTACCACCTGGGCTAGTAGCCCTGGTTGAAACCAAGTCATGCACTCTCCCTTATGGTTCATTGTCACTTGCTAGAACCACGTGCGCTAAATTTTCTTCTCCCTCTTCCCTTCAACGAATGGCGCTTTAATTTCCTTGCTCTACGCTCCACAAAAATTGATTAATTCATGTGCTATTTTTCAAAACTTTGAAAAATGATTTATGCTCCTCCTTAAATACACATTTGATTTTTTGCTATGACGTCGGCTCAACCTTTTATTGCCACCTTTTTAAATTCGAATTTTGGCGCCTTTGATAATTCAAATTTATTTTATTTTTAACATAATATTTAACCTTGGTGTTAAATATTATTTATTATATTATTTAACCTTGGTGTTAAATAATATTTTTGCTTGTAGTCCTTTGTCAACTTAATTTCTTTTTGAGACCTTTGTCCAATGCACTTTCAATCCTCCTTTTAATAAGTCCTTTTGGCCTAAATATTATAATATTATCTCTTTTCTCTTAAACCATGGGCTTAAACTTGGGCCTTCAACCTTTTAACCAACCACTTAGAACTTTGTCCCAAACCTCTTTGGCTTATAATATAAAATATTATAACCTTTTCCTTTTTATCAATTTCCTTGCATTGGGATGAACTTTGCCTTGCATCTTATAAACCTTATCTTATTGCCATACCAAACTATCTTTGGCATCAATGACAATTAATGACATCAACCTTTGACATCAATGACAACACAATTACTCAAAATTTCCAACAATCTCCCCCTTTGTCATTGATGGTAACCCTTTCTAAAAATTCCTTTTCCAACCACTAGATTCCAAATCTGCTCCCCCTAACTGAATGCTCTCTCCCTTACTCAAATCTCTCTCCCTTTGACATCAATGGCAAAGGGACTCCTTTGGGGCTAAAGATAAGACTCTTAGCTCAGCCCCCTCCCCACCTCCTCTCCTTGAGGTGATTAATTTTGGGGTGGGAGTATCTCTACTCCTAACATACAATGCTCTTTTTCTTTGTCAACCTTCTTTTTCAATATTTTTGTAGCCATACCCTTTTGATCCTTTTGAGTGTCCCTGTTCTTGCTTGTCTCTAGAAGTTCTGGAAACTTTGTTCTACACCACTTGGCCTTATGCCCAAGATTATTGCACTTGTAACACTTAATGTTGTAATTCTTGGAAGGTGCAAATATCTTGAAGTTCCTCTTGGTGAAGCCATAATCATTTCTGTCATGAACCCTACAGTGGATCGCTTTATGACCAAAGTGATTACAAGAGTAGCAATACCCTTGAAAGAGATGTCCATATCTGAATGAGTTGAAGTTCCTCTTAGTGAAACCATACTCTTTTTTTCATGAACCCTACAATGCATAGCCTTGTGACCAAAATGATTACATGAAAAACAATGTCCTTTGAAGAAATCTTATTTTGAAACCTCTGGTCTCTTAGTCCTTTCTTTGCCTTCTCTATGATGATCCATGTTTCTAGTTTGTGCATTGTTTCCTTTCTTAGTGAAGCTTCTATTCTTCAACTTACTCACATAAGTCTTAATTTCTTCTTCACTCTCTTCCTCTGAAACTTCCTCTTCTTTAGAGCTTGAGCTTGACCCTTCTTCTTGTTTCCCTTGTCCTTCTTCAAAACCAAGTCCTATTTTGATAGATGAAGATCTTTGTGCATTGATAATTTTATCCAAAGTCTTTGAACTTTTTCCAAACTTGTGTAGCTTGTCCTTAGAATATTTCACTTCCATCCTTAGAGAAACTACCTCATGTTCTAATATTTCACATTCTAACTCTTTTACCTCTAACTTTTCAACCATGACCTCTTTAAATCTCCTTGCCTTAGCTTTTGAGTTTGTTAGGTCTTGTAGAAGCTTTTCCTTTTCTTCCTCATGTTCTTGAACTTGAGCCTTTAGTCTTGAATTCTGCTTTCTAACTCTTTTCAACTCTCTGAGAGCAACAATAATTTCTTCTAGATTAAATTTTCCTTTGAAAGAACTTCTTTTCATGCTTGCCTTGACCATACCTATTTTTCTTTTCATGCCTGGATTTTCCTTCTTCCTTTTTCTTATGATCCTATTTCTCTTCACTGCTACTACTTTTAGCTTGTGGAAAATTAGATGCATAGTGACAAAAATTACCACAATTAAAACATTTCATAGTCTTCATACCTTTGTGCTTTCTTGAGTCCTTGTTTCTTCTCACATAGTTAGCTTCTTCATCACTGCTTGACTCACCACTTGATTTTGGTTTCTTATCTTTTGTCTTCTTTGAAGCTTTGAAAGTTACCTCTTTCTTGGAGTTGGGATCCTTTACTATTCTCATCTCATAAGCTATGAGAATTCCATGTAACTCATCCATAGTCAACTTATCAATATCTCTCATCTCTTCTATAGCTGAAACCTTTCCATCATACCTCATAGGGAGTGATCTTAATACTTTCTGAGCAACACTAGAGTCTTCAATTTTGAATCCAAGTCCATGCATGGTATTAAAAACCTCATCCACATGAAGTAAGTATGTAGCAATATCTTCCTCATCTTCCATATTCAAATCTTCAAACCTTTTCTTGTGGTTTTTGCAGTTTTGCCAATTTGACCTTTTTATCTCCTTCATATGTTTGCTTCAATTTTTCCCATATCTCTTTTGCTGATTTGCAATGCATAACTTTCACAAATTCTGCTTCACGTAATCCACTTAAGATTCCATTCATAGCCTTGGCATTATTCACATGTAACAACTTACCATATTTATCTGTGGGAGGAGTAGTTGTAGGTGTGAACCCATCCTCAATGGATTGCCATGTCTCATATCCTTGTGCCATCAAGTAAGTCTTCATTCTTATACTCCATAAGGCATAATTATTCCCATCAAACAATGGAGCCTTATTTGATGAAGATCCATTCTGAGATGCCATCTGTGTTCCTATAATATCTTCCTTCAAGCTGTTAGACTTTTCCGAAGGAACCCGCTCTGATACCAATTGAAGAACATAAGCTTATACTGAGAGGGGGGTGAACAGTATAAGATCAAATTTTACTTTTCTTTTCCAAACAATATTATCAATTGCAATATCAATAGTAGTAATCAAAGCAATGCACAAATCATCACACACATGAGAGACACAAATTTAACATGGTTCACCCAATGTGGGTTACATCCACGGAGAAAATATTTCTTCTAAATTTTCTCAACAAATCTCTTGGGAATCAATTCCCTATTACAATATTTATGGACCTCTATCCAAAGGAGATCTCAATCCCCAATACTCTAGTTTGTGGATCTCTCTCCATAGGAGAACTCTATCCTCTTTGCTCTGGTTTGTGGATCTCTCTCCATAGGAGAACTCTATCCCTTATGCTCTAGTTCATGGATCTCTCTCCACAGGAGAACTCTATCCCCTCTACTCTAGTTTATGGATCTCTCTCCATAGAATAACTCTATCCCCTCTGCTCTGGTTTGTGGATCTCTCTCCATAGGATAAATCTATCCCCTCTACTCTAGTTTATGGATCTCTCTCCATAGGAGAACTCTATCCCCTCTAATTTGGTCTACTCCAAATCTTACTCTCAACTCTATCTCAAATATACACCAAACCTCATCACAAGGTTAGCATAAATTTGCTCTAACTCTACTCACAAATTTATCTCAATTTTATTTCAAGTCTTCACAAGACTTGCTCAAATCTACCTCCAAGTCTTCTCACAAGACTTTCTCAAATATACCTCAAAGCTGCTCTAAGTCTTCTCACAAGACTTGCTCAAATCTACCTCAAATATATTCCAAGTCTTCTCACAAGACTTGCTCAAATCTACCTTCAATCCTTCTCAAAATACTTGCTCAAATATACCTTCAAGCCTTCTCAAAAGACTTGCTCAAATATGCCTTCAAGCCTTCTCAAAAGACTTGCTCAAATCTACCTTCAATCCTTCTCAAAAGACTTGCTCAAATCTGCTTCAATACTGCTCATAGAACCTGCTCAAATATTTCCAAATCTTGCATACAAACAAAGCTTAAATCTCTTTCAAAAATGCTTTCTTCAAACAGAAAATATTCTACTTAGAATTCATTTAACCTCTGGAACATATAGAGAATGATATGCACTATCAAAAACCCAATATGTTCTTCACATTCACAAATCTTGCATTCAACTAATCCAATCTCTATCTCTTGCAAAATCCCTTTCAAATCAAATCAAATCAAAATAGTGTATAACTTGCTTCACAAAACTGATCTATCTTTCTTACAAATTTCCTCTCAAAGATCAATCACACTAATGCACAAATTTCCCTCACAAGATTGATCTCAAACACTTTCACAATTGCTTTCAATATCTCTCAAACCAATGCTCAAAATGTTTCACAATGAAGTACAAACGTGATCTCAATCCTAGCACAAGTATTTCAGATTTCTTTCAACAATGGAAGCACAATTTGTTTCACAAACCCTAGCTCAAATATTTCCAACAATACACACTAATTAACCCTTTTATCTCCACCTTATAATTCTGAAATATTTCAACCAAACACCTTAAAGAAAGAGTGATATAACCATACCTCTTTGATGAAGGAGCTCTCTCAAAAACCTGTCTCAAGATATTCTGTCTTTCTTATGCCACTTTCAAGGGTTAGTTAGCATAACACTTTTCAAACCAACCATAACATCTTTCCTCAAAATTTACTCATAAAAATATTTAATATCAAGACAAAGTTTTGACAATAATCAAGCCCTCTCAATATTTCTTTTTATCAAAAATTACACACAACAATTTAAACCATAGTCATACCTTATCACTCCTACTTATAAGAGCCACTTGTAATTCAATATCCCTAAGTGCATACCATACACTAATTTTACTTTCAAGCACCTTATTGCTCCTTTCTTTCAAAAATTATTCCAACTTTATAAAGTCACAACCAGAATCTAAAATATCATTATGTCCTCAAAAATATTAAATTTCAAATCATTACCCTTATATCTCCCTAGACTATGCAATATGCACCTTTTTAATAACCAAAAATTAAACCTTATGCCTCCCTTGTTCAAGCGCTAACATACCTCAACATTAAAAAAAAATTTATGCCCTTACCCGCATCTGTCGTTGTCAGTGAGATTCAAACACGAAACCTCACGGTGCCCACGCTCTAGCGTGAGCTAGAGTGCCAAATTGGCTGGTCCCACCTGCTGGAACAAATCATGCATAAAAATATTTTATGCCTTCCTCTTTGCCCAAACATGATTCACAAAAATTAAACTACCGTGGGGATTCAAAACCGAGACCTATCCACTACCATGCCTTACGCAGGACCCGCCTGCCACCTGGGCTAGCAGCCCTGGTTGAAACCAAGTCGTGCGCTCTCCCTTATGGTTCGCTATCACTTGCTAGAACCATGTGCACTAACTTTTCTTCTCCCTCTTCCCTTGATGAATGGTACTTTAATTTCCTTGCTCTACGCTCCACGAAAATTGAATAATTCATGTGCTCTATTTCAAAACTTTGGAAAAACGATTTATGCTCCTCCTTAAATACACATTTGATTTTTTGCTATGATGTCGGCTCAACCTTTTATTGCCACCTTTTTAAATCAAATTTTGGCGCCTTTGATAATTCAAATTTATTTTATTTTTAACATAATATTTAACCTTGGTGTTAAATATTATTTATTATATTATTTAACCTTGGTGTTAAATAATATTTTTGCTTGTAGTCCTTTGTCAACTTAATTTCTTTTTGAGACCTTTGTCCAATGCACTTTCAATCCTCCTTTTAATAAGTCCTTTTGGCCTAAATATTATAATATTAAAATATTATAATATTATCTCTTTTATCTTAAACCATGGGCTTAAACTTGGGCCTTCAACCTTTTAACCAAACACTTAGAACTTTGTCCCAAACCTCTTTGGCTTATAATATAAAATATTATAACCTTTTCCTTTTTATCAATTTCCTTGCATTGGGATGAACTTTGCCTTGCATCTTATAAACCTTATCTTATTGCCATACCAAACTATCTTTGGCATCAATGACAATTAATGACATCAACCTTTGACATCAATGACAACACAATTACTCAAAATTTCCAATACTTCTCATTGTAATCTATCAAAATTCCTACATCCTTCTAAGAGGTGCTTTCCTTCATTCTCCTTCATGTCCCAACCTGGCATGAACCTTGTGTGGCCTATAAAGTAGTTTTTTAAACTCTTCCCTCTGTATGTATGTAACTCGAAGTTCACATTCATAAAGAATATATGACTTTTTAATTATCTCTATCCTAGCTTTGGTGTAGATGTTTTTTTTCTACTGCATGTTCTCAATAGGGTCCTATGTTCCTCATGCACTATCAGCTACCACACATGTGTTTGTTCAAAACCATTAGGATGTAGGATTTTTCATATTATTTTTATTTAGTGCATAAACATCCCTTAGGCTAGGCTAGATGGTTTTATGTTTTCCATAATCTACTACTTTCCTTTACTTTTCCTACATTTTACCACTTTCCTACAATTTTCTTTATGTTCTTTTTCCCCTTTTCCTCCTTTAAGTAGTCTAGGCTAGGAGTAGAGTAGTGTATCGAGAGTATAATAACAAGTGCTAAAGAAGACACCTAGAAGTAAGAAAAAAACCTTAGAGTTTGTTTTATGGGAGTGCATCACATGCTCTATCAAACTTCCTGAGACTAGTGCCCCTACATAGGGCATAGAGCACCATATGCACTTGCTCAATCGAGGTGGAAATAGAAACTAAGGCCACAACCATGGGGGGTCATGGCATACAAGGAGTATAAGGGGGTAACTCTTGTCACCCTAATACATAATTAATTAATTCCTTAATAAATTACCCAATCATTATAAAAATGGGAGTAACTTTGACTCCCTTAATCATATAATATGTTCCTTATATGAACATGAAGTTGTCATCCAAAAATTCCTTAATAATGAAACCTTTAGTAATGATAAAAAAGAAAAATCCCTAGTTCCCTCACTTATAAGATAACACTTTCACTAGAAAATTAAAGTATTATCATTGAATTTCTTAAATATATTAACGATGAAGATATTCCCCTAATGGAAAACTCTTTTAAGGATTGTCCTTAAAAACAAATGTTTATAAATTGTCCTCTCATTCTACCCTCATTACCATAAAAATGATAGCAATAAATAAAATACTTCCTTAAATAAATATTTCCCTAAGGATTACTCGTTTTCCTCTTATCCTATTCACTCACAAGTTGCTTCAAACCTCAATTCTTTGCAACTTAATCCTATCAATAATATTGTTCGAAACATTAGAACCCAAGGTATTCATCCATCAATGCACCATCATTCCTTATGTCATGTTGAACTCTTGAGAGATGATATAATTTACCCCTTGTTTAAACAATCCAACATTGTATGCAACCCTAATTTACGTATACCTCCAATTGCTTCAATCCCTCATTCTTTTAATGTAAGTATAAGTCTTGCTCAAACCTCTATTTCTTTTACCACTTGTTCTACATTCATCAAACCTATTAATTCAAATAATTTGGGGATAAGCCATAGGATGTCACCTTTGATACCATCAATCTTATCCTTGTTTTAGTTCTCAATATCCTTTGGTATTACCTCAAATACCTTCAAATCACTTCTCCTTGAATATCAAAATATAAACTCTATACTAGAACAATTAGAAAGACAAGACTCTAAATTAGAGAAAGTAGAGCAACAAATAGCCTCCATCCAAAAATCCTCTTCCAATCACAAGTAATCCTATGAAGACTTACCCAATAAACTAATAGATCCCATAAAAGTTAGGCATCCCTTTCCCACTAACTTTAAAACACCTAAAATTCATATATATGAAGGAAATAAAGACCCTCTCAAGAACCTTACACTTGTACTAACATTGAACATAACGAAATATTGTTACTAAAATATTTTTCTAAATCCATAGTAGCCATACCTTGGAATGGTATTACCAATTACCAAGACATCCCCTCAAAAATATCAAGGACTTATCTGAGATATTTGTCAAATAACTCTCCATTTACATTGAAAAGAAGCCCACATGACCTTCTTGAACTCAAATAAGCTCAAGATAAAATTTTGGTTGATTTCCTAGGAATATGGAAATCCTTGGTGGGGAAGCTCCAATTTGTCCCCCCATAAAAAGGCCACTTAAACATATTTATAAGAAATATTAATAAACAACTATCTTTCCACTTAGAAATATTCAATGCATCTTCCCCAGAATATGCCATAGAAATAGCTAGGAAAGTAAAAAACACCCTTCGTAGAAGAGGGTAATTGAAGTCTAAGACTCCTAAATAAGTAGATAAATATTTCCCTTACCCAAAGTATGAAAGTAAGAACAAACAGGTTATAGGCAATGAAGCCACAAGTTCTTTCTATATCAACAATGTCAATGCAATTACAAACCCCTAAGAGATTTTTATACAACTAAAACCACAACAAATCTTTACTAGATTAGACAAATATTCTAGTGATGTCATAAAAAACTACTTGAAGCCAAGATGATGGAACTTCCACCCATAAATTCTATAGATTCTAATAGAGAGAAATATTGGTCATCCCATGAACACTATGCTTTCTACCACACTAGCATCCATACAACCAATAATTATAGAGATCTTAGACATCTAATTCAATACTTGATATATAATGGCAACCTTGTCTTTCATGGTTCTAGTTCCCAATCTCCCATAGATCAAAATCTTAGAACCTTTCATGATCCATCATCCCCACATAGCTAAGAGGCAAAAAATGGTGCTTGCTCCAATGATATCCCACTTTTATACTAAGGTGTTGTAATACTATCACTCTTTTAATTAATATTAGCATGGAATCCTTTTAGCTCCTTCTCAAATATTGTTAGAGAATATTACATTATTTGATTAATGTACCTTTATGGTACAAATGTAAATATGTAATAGAATAGGGTTTGAGTCTATAGTCTAGGAGAATGATTTATATTTATTATTTATGTAAGTGTTTATGTGCAGGATATACACAAGTGTCATGTAAGTAAGTGTGCAAGTAATTAGAGAACCAAGAGTCTTGTATACAAGTGGCAAGATAAGAATCCAAAAGTCATGTAAGATTTTTCATATGGAAAGAAATTATCAAGAACTTGAAGAGACATATATTGGAAATCATTCATTCAAACTCATGAAGGAGTTATACATTCGAAATATTTGTTCCAAGTGGAAAGATAAGCAACATTACCTTATTAATTTTATTAATTGAAGTATTATTTCATGTTTTGAACTTTAATAATTAAGAGGGAGTTAAAAGGTTGTCAACTTATTTGATATTTGATATTTATTAAAGTTCTAAGTTAAATAATTACAATACTTAGGAACTTTAATTATTAAGGAGGGAGTTATAAGGATTTCAACCTTATTTTGAAATATTTGAAAAATATTTTTGATATTTTATTATTTAGTGATTTGAAAATTTTTATTATTTAATTTTGGAGTGATAAGGTCTTCTACTCCAAATTGAATTTGAGGATTTAGAATTTATCATGGATTATTGGTATATTGATCCCAAAGCAAGTAGGCATATGATAGGAAATACACAATGGTTTAACACCTTATAAGAGAAATATGAAAAACCAATTATTATAGCAAATAATATGACTTATGAGGTCAAAGGAGTAGGAGATGTTTTAATTGATTTATCAAATGAAAAAGGAATAATTAGTAATGTACTATATGTACTTGGATTAATTGCTAATCTTCTTTCAGTATCTCAATTAATGGATCAAAATTTAGTAGTTGAATTCAAAATTATTAAAAACAAAAAAATGCCTTATTACCAAACAAGAAAAAGTTATAGCTTATGGTTCTTATAAAAATAGTTTGTTTACTCTAGATACATCATCAAATATGACTCTAACATCAGGTATTTTAGAAACAAAAGAACTTTGGTATAAAATGCAAGGACATATAAGTGCATATTCACTAAATGATATGAGTAAACATCAAATGGTTAAAGTATTACCAAAAATTTCATTGGAACCTACAAATTGTCCAGAATGTCTTGCAAAGAAACAATATAGAATAGAAATATTAAGAGACATTGGAATCAATCTATATAAAATTATATTATCCAATGAACATTACTAGTCTTGGAGAACATAGATATTTTCAAATATTTGTTGATGATTTCTCCAAAAATATGTGGGTGTATGTTATGAAATTCAAATCTAAAGCATTTATTTTATTTAAAAAATTCAAACTATTAGTGGAAAAAACAAGAAAATCAATTAAGAATATTCATTTAGATAGAGGGGGTGAATTTTTATCAAAAGAATTTAACTCTTTTTAGAAACAAATGATATAAAATATATCTTACCACAATATATTCACCACAATAAAATGGTATAGCAAAAAGAAGAAATAGATCCATTATATAAAAAAAAATTATATGCTAAAAGAATATTATCTTGATCATCAATATTGGATAGAAGCAGTTAAAATAGTTGTGTACTTATAAAATAGATCACACACAAGAATAGTAAAAAATATTACTCCTAAAGGAGTATGGTCAGGACAAAAAATAATAGTAGAATAGTTAAGAATATTTAGATGTAAGGCATATGTGTATATTCCAAAGCAAAGAAGAGCAAAACTAGATAAAAAAATCTATGTGTGGAATATTTCTTGGTTATGATGATGATTCAACAAGATATAGAATAATTAATCCAACTATAAAGAAAATTTATATAAGAAGAGATGTAATATTTGATGAAGGAAACAAAAATGTTATTAAAGAGCAAAAGGTTGATACAGGATAAATTCTAAATTTTTTAGAAGAGGAGAACTCATCAAGTGAAGAATCAAAATTAGAAATATATGATGAACAAATTAAAAATTTAGAAACTACTACACCATCACAAAGGAAAGGACCAAAATGGTTTAGAGATATAGTAGAAGACTCAAAAATAGAAAAAAATACTAGATATTACTACTATGAGACAACAAACTCGTAGATCAACAAGAATAAATAAGGGATTAATAAGTTTTATAACAAAATCTACAACTACTCAAATTGCTTTAAGACATCCATGGATTTAGAATATTCAACATTAATGAAATAAAACATGGAACCTAGTTGATTTACCACAAGCTAAGAAAGTAGTAGGATGTAAGTGGGTCTACAAAATAAAATACAAATCAGATGATTCTCTTGAAAAATACAAATCTCGATTAGTTGCAAAAGGGTATACTCAAACAAAACAAATAGATTATGAAAAAATATTTACATCGATAGAAAAAATGACTACTATTCAAACAATTTGTGCATTGGTAGCACATCTTGAATAGAAACTTCATCAAATTGATGTAAGAAGTGCATTCCTTAGTGGTGATATTGAAGAATTGGTTTATACGTTATAGCCAGAGGGATTTGTGATCAAAGGATAGGAACAAAAGGTGTGTAAGTTGAACAAATTTGTATATGGTCAAAATCAAGCATCTAGAGCATGGTATTGTTGGTCACGAATCCGCCTAGTCATATAAAATGCGCCCTAGACCCGGCCAACATTGAAAGGCCGAGAGAAAGAGAAGTCTCCCGGGCCAATCTCCAGAGAGGGCTGGCTCCCAAACTAATCTAAACTGATTTCAAGGTTTAGGGTTAGAAATAATAGAAAGAGATGGAAATATGGCTGAAGCCGACAGTTGATAGGGAGAACAACCTCAGATAGCAAATAACCTCAAACTAAATCCCGAAGATAAGCAACAATTGATTCTTAGAATGCACATACAAAAATTGGATCAAACATTGACCATAAGTTTACCTTCAATTATACTTCAAATGTTCAAATGAAAACATAGCCAAATTCAGAACAACAGAATTCAACTTATATTTTAGCACTTGACTAAGAGAAGTGAATTACATAGAAAGCATCACATGAACATCAGTTTGGATCACCAACTCAAAAGACTCTAAGAACAGAGCAAAATGCGTTTAGGATTTCTGCTTCAATTTTTGCAAAAAGGTCCTCTCCCTTTTCTTGAGATGTACATTAGTATTTATAGAGGTCTTCCCTCTCCCTTTCGAATCACAACATTTAAAACATAAAACAGATTTTGAAGAGGAGATCCACAAAATATGCACTTGAAAAGAGAAACAATCCCCCTAAATCTGCCTCGGAGAAATCACATTCCCTGCTTTTATGGATCAAGTTTGAAAATCGAACGGAAACAAGGGACCACATTTCTTCATTAAATGACTGTTCTTGGGGCATGCTTGAAGTGTTAGGAGATCATGAACAAGAGCTTTTAATACCGGAGGCATCTTTAATTTTGGTGGCTTCAAAAACTGCATGATTTAACACGTTCTCCCATCTTGCGCACATAGGTAAACAGCGAAACATTTAATTTTGGAGCCTCTTTGACCTCGATCTCAAAACCAATTGGAGAGCTTTTAAAACATTACTTCGTTCGATCCTCATTTTCTCCTTACGTTCTCCTATGCAATATGAAGAAAAATATGGACAAAACTTTATTGGGCCTTTGTTGTCGCTTCTATCATGAAAATGCGACATGTCACGAAATCGTGACATTTTTCCCTTGCTACTTTCTCCTATTGCTACCATCAAAACGTGACGTGTCAAAATCTGACATTCTCTCCGCAAATCACATCCTCCTCTCCTTGCTTTCGTCTTCATGCACTTCCAAATACATGTCACAAATCGCGACATCCCTTCATTTTTTCCTTCATCTCCTTATCATGAAAATGTGACAAGTCATGATTTCACATTCCATACTTTGTCCTTTCCCTTTCTCCCCGAAACAAGTCAAACATGCGATCATGACAATTTTCTCCTACCTTGTACTTTTCTGCTTTCTCCCCACAATCGCATGTCACGAATCATGACATTTTTCTGTCTTCTCCTTTGTTGCCACCTTCGTTGCGAAAATTCGACGTGTTGCGAAATCGTGACATTCCATATCATCTTGCTCCTTCCTCGCTTTCTTGTCATGAAAACGTGACAGGTCACGATATCGCGTCAGTCCATCCTTGGCGCTCCCCTTTGCTTCTGTATTGCACGAAAATGTGACATGCCGCCTATCACTTTGCTTTCTTGCCACTGTCTACCACGAAAATGTGACAGATCACGAAAATGCGACATGTCGCGATGTCACGACAACTTTGCCTTTACTGCTCCCTTTTGCTGCTTTCTAGCGCGAAACCGCAACAGGTCACGAAAATGCGACATGTCACGATTTCGCGACATTTTTCTGTGCTTAGATTTTTTCTGCATCGGACGCCGCGAAACCGCAATAGGTCACGAAAATGCGACATGTCGCGATTTCGCGACATTTTTAACTTACTTTGCTTTGGCACAAAACTTGTAGAGATTTTTGTTTTTTACTAATTATCCCTTTCGAGGTGCTTGGAGGGACAAACAGAGGAGTGAGTATCTCTACAATTTGTGCATTATTTTGCATGAACAGCAACAAAAAAAATGTGGCAAAAATGCCAACATTCTTGGCGGCTCTCGGGGTATACAGTTTTGTTGTATGCACGAACCCCAGGCCTTTATTCATTGGGCAACAGAGTCAAGAAGCTGGAGGAGCAGAAGAAGTGAGTGCTGGTTGATGTTGGACATTTCTGTGGGCTACTGCAACAAGCTCTTGCTGGCGCTCGACACTTAAAATAGGACTTTCAGCAAAAATTTGAGGAATAGCAGAACTTCCCTTCTTCCTTTAACTACTGCATTTTGCCTAGCTCGGTTGAGCTGGGTAATCACCAGGTGCTGTGAAAGGGTCTCCATGGCAGTGGTGAGAAGCACCTAGGTTGCAAAAATGGGAATGAATGGGGTGATGACCGACAGATGTGCAGGCCATGGAACGGGAATGGTGAATGATGGAATGGTGGAAGATGGAGGAGTAGAAGCGGTAGATACAACAACTGAAGAGGGCGCTACTGTGCTACCAATGCTGGGATTCCATGAAAATAGATAATGAAATGGAAGTAGATGGGATGGAGAAAGCGTGGGAACCAGGGGGAAGGGCTCAAAAGACAAAGGATTGGAAGAAAGGGGAAGTGAAGAAATGGGAACATCAGAGAGGGGAGTAGAAACAACAGTAGTGGCTTGATTATGTACAGTGGAAGGAGTGGGAGAGGAAGGGAATGAAAATAAGGAAGTGGAAGAAAGAAGTAGATGGAAGCCACTACCTGCTGGGAAGGAAAAGAAAAAGAGAGAGAAATAGACATACCTGCGGGCTCGTGTGCAAAAGGAGCCGAAGTTGACGAATTTTATACAAAGGGGGACTCCTACAAGTGTTTTTTTTTTTTTTAAAAAAAAAAAAAAAAAAAAAATGTACAAGGTAACACTGTGTTTTCACATCATGAAATGTAGGCTTTCAAATGAAAGTCGTTCACTGAGATAGGAAGTGAATTACCTTCCAAGTCCTCAAGATAAAATGAATTTGTTGCACTTGTACTGGCAATCCGGAATGGACCCTCCCACAGAGCGTCAAATTTCTTGTGCATCCCTGGCTTGGCCTTCTTTTCATTCCACTTTAAGACTAAATCACCCACTTTGAATGTGCGGTCAGTAGAACCTTTGTGAAACCATTTTGAAACCGCCTGTGAATGCTTAGCAAACTCATCATAGGCCAAAGAACGTTGCTCTTCCAACTGCAACAACTGAGCCAATCGTATGTTCATAGGATCCATATTTTCTTCATCGTCCGGGAATTCCTTCAATTGCTGCAAGGCAGGAAGTTCTAAATGAATAGGCAATCTTGCCTCTTTCCCATATACCAGGGCGTATGGTGAAGTCTTGATAGACTTCTTGATCGAAATTCTATCTGCCCATAAGGCCTGATTCAGCAAAAGGTGCCAAGATCTCTTATTATCCCCCAAGGATCTCTTTAAAATCCGTAGCAAGTTCTTGTTTGTAGATTCTGCCAAGCCATTCCCCTGAGGGTAATAATTAGAGGATGTCTTCAAAAAAATACCGTACTTGTTTGCAAATTCTCCTAGCTTGGCTCCAATGAATGGAGTTTCGTTGTCTGTGATAATGGCGTCAGGAATGCCAAAATGCGTGATCAATCCTTCAATGAAAGTGATTACCACATCCTAATTTGCAGCCTTGGTTGGAATGGCCTCAGACCATCTTGTAAAATAATCGGTATCCGTCAAGATGTACTTGTGTCCGGCTGAAGAGTTTGGATCAATGATCCCAATAAAGTCCAACCCCCACTGCTGAAAAGGTGCTTCTACTTGAATTGGATGTAGGGGCAATGGTGCATTTCTGATCCATCCCGTATACCTTTGGCATTTGTCGCAAGCTTGAGCAATCTTGAAAGTATCCACGAACAAAGTTGGCCAATAGTAACCAGCCCGAATAATCTTTAAGGCCATAGGCCTACCAGCGTAATGTCCTCCCGACATGCCAGAATGAAACTCCTCCAAGAATCTAGCTTTCTCGGGTTCCTTAACGCACCTTAGGAGAACTCCATCAATGTTTTTGAAGAACAATCCCTCGGGCAACAATACATACCTAAGAGCTTGTAGGCGAAACCTTCTCCATTGCGAAGCATTTAATTATGGGGGACATCTACCCATTGAAAAATACTTAACAAGGTCATCTGCCCAATCTTGGCCTTGTGCAAAGATGTTCACTAGATTCCTTTCTTCAGCAGGGTCGTTCACTTGATGATCAACTATCTCAGAGGCCGTAGTTTTTGCTAATTGCTGGCATAAGGCCTTACCCCGCACCAACTTGGTTGGATGGATCTCAACATCGAACTCTTGAATTTTGGTGACCCAACCGACACGCTTATCGCCCATCTCGCCCTGAATGATGAAGTTCCTTACATCGGGGTGGATGACGTAGACGATCGTCTTGCTCTGAGATACGAAGTGCCTAAAATTTTTGAGAGACTTCATGATAGCATAGACCTGCTTCTCAATGAAATTGTATCTCTCCTCATGGGGTAAGATAACCTAGCTAAGGAAAGCAATGGGTCTTTCATCCCCATCATCTCCTTTCTATGTAAGCACTGCAACATAGCTTTCGTCCTCTCCAACTACGTACAGAATGAAGTCCTTAGAATAATCCGGATTGATCAACACAGGGGCTTGTGCAATTCTATCTTTAATCTCCTGAAATGCATCTTTCCTCTGAGTTGTCCACTTGAACTCCGCATCTTTCTTTAATAGCTCAGTCATGGGCTTGACTACTCGAGCAAAGTCAAAAATAAATTTTTTGACAAAATTGATTTGCCCGAAGAAAGATTGCAACTCTTTCTTATTGGCAGGGAGCGATAGTTTCTTCAAAGCTTCAGATCTCGATGGATCAATTTCCAAACCGTTCTCTGAGATGACATGTCCCAAGAGCTTACCTTCCTTTACTACAAAAATGGACTTCTTTGGGTTGATGGAAATGCCAAACTCCCGACATTTCTCAAATATCTGCCTCAAATGAGAACAGTGTTCTTCTCGTTTGTGCAAAAATACAGTCATATCATCGAGATAGATGACAATGATCTTATTTAAAATCTCCCCAAATGCGATGTCCATGGCCCTTTGAAACGTAGCCCCAACATTGGACAATCCGAAGGGCATGCGCTGATAGGCAAAGGTACCCCACTTGGTTGTGAACGCGGTTTTGTGCTGATCCTCATCCCTGACCCAAATTTGATTGTATCCAGAGAATCCATCTAGCAATGAAAAGCGTTGAGCCCCAGCAACAACGTGAAGGATCTGATCAATGCGAGGCAATGGGTAGTGATCCTTCAAGGATGCTCGGTTCAAGTTTCAAAAATCCACACACAACCGTATATCTCCATTTTTCTTATGGATCGAAACCAAATTAGCAACCCAAGTCGAGTGCTTAATCGGATATATAATCTTGGCCTGCAACATCTTCGCAAGTTCGGCCTTCATGAGGGCTTCAATATTTGGGTTCACCGGTCTCTGCTTCGCTTGAAGGGTTTGACTCCTTCTTCCAGCTCGATAGTGTGCTGAATGATCTCTTTATCATATCCCCTCGGATCCTCGTAGCTCCAGGCCACGATGTCAAAAAACTCTTGACACAATTGTCTGATCTCTTGCAATTCAGTGGGAGTAGAATCAGTCCCAATTTTGATGACCTTATCAGCCTCCAACTGAAGCTCCATGTACTCTTTCTCGTCGACCTCGATCCGATGCTTCTTGGACCGATCATTCTGATCAAACAAGCTTTCTAGAGTAATGAGGCCTTTAGGAATGTGGTTATTCCACAACTGAATCAGGCCTTCAGTTTCTTCATGCTCCAAGGTCCTTCCCTTGATGGTGGCAGCTTCTTGAACCAAAAAGTTAACAATTTGCTCATCGCTATCGAAGACTTGCCAAAAGGTGTCCTTGTTTGGGACAGAGGGCCTATACACCATTCTCACTATTTTTGGCCTTCTCACCACCTGCTCGATTGGTGAAAAATTTGCTCCCAAGGAAGCCAGAAGGTCAGCATGTCTATTTTGTTCTCGTGGAACGAAACGCATGCTGAGAGCAGAGAATGATTCGAACAGGTCCCAGACCTTGTTGCGATAGTTCTTGAGATAGTGGTGCTTGGACACACACTTATTGGTCACCTGATTGACAATCAGCTCGGAGTCACCAAATATTTGCAACTGTCGTGCTCCAAGTTTCTCAGCCTTCTTGAGGCCTAGGCATAAAGCCTCATATTCTGCTGCATTATTTGTGTAGCTCCAGGTCAAACGATATGAATAGGATCATTGAATCCCAGAAGGTAATACTAGAACAATCCCAGCTCCAACGCCATTTCTACATCGTGCTCCATCGAAATAGAGCTTCCAGAGCTGGTCTTGACTTTCATCATTCTTTTCTTTAGCCTTTTCAGGCTTAAAAATGGAGTAACACCCCAAGTCAGTTTCCATCATGGCATTGAAATTGGCCATGGAAAATTCATTTTCTGGGTGGAGCTCTTCCAAAGCTTCTTCCATTAAGTCAAGCTCGCCAAATTCTTCAGACATCATGTGCACCGAATTTGCTAACCTGTCCATTTCATCTATTCTCTCCACATGAAATGTGGAAGGCTTCTCATTGAAAATTTTCACCTTTTTACCTTTATGGATCACCTCCAAATGAGTAAAATCCAAAGAAAGGTAACCCCCGAGTTTAGCCATGAACTCTCGGGAGAGACACATACCAAAACATGGCTCTAGGTCCACTACTATGATCTCCTGGATCACAGTAATCTGAGGCATGGCGTGCAGGGAGATAGGAACATCCTTAATTACGCCCACCGTCTTTACTGAGGTACCATCTAGCTGCAAAACTCCCATGCTAGTCCTTGTATATTCCATGCCTATGACATCACATACCGCCTTAGGCATGATAGTAGTAGCCGCTCCTGAGTCAATGAGGCAATTATGCACCACATGTCCCTCCATTCTCAATGAAAGATAAAAAGGTGGTGGTCTATTTTTTTTGATGACTGAAGAGGTCAGAGTTTGAGCCATAACTACCTGGGCTGGAGCCTTCCCCTTACTTTGTGTGGTCTTCGGGGATTCCTGTAAGAGATTCACCTATCCAGGAAGCTGCAAGGTGTCATACAAACTTACCTTGGCTGGTATCCTTTTGAGTTCTTCGACGATGTTGTACTCCATCGAAATCGGCTCTCTCCCTCCACTAGCAGATTCAAATCTGCTTCTATATTGTTGGGTGGCCTCCACTCGCTACCGTTTAGTCAACGATGGATACCACAACGTCTCTCTAGCTTGTTCCTTCATTTTTGCTTATGGCTGGGAGGTAGAAGCCTTAGCTTGCAACCTCTCTTTTGCTTGTGGTGGAAGCAAATCCTTCGACAAAATAGGTGGGTCTTGTTGCGGGGCTAGAGGATCATGAGTCTTTGCAGGTATTTGTTGCTTTGTTGCTTGTGCAGGAGGCACTTTCAATGGCTCCATCTTAGCCGGATCTACCACCATTGGTTTCTTGCCACTGCATGTCAAGACTGCCATGTATTCCTCAGGAGACATCGCGGAATTATGATCCACCTCTCGAATCATGTTTATACGGCTCCCCGTAAGAACTTGTAAATAATTTTGGTGGACCATGCAAGTGGACTCATCATGTGGGTCGTTGCATGAAGAACACCAGTAAGATGGCTCATGTGAAACTTCAGAGGGGCCAGCCTCTTCACTTACCAGGATCGCTGAGTTCCTCTCAGGTACTTTCTCTATAACCTTGCTAGGAGCAACTTGCTCTCTAGTTACCGCTAGAATAAATCTTCATGGCTGAAAGTTCCTTTTCGCCTCTCTCCACTCCATAGATGTCATCTTGTTAGTGAGGGCTCTCATGGCCGACTGAATTTCTTGCAAAATAGCCAATTGAGGATCTGGGCTTGAGGACACAGGTGGTGCCGGTAGAGGTAATGGAACTGGTGGAGAAGGTAATGCAGGAGTTGGAACTGGAGAGGTTAACTGTGGAATGGGAATCATAGGTACCAAAGTTGTGGGAGGATTCCATGAAGATGAAGGGTACATGGATGGAGCAATGTAAGATGTGGAGGCTGCACTTGTAAGCTGGTATTGCGAAAGCTCGAGAAAAATGGGCATAGTCATTTTTGGAGGCAATTTCCCAATGGCAATCAGATCGGCCTCAGCCTTCTGTGCCTGGGAATATAGTGCAGGAAAGGTTTGAACATTGGACATCCTAATGTTCATACTAATATCTGAGTGGAAAGCCCTAAGATAGTAAAATGTCGCTTGGTCATTAGTAGGGCGGAGACCATCAGGAACTCTCTACCAAGTTCGGGCAAACCTAACGTTGAAATCCACTATCTCCTCTTGAGGATGCCTCTTGATATTAGTAAATTGATGCAACAAAGAAAATGGGTCCGCTTGCTCATTGAACCCTTTGATTAGCATCTCTTCTAATTGATCCCATGAATTTATGGAGTTGGGAGACAAGGATCTATACCAGCACAATAACTTACCACGGAGTGACAACACGAGCAATTTTATCATGACATCTTCATCTGTGATATTATGAATTGTAGCCAAGGATGCCACATCTGACACATGCTCATACATGGTCTTTCCAGTCCCATCGTATGTAGGCAAAGCCTTTAATGCTGCAGTAGGAACTAGATTTTGAAAAGGCAGGTCCAACGCTCCCGAATGGTTCCAAGCAAGAAATTGACGTGGAGGAGGTTGTTGACCAACCATTTGCACTGCTAGATTTGGATGTACTAGCAAGCTCGTAGCAGTACTGGGAGGAGTCGGAGATGGCACAAACTGACCCACCGCCTGCGAAGAGATAGCAAATGACGGGCTCACAGGACTTACCAATCTTGAGCGCTCCCTCCAGTTTTGAACATCGATCTCGAAGAATTCGACTAGGTCTTTCGATTCTTTGGCTCTTGATCTCATGATCATGAAGCAAATATTTTCACCAGATTCACGATTGGAGATTTCTAGGTACTATACAGTCACCCCCAATAGAGTCACCAGATGAACTTACAATCTCCGCTTTGAGGTCAAGACAGTTCATCAAAATCTTGATTCCTCCGGGTGTCAAAATATGGGACTTGTGAGTCCCACCGGGCATGCCAAAAATTGTTGGTCACGAATCTGCCTAGTCATATAAAATGTGCCCTAGACCCGGCCAACATTGAAAGGCCGAGAGAAAGAGAAGTCTCCCGGGCCAATCTCCAGAGAGGGCTGGCTCCCAAACTAATCTAAACTGATTTCAAGGTTTAGGGTTAGAAATAACAGAAAGAGATGGAAATATGGCTGAAGCTGACAGTTGATAGGGAGAACAACCTCAGATAGCAAATAACCTCAAACTAAATCCTGAAGATAAGCAACAACTGATTCTTAGAATGCACATACAGAAATTGGATCAAACATTGACCATAAGTTTGCCTTCAATTATACTTCAAATGTTCAAATGAAAACATAGCCAAATTTAGAACAACAGAATTCAACTTATATTTTAGCACTTGACTAAGCAGAAGTGAATTACACAGAAAGCATCACATGAACATCAGTTTGGATCACCAACTCAAAAGACTCTAAGAACAGAGCAAAATGCGTTTAGGATTTCTGCTTCAATTTTTGCAAAAAGGTCCTCTCCCTTTTCTTGAGATGTACATTAGTATTTATAGAGGTCTTCCCTCTCCCTTTCGAATCATAGCATTTAAAACATAAAACAGATTTTGAAGAGGAGATCCACAAAATATGCACTTGAAAAGAGAAACAATCCCCCTAAATCTGCCTCGGAGAAATCACATTCCCTGCTTTTATGGATCAAGTTTGAAAATCGAACGAAAACAAGGGACCACATTTCTTCATTAAATGACTATTCTCGGGGCATGCTTGAAGTGTTAGGAGATCATGAACAAGAGCTTTTAATACCGGAGGCATCTTTAATTTTGGTGGCTTCGAAAACTGCATGATTTAACACGTTCTCCCATCTTGCGCACATAGGTAAACAACGAAACATTTAATTTTGGAGCCTCTTTGACCTCGATCTCAAAACCAATTGGAGAGCTTTTAAAACATTACTTCGTTCGATCCTCATTTTCTCCTTACGTTCTCCTATGCAATATGAAGAAAAATGCGGACAAAACTTTATTGGGCCTTTGTTGTCGCTTCTGTCATGAAAATGCGACGTGTCACGAAATCGTGACATTTTTCCCTTGCTGCTTTCTCCTATTGCTACCAGTCATGAAAACGTGACGTGTCACGAAATCATGACATCCTCCTCTCGCTTGGCTTTCATCTTCTTTACTCATGAAAATGCGACAAGTCACGAAATCATGACATCCTCCTCTCGCTTGGCTTTCGTCTTCATGCACTTCACGACATGTCACGAAATCATGACAATCTACCTTCATTTTGTTCCTTCATTGCTCCTTGTCACAAAATGTGACAAGTCACGAAATCATGACATTTCGTACTTGGCATTGTCCTTTTCGCTTTCTCCCATAAAAACAAGACTCCCAGCAAAAACGTGACATGTCATGATTTTGACAATTTTCTCCCGCCTTGTACTTTTCTGCTTTCTCCCCGCAAAAATGGACATGTCATAATTTCATGACATTTTTTTGTCTTCTCCTCCATTGCAAAAATTTGACGTGTCACAAAATCGTGACATTCCGTATCATCTTGCTCCTTCCTCGCTTTCCTATCGTGAAAACGTGATAGGTCGTGATATCGCGTCAGTCCATCCTTGGCGCTCCCCTTTGCTATTGTATTGCATGAAAATGTGACATGTCGCCTATCACTTTGCTTTCTTGCCATTGTCTGCCATGAAAATGCGATAGATCATGAAAATGCGACATGTCGCGATGTCGCGACAACTTTGCCTTTACTGCTCCCTTTTGCTGCTTTCTAGCGCGAAACCGCAACAGGTCGCGAAAATGCGACATGTCGCGATTTCGCGACATTTTTCTGTGCTTAGCTTTTTTCTGCATCGGACGTCGTGAAACCGCAACAGGTCGCGAAAATGCGACATGTCGCGATTTCGTGACATTTTTAACTTACTTTGCTTTGGCACAAAACTTGTAGAGATTTTTGTTTTTTACTAATTATCCCTTTCGAGGTGCTTGGAGGGACAAACAGAGGAGTGAGTATCTCTACAATTTGTGCATTATTTTGCATGAACAACAACAAAAAAAAATGTGGCAAAAATGCCAACAGGTATATAAATACTAACAATTATCTGTTATAACATGATTTTGAAAGAAGCTTATCAAATCTAAATATCTATACAAAATAGGTTGGAATATAAAAAATAATACTTATAGTATATGTTGATGACATTGCAATCACAAGAAACTTAAGAATTCTAATAGATGAAGTTAAAAGGGAATTAGAAAAGGATTTTGAAATGATAGATTTGGGGTTCCTTCATTATTGCCTTGGTTTGGAAATTTGTGAAAGTGAAAAAAATATTACAATAATACAAGCAAAGTATGAAAAATCCTTATTTGAAAAATACATAATGAAAAAATGTAAATCCAAAGATACATTGTGAAGCAAGGATTGCAACTATCTAGATATGACAAAACATTTCTTGTATCTGCTACTATCTATCATCAATTAATTGGAAGTCTTCTATACTTAACAATTACCAAACCAGATATAGTTTTTGTTGTAAATTATCTTTCAATATTTATGCAAGAAGCTAGAGAAAGTCATTGGAAAGCCATAAAAAGAATACTAGAATATATTAGCAAGACTACAAAATATGGACTAATATATAAAAAATGATAATGATGACAAGTTTTATCTATAGGGATATTCAGATTCTAAAAATGTTGGATCCATAGATGATAGAAAATATACATCAAGATATGTATTTTATCTTGGTTTTGGACCTATTTATTGGTACAATAAGAAATAACATTTAGTAGCACTATCATCTACAGAAGCATAATACAAGGTAACAAAAGATGCAATATGCAAAGCACTTTGGTTACAATATATATTATCAGATATCGAAATCAAGAGAGCTACAATAATAAATTTTGATAATCAAGGAGTACTTAAATTAATCAAAAATTTAGTTATTTATAAAATAACAAAACACATTGAAGCTCAATGTCATTTTATCAGGGATCATGTTCAAAATCATCATATTTAGTTAAAACATGTTCCTACTGAAGTTAAAATTGTAGATATTTTTACAAAAGCACTTGGTTGAAACAAATTTTAGATATTCTAGAATCATCTATGTACATCAATAACAAATTATATCAAATAATATAATACAAGGGGTGTTAGATAATATTACATTATCTGATTAAAATACCTTTATGGTACAAATGTAAATATGTAGTAGATTAAGGTTTGAGTCTATAGTCTAGAAGAGTGGTTTATATTTCTTCTTTATGTAATTTTTTATGTGTAAGATATGCACAAATGTCATGTAAGTGTGCAAGTAATTACAGAACTAAGATTCTTGTATACAAGTGGCAAGATAAGAAGCCAAAGGTCATGTAAGAGTTGTCATATGGAAAGCAATAGTCAAGAACTTGAAGAGTCATCTTGTATGGCTATATTATGGAGGTAAAGCTCCATATTATGTAATTCGAAGAATTGTATACAATTTTTTAGAGCAATTTTATTGTAAGTATATTTCATGCTTGTACATGAATGATTTTGGCCATTTACATTCATATTTGATATTATAGTGAATGTTATTATAATTATATTGGTCAATATATATTTTTATTGCTCTTATATTTAATTCTACTCTTGATTAATTATATTGGGACCTAAGATAATTTGTCTTAAAAGCCAACACATCTTGGATGCATTAAGGTCCTTTCGATCAATTCAATAGGATAAGGATGTTATAGGATGGGCTCCATCCCAAGTGGTAATATGCTTTTTCACTTTAACTACACCATACCTATAAATAGATTAAAATATTTGAGACTCCTTTTCAATTTCATTGATACCCTCCCAATCCACATATCTTCTTGACTACCTACTCATATGACTATTTGCATTGGTTTCTTGGTTGCATGGTTGCCTTCTATCAAAATTTTATTACATTCACATGCTTGGTTATGCATGGATTACCTGTTGCATACCAAGTCAAGATATTCACCAAGATGTAAATATGATTCTAGTTAGGTATATCTCATTTGCATTGCACTTCTACTAGGTGACTAATGCTAATATATCCTCTCAGTCCTATAATAGGATTTTTCCAAGCATCTCTTCATCAATATAACTTGATCTCCATCATTTATCTTTTATCAATTTCATCTACCTTTACTAACTTAGCCTTCTTTATATTTTTTTGACCTAAACATAGATCATTAATCTCTATCACATATTTATCAAATTGTCACACTTATCCATTCTTGCAAACTACAAAACTCTCTTTTCCATAAGAAGAGTATGTCCACATAATAATCTTAATATCCCCCTTTACACATAGGGGCATGAATCAAAACATATTGCAATTATACTTATCATTATAGTTCATCAATAAATCACCTTTTTATGAATACATCAAACATACATATCCCACATCTTTTCTTTCTACACATCATGTCCTTCAAATTTTACCTAAGGAAAAAACAAATACCTCAAATAATCACATAGACATATGTCCAATGATGACTTGAATAGCATCTTGGAAAATACTTTATCATGAATTGCAATCTCATTTTTTCTTTAAGGGGCAATCAATGATAAACACTCTCAAGCAAAAACATTTCAAAATTCTCCTTTGGGCATGCTCACATGAAAATTCCTCTTGGAGCAATAAAAAATAAGAACCACATTTGGGTAATCATTCAAATATCACGTGTTGTACATGTATATCAACAAATTATCATAATAGACACTCCTTATGCAATTTCTTAAGGGTTAATATTTGTACATGTTTCATTTCAAAACACGGTCCAAGTGTTTTCAATAATTTGTACATATTTTTTCACTTGGATGCATGATTTTTGCATACTATATCATATCACATGCCAAGTCCTCTAGGAAATGCTAACAAACTCTTCTAGGTACATTCTAACTAATACCTTTGGTCAATGCTAATTAAGTACTTTGGGTACATTCTAACTAATTCCTTTAGGCATATGCTAACTAAGTCCTATGGGCACATGCTAACTAAGTCCCCCAACACATACGAAGTAAGTCCTCCAAGAAATTATAACAAAGTCCTCTAGGCAACTCTCAACACTATCCAAGTGATATTTGTATATAATTTTCTTGCATGGATGAAACATTCTTTGAAACACCCTTTAAGTTCTTATCCAATAATCAATCTCCAAGGACACCACTTAAGGGTGAAGCAATATAAAATCTTGTACATATCATATAATATTATCCTCAAATTTCATCTATCCTCCACTCATGGGGGCATCAAATATAAACCATATATAGACCAATATAGTTATATATCCTTTTGTAATCAATCATCATCATAATCAACTCACCCTATTCAACCCATCTTAGCCAACCTATTCCCATCATCCCCATGTGAATAAAATTCTTTGATTCAATTTTGGCATCCTATCTAAATCCAAAGGGGTAACATTTAATGCTTTTCAAAATATCATCATTAACATTACTTTAGATAAAAAATATTCACGCCAATGCTCCTCATTAATCTATAAATGGGCTAGGGGACATCTATCAATCATATTGACAATAAGATTTTGATCATAATCATCCTTTATTAGAATCCTGTGTAATAATGGTATGTGACTTGTAATACATGTCATCACATTGAAATCAATGCATCTGTTAGATTTTTAAGCCTTACTACCACAAAATATCTCAGAATATCACACAGGTCCCAATATAAAATAACCACAATATTAAAGGTTAAAATAATTATAAGGTGAGTAGAACAATATATGAGAAAATTAATATGTATATCAAGGCTTATATAATAAATAAAATAACATTAATTTTTATACTGAAATATGAATGTAAATAGCCTGAATTATTTCATGAACTATGCATGAAGAAAAACTTACAATATTAATTGCTCAAAATGTATAAAATCTTTATTCCTTGTCTCCCTCTCACAATTAGATAATGAGATATATGAATATCAATTTTTTTTTTACTTTCTCATGGAGCATTATCTCTATAATATAGACATAGTAATATTACTCTTCAAGTACTTGACTATTGCTTTCCATATGCCAAGTCTCATAACTCTTGGCTTATCAACTTGTCACTTGAATACTAGATGGACACTTGAATCTATAATACTTGCACATATCTACATGACTCTTACACTTCTACTTGCACTCCTAATCTAGGATACTTGTGCACATCCTCACATTACATATTTGCACTCTTACATACAAGACACGTGTGCACATTCTCTCAACCTACACTTGCACTCTAATTTACATGACACTTGTGCATTTCTTACACATTGACACTTACATAAAAAGGGGGAATATAAATCACACTCTAAACTATATACTCAACCCTAATCTATTACATATTTACAAATGTACCATGAAGGTACCATGGGGGTGAATTAACATGTAACAAACAATGTAATATACCTCAACAACACCTACAAATTTGCTTTATGCATACTTGGGGACAACTTGTTTCCCCAAGTTTTTATCAAATAAATCTCATCAATCAAACATGACGAACCATATCCATCCTATATCTTCTCCCCACTTAGGTATAAATATCAAAGCAAATATACAAATCATCCTTCTACAATTGTTTATAATCACATAATGTATCATGCATAAACATCACATATATGTATTATCATCAATATTTTGCATTGGATTATGTGCAAACATCATTTATAGACATTTTTCATTTTATACATTGCATCATATCATATATCCCTTGTGGTGTAGACATGAAATTCATTTGGTCTATACCCCCTGTGACATAATACATTGCTTAGATATGCTCAATAAATTCCTTTAGGCCATGGCTCTTACGGTGTAATATCATTACTAACATTATTAACCATATTATAGGTACTCAAACCATCATGCCTTGAGTTCTTGTTCTTTATCTAGATTTCATAGCCAACCATTTGAGACATGATGCATTACATTTCATCCTTTAAATGCTTATCCTTTATCTTGGCTCCTAGACCATCATTTAAGGATGAAATAATATTTATCATATTCTCTAAGCACTTGTTCTTTATCATAACTTCTATGACATCACTTATAGATGCAATTTATCTCATACATAATTTATATTCCCATTTATAAGTATTTTTCTTGGTTCAAAGGCTAACACTAAAAAATGGGATCATTTTGAGCACTTGTTTATTATCAAGATTTTACGTCCTTGACTAATAATAAAACCTAATTGTTACCCATACAAAGTGCTTATTCATTATTTTGTTATAGGCCACAAGTTAGGTAATATTTTCTCCAAATTCCTACATTATCTTAGGAAGTTTCTATTTTTCTTTTAGTCTATAAATCATACCTAATCTATTCATGTTTTGCCTAATTTTTCTTTCTCATGTTTTCTGTTGATTTAATATCAAGAAAACCTCACACCACATCAAAAGTAATAACTAATAAACCATCAAATCAGGTTCCTTTACATTCATTTATTCAACATGGCATATTTTATATATCAACAAACCTGTTGGTGTCAGAAATTGAGTCTTACAACATGTTTTTCATGCAATTATTTGACAATAATTATATTAAAAAGGATAAAATGTAAACACCCAATTTTGACATGCCTAATAAACAACATATTTAAACAAAGAACCAAATAGCATATCATTAGAACACCTTAAAGTTGGAAAATTGGACTAAAAATTCATCAATTAACATCCATTCACAAGTCTTTTGATCAAGAAAATTGAACCAACATTTTTCATATCCAAATTTGGGATATTTGTAGCCCAAAAATTTCCATCATCTTTGGGGAACCATTTTTCCTAGAAAATATTCACAAAACTTCACAAAATTGCCACCATTATATTAGGCTTGAAAATAGTTTTCCAATAAGTATAAACATGTTAGAGTATATTACATCATTTGGGTCATGTAAATGTACCACCTTTGGTACATAACTAGAGTAGGAGTTTACTTTAGAGTAAAGTTAGTTGGTTACTTCAAGTATTGTAATAAATGCACAAGTGTCAATGTGCAAGTTGTAAATGTGCATGTAGTCCACATGTACATGAGTCTTAGGTAGAGTAAGGGCCAAGGAATCTATCTTCCTATATAAAGGCCTCATAGTGAGTGATTATAGAGAGCAACATACATAGCATAGTAAATATAGAGAGTGTGTTATAGTTTAGTAGTATGGTACAATGTAGTCTTTTCATATCCTTTCATGGAGTGTTCATGTCCTCCATTATATAGCATTGTACTATTTTTATCACTTTCATTAATGGCATATTTTTGAGTTATTTGTAGATGTTCATCTCATTATTTTCCTGCATATTATTGTGCCATTAGTTTATAGTTATCTCAGATTAGTTATCTTGCATCTTGTGGTTGTTCTTCCTATAATATTATCCCATCAAAAGCTAACAGTGGTATCAGAGCACATGGTAGATCAGATAGGAAATAGGGAGAGCCACAAAGAGAGACTGAGAGGAGTTCAAAAATCTCAGTTCCAGAAATTTTGAGATTACATTTGGCTAGAGTCTTTCCACAGGGTTGTAGAAAAACTCGTGAAGACTAGGACTCAGCATAAATTCCACTAGATTGACAAATCAACTAGTGAAGATTAATTATCTCTAGATTTAGAGTTTCTTCCATTATAGTCCTAATACTTTGTTGTAGGAAAAAGGAGATTCAAAGTGAGTTGGGAAGCTTCCTACAAAAGAGCTAGGAAGAATATCTTCTTTAGAATCAATCCAGCACTAGAAGCAACAAATGGAAGAATGAATATTTGAAGGCCTAAAGAAAAGGTCCCATTACTAGAGATTGCAGACCTATAGAGTGTAGAAGAGAAAAGGCCATAGGAGCCTTGTTACAAATTCAAGGGAGAGAAGAAGACTCTAGTGAAGAGTCCTGATGAAGATAGGAGATTGGTGATCTCTAGTGTAGATTGAAGACTTCACCCTAAAGAAGCTGAAGAGACCCTTAGAAGGTCCAGTTACAAAACTCCTAGTTCTAGAAGATTGGAGGTTGGTGATCTCCATTAAAGCCTATAAATTATAAAAGTGAAGAAGGACTAGCAAGGTCCTATTCCAGATTCTAGAAGTAGTAAATTTTAGAGATCCAAGAGGAATATCTCATTACCAACACTTCCATAGTAGAAGGTTGAAGGAAAGGTCTCATTTGGAAGACCATAAGAGCTATGATATTGAAGACCTTGGTGAGGTCTCAAGGAGAAATAAGGAGGAGGCTTGGTGAGCCTCATTAAAGGAGATCTAGAGAAGGCCATTAAAGGAGTTCTTAGGAGAACTCATTGGAGAAATTTACCACCAAGGAGAAGTTCTTGATAAAGGAATATTTTGGGAAAATTATCACCATCCAAAAACAAGCCCAAAACTGAGATAGATTTGGTAAGGAGCTTGCCAAATATTAGAGGATATTGGTGAAGACCTCAAGAATTTCAGATTCTTGAGAAGAGGGCCTAATATTGAAGTCAAAATTTAACAAGGAGGTTGAAGGAGAAAGGAGCCAAACATTACTACCAAACCTGAAAGGTTTGAAGATTACCTTTGAAGGCTAGAAGGCTCATTCAGAGATAGGGGTTTACTGAATATTTAGTAGAACATTGAAGGGTTCTTGAAGGAAAAACTTAGCTATGATTTGGGGGAATTCCCTACCAAATTTTTGAGTTTCAAGGATAACATTTTAGTGCAAAAATTGACTATGAAAGGGTAGCAATTAGGATAACATTACTAGCTACAAAAATTCAGATTTCTAGGATACATCTTGAAGGAGAATCAAAGTCACCTACTACAGTTAAAGGGCAACAAGTTAGAGGTTTTTTAGAGCTACAAAAAGGTGAGTTAGAGAGTTATTTTAGATAACCAAGAATAGTTGCAAGTTCATCCAATAAAAGGGTAGCAATAAGGTGAATCTAATCACCTACAATCCTTCATCTATAGAGATCATTAAGGTAAGAAACTTTGGGTGCAAATAGGTTCATTAGTTGAAATTTAATCTGGTTCATTACTTAGCTTCATTAAGCACCATATTATAGTTTGAAAGTTGCAAGGAGAAGGGTTCATTTTAAAAGTCTTCAAGGGAGTGCAAAAGTTAGTTTCTTTTAAGGATTAATGCTTGCACAATTAAAATAGGAGTTAGATATATTTTTATAGAAAGAAAAATATCATCTTCCTATTATCTAGTTATAGCAAAGAAGACTACATTAAGTTGCAGAGATTATAGTGCATGATTGAAGGTTCATTAGGAGTAATAAGGTGAGATTGCTATTGCACTATTCTAGTTATTCTTAAGAGCATCAAGCTTGGAGATATTATTGGTGCATTAATACTAGTTACCCTTAAGTTTTAAAGTGCATTAAGAGGTTATCATTGAAGGAAGTTATAGTGCACAAATTTGGGTAAGAGTGAAGTGTCTAAAGACACTATTGAGCATCCAAAACCTATTGCATATCTTGGTGGAAGTAAGTCACCAAAAGGAAGACAACATAATAGCAACATTGCTCTCAAGAAGCCACCTCATCAAGAAGGTCAAAGGGCATGAAAAAGGAATATATTCAACCTATTATCCTGGTGCAAGTTAAGGCATTGCAATGACCAACAAGCACATCTACAAGGCAGTCATTTCAGCAAGGTAAAGGGGTAGAGTTCAAGTGAGAAAAGAGAGCCATCGAAGGGCTCACATTACTCAAGATTCAAGGTGCCTAAAGACATCGTATCCACCACCAAATCAAGTGCCTATAGCAAGCATCAAACCTACAACATCAAGCCAATACAAGGAGGCCATTACCGACTACTATCTACGTAAACAAGGGATAACATTAAGGTCATTTATCTATTGCACTTCTAAGTAAGAGATAGCATCAAATATTGCATAAAGTGGCTATCATCTATCATCTATCAACGTAGAAGGAACAATGCTAAAGATAAGCATGAATAAGCAAGGTACAAGGAGCTTTACCCAAGGTAGAATCTGGAGGAACCACCAACTAAAACAAAGCTCCCATAGCCACCATTGGAGTGCCATAGAACCTCCATCGAAGCATTCCTCATCACCTTAGCTAGATCCACCCACACAACATCTACATTGGCTTGGAAAGAAGGCATTGGAGATAAGTTATCAAGAGCATTTGTTGGTAAAAGATATACAAGGTATAATACATTGGAGGGAAGGTCTACATGCAAGAAACTTGAGTGCCACTTGTAATCTAGAGCTAAGGTATCTTGTGCCACTTGGCACAACCATTCTAGGTGCCCTTACATTCCTCAATGTACATCTAGGAGAAGAACACTCAAGGGATAATCTAACATCTATATTTGAGCGATTACAAGCATCATTGGGAGGTTACTTGCCACAATCATCATTGCAAGGAGGAATGAGTATTGAAATGACCTAAGTCTCAATGCCCATATTTAACGTAACTCTCAAGTGCCACTTATCCAAAGTCGAAAGGCATCCACACTATTTAAAGTACCTAAACCTAAAAGGGAGCAGAAGCGTATTCATAGCGAGCATTAAGTGAGAGTGAAATCAAGGCACATATTCAAGCATTGAAGGGAGGAGTCTGAGAACTATTCAAGAGGAGAGAAATATATCTATTTGCATTTAAGAGCCTCTGTCATTCGTAGGAATGCACAAGAATTTAGAATGAACTCCATACACCAATCAACGTGGACAAAATACCTTACAAGGAAGGTAAAAGTATTACTTGATTTAAATCTTGCTTTCCTAAGTTAAAAGGAGTTATAAGGTGCCAAATTAAAGGTTGAAAATTCTATTATTGCATTGCATATCAACCTTAGGAAGCAAAGAAAGCAATTTCATTACAACAACATATCTTTAGTGATATTATCAATTGCTTAATATCTAAACCTTACAATATTTGCAAATAATTAATTTAGGAGGTATAAGGTTTTCAACATTGGAGAATTAAAAATTATTTTGCAAATATTATTTTCTAATATTCCAAAGTAGGGAGATATAAGGTATACTACATCAAACATAGATTATTGGAATTTAGAAATATTAAACTATTGGATATTAAAGGCTATAAAAGGAAGTTCATTATTTACTTAAAGGAGTTAGAATTATTTACTTACACTTATCTCATACTCATACAAAAGGGATAAAAGAAATCCAACCATAGAGAACTTCAAATTAACAAGTGCATAGTTCATTAGGAGAGATAAGGTGAAATAGGAGTTGATTATTGTTATTTACAAAACACTACAAAATCAACCCAAAAGGTGAACTATTACTTACTAAGCACTTTATCAAACTTATAACACATTCCAATCACTAGGGAGACATAAGGAATCCTACAAAACCTAAGTCTAGAAAGGTTTTATCAAATTGGTTCAAATACTCTACACTAGGGAGTCATAAGGTAGACGAGTTCAAAATATCAATCTAAAGTATTTAAATAACTATTGGGGAAATTCCTGCACCCTTAATAGATTTGTCACACTACAAGACTTCCCTGATCCAATCAACACTATGGACTCTAGTGGATCCACCTCTTTAACTCAGGAAAATATTATCCTAAGACTCTAGACAGACCGAGTAGGGTAAGGAAACCCCAGAGGTGAGCCTACAATATTTCTTATATGCTCATGCTCATCCAGATTTACAAAAATAAAATAAAACTACAACATAAAATTTGACCAAGTTTGAAAGTAACTCCTAGCTAGTGCTTCAAGTTGTAGACCGGTGCCTTATCCATTGGGAAATTGTAGCCAGACTTAAAATATGATGAAGATAGAAGGGGAGAAGATAAAATTGAGCCAATCACATCCATTCAAATAATGTAACAGAAATGATTCAACATGCCAGCGAAAGAAGATGCCATCTACACATTCAAATGATGTAACATGTAAATGGGAGAACACACAAAATTGCACATAGAACTGCTAAAAGGAGGAAATATGATTGCATTAAACAATAAATCATTACAATGGGAGTCTAATCAGAATAACCAGATCTCACTAAACCAGTACAAACAAATTCTCCATTCAAATGATGCAATAAATAACAACAACTCTTTGTTCAAATGATGTAACAAAGAGCCTCCTAGCTTCCAACCTCAACCACTAGAAATGATCTCAATAAATTGGGCACCTCCTCAACAAAACCTGCACAATAATGGGGAAGAAAAAATGGGTGACTAGACAAGACACACAAAGGAAAATACAACTGACAAGGATGGGCACACTGGTATACCTCTTGCAAAATTACTGTGCAAAAACTTGATGATTTTTTCTATTGCAGCAACTCTCTCATATAGCCTACAAATTGGTTCTCATTCAAAGCTCGATGATGGTCCATAATTATAAAACTGCAACTATCTTCATGATGGCCCATATTATTAATTGTGCTTGTAGTGGTTCTTATTTGTAGTGTGGTAGTGGTCTCAATTGGTCAAAAATACATGTTACATAAATCTTGATAATAATAATATTTTATAACTACAATTACCAGAGTTGAATGATGGCCTCTCACTATCTCTTAATTGGATCTCAAAAATGGCCCATAATAGCCTATCTTTCGGAGGGCATAACTTTTGATCCGATCATTGGATCGACTTGAAATTTTATATGGAGCTAGATAAAGAGGAGGACAATGTCATGGCAAGGTTTCTCTACAAGCCTTGAAGATTTTTTAGTGTGTTATCGGGCCCTAATTCCTTCATCTAGTGCCTCAAAAATGGGATTTAATGTTTTTTAGAAAAATTGGAAGAAAGAAAATTTGGAATTTAATGACTTTTTAGACATGGATAGGTGTTGAGATTTTCTAGGAGGCCTAATATGGGAAATGCAATAATGTGTGTTAATTTAGGGGGCTATCCGGGATTTTTTGGTGACTTACTAAAAATAGGGTAGCTTTTGGCCAAAAATAACAAATTGCCAAAAATAGTAATTTTTTTTAAAGGGGGGCAAACTCAAGTTGGATTTTGAGGATCCAACACAGGCTCCGACTGGGATAGGTGATGAAAAATACTTTTGACAATGAATCACCTAAGAATTCTAGAATCTCCAATAGACCACAAAAACTCAAAAACTTGCCTAATCACCTAAAAAGGACTCCTTAATCACCTAAAAACTGAAACCTTAATCACCTAAAAAGGACAAGACTGAAACACACTTTTTTTGTGGCTTCTCAAGCCCTCAATGTTGAATGATACAATTTCAAATGTTGGCCATTGATAGGAATTGAAAATTTCGCACCATCCAGAGTTTGCAATTTGTAAGTATGTTGGCCTACATTCTAGAGGATTTGATAAGGGCCAAGCCATTTAGGCTCCCATTTCCCTTTTTCACCATGTTTGTCATTTTTGGGGTCCTAGTACAACACTATATCTCCTCCCTAAAAAGGTTTACCTTTGGCTTTCTTATTGAACAACTGCACTATTTTGTGAGCTTGCTCAATCATCTTCATTAATGCATCATTTATGTCTTCCTACAACTTTGCAATTTGATCAAGTCTTCTCTACAAGACATTTGGATTTTCATGATCCTGAAGAAGTAAAGATAAAGCATGACTTTCCACCTGAGGGGGTAGTAGAGCATTCTCACCATATACTAGTTCATAGGGAGACTTTCCTATGCTTCTTTTGATAGATATCCTATCAGCCCATAAAGCATACTTCAACTCACTATCCCAACTTCTTTTGTTTCTACCTAATGCTCTTCTGATTCTTATGATCAAATTCTTATTTGAGGATTCTACTAAACCATTCCCTTGAGGATAGTAATTTACAGAATGAGAAAGCTCTATGTTGTACCTAGCACAAAATTCAATCATCTCAAAAGAAGTGAAGTAGTTACCATTATCTGTGACTATCTTCTTGGGAACCCCAAATCTTGTCAATATGTGCTCTTCTAAAAACTTGATGACCACTTATGTAGTGGATTTCTTGAGAGGTGCTACTTCTACCCACTTGGTAAAATAGTTTATTGTTGTAATGATCCACCTATGACCTCCAGAAGAATTGGGGTTAATATCACCTATGAGATCTATTCCCCATTGAGTAAAAGGAGCTTCCACAATCACTAGCTTTAGGGGCATGGCTGGAAAATTCTTCTTTCCTACAAAAATCTGATAGTTATGACAACTTCTAACAAACTGGTAAACATATTTAAATAAGGAGGGCCAATAATAACCAACTCTCATGATCTTGTGAGCAGTAGCCTTTGGAGCAAAGTGACCCCCACAAAATCTAGAATGATATTCTTTTAGCACTTGAGGGACCTCTTTCTCAAACAAACAAAGAAGCAACACACCATCTGGATGCCTCCAATACAATCTACCTTCTTGAATGTAATACCTTTGAGCCAATTGCTTGATAGATCTCCTTTTATTTTTGGATATATCTCCTAGAAATGATAAGTTTTGAAGGTAAAATATAATGCCATCATACCACCTACAATCAAAATTATCAACTGCTCTAGCTTCTTGTTGTTCATCTACTACAATAGTGTTATTCATAGCCTCCTCTTCTTTGTTAGCTAGATACTTTGCCAATCCCTATCCTCTAACAATCTGCACTACTTTGAATTCTACATCATACTATAATAATTTAGCCATCCATCTTGTAGGACTACCTAAAGGTTCAGGTTGAGTGAAAATATCTTTAACAACAATGTAGGGGATACAGGCTATTACCTTATTGGATCCAAAGATACATTTGAAATGATCTAATGCTCTGATTAATGCATAAGCTTATTTTTCTAGCATAGAGTATTTTAGTTTAGCACCCTTCAATCTTGTACTCATAAAGGCTATAGGCCTTTCATTTTTCTCTTCATCCTTTTGAGCTAGAACTGTAGCAATAGTGTGTTCTGAGGCAAATGAGTAGATCTTGAAATCTTTGGAGTAATCAAGGTAATTCAATATCAGAGCTTGAGTGATTGCATCTTTGATATTCTAAAAAGCTATAGTATTTTCCTCTATCCACCTTATTTCCCCATTTTTCTTGATCATGTCATTTATTGGTTTGGCAATCTGAGCAAAATCAGGGATAAACCTCCTAATAAAGTTAATATTTCCAAAGAATGATCTAACTCCCTTAAGATTCTTAGGAGGGAGAATTTTAGCAATGGCTTCTACTCTTTGTGGATCAATGCTAATCCCATATTTTGAAACAATATGCCCAAGTAGTTTACCTTGTGTGGCCCCAAACACACATTTTCTAGGATTCAAAGATATGCCAAACTCCTTGCACCTATCAAACACTTGAGTTAGATGTGCAAAATGATCTTCAAGATTTTTGAAAAAACTGTAATGTCATCAAGATATACTACCACTATCTTGAACATCAATCCCTTAAATGCAACATCCATTGCTCTCTGAAATGTTGCCCCTGCATTCATCAATCCAAAGGGCATCCTAAGATATTCAAATGTTCCCCATGGTGTAGTGAAAGTTGTTTTGTGTCTATCTTCTAGATTCACTACAATCTGATTGTAACCTGAAAAGCCATCCAATAAAGACATTCTTGATGACCCAACCACTGCTTGAAGCAATTGTTCCATATTTGGAAGTGGATAGTTGTCTTTAAGAGAGCTCTTATTCAAATTCCTAAAATCTACACAAAGCCTGATCTCACCATTCTTCTTTCTAACTAGAACAAGATTTTCCAACCAAGAAGAAAATCTCACCTTCCTGATTATCTTGGTATCCAATAACTTTTGCACTTCTTTCTGCATAATTGGATGCAAAGTGGGATTGAAATTTCTTTATTTCTACCTAAAAGGCTTGGTATCCTTCTGAAGGGGTATTATGTGAGTCATTACCTTTGTATTGAAGGTCTTCAGATCTTCATAACTCCAAGCAAAAGCATCCATGTTCTTTTTCAAGAATTTGATATATTATTGCTTCTCTTTTCCTGACAGAGCTTTATTGATCCTAACAATCTTGGGCTCTTCCTCTATTCCAATATTAACTTCATCTATCTCAGATTCCTAAACCAAAGGTTTATATGCTCTATCAAAGTCATCAAACAAGCTCTCCAAAGATACCAACCCCCTAGGGATCCTATTGGTCTTCAGTTGTATGACTTATGTGGGTTCTCCAATAACATCCTTCAATTTTTCTTCATCACTTTCATCACAAATAACATCAAAAAATTCATTTTGCATAGTCATAAAATCATTAATGTGTATATCATCATGAAAAACTTGTAAATATACCACATTATCAAGGATAGATGGCTTATAAATAGATATGGTTGGGAACCTTTCCATAAACCAAGTGTCTATCTCAAGGTTTTCTGCTCTAGAAGCATTAATGGCCAAAATATTAGCATTGTGATTATGTGCTCTAGGAATAAATTGCAGATCAAAAGCCAAGAATCTATCTATTTCATCCAACACTGCTTGCTTATATTGCTTTAATCTAGGGTGCTTTGTTTGATATTTCCCTTTGATTTGTTGAATTATTAGCTCAACATCCCCACTAACCTTGAGGTAATTAATACCCAATTCCTTGGCTTTTCTTAGCCCTAGCAATAAAGCTTCATACTCTACAACATTATTTGTACAAGAAAATTCTAACATATATGGTATGCCAAGATAGCTGCCATTGATGTCTATCAACAATACTCCAACTCCTGCTCCTACTTTAGATTTTACCCCATCAAAGGTCATAGTCCATAACTCAAAAGTTAGAATTCTATCAATTTCTACATCTACTTCAACCTTTAGTTTTGGATCCATATTCTCAGCATCAGGTACTTCCAACAAGAAAGGAGAATTCCAAATAGAGTAAACCCCCATGTCCTTTTCCTCAATAAAATTCATGACATTAACCATATTATCATTAGGATCTCTAAATTCAATTGAATACCTATTGAAGGGTTCTCTCTTCAATATCACTTTCTCCTTACCCTACATTGGAATAGTGGCATATGACCAATCCAACTGAATAGTACCACCTAGTTGCTCTACCCAATGCCTAGAGAGTAAGATAGAAAAGAAAGGGTCCACATCTACAACTGCAACATCCATCACCACTCCTTTCTTAGGATATTGTTCAATATGGACAAGAAGTCTAATGATAATGCCTACACAAGGTACTCTCCTATTATCCATGACAGAAATAGGAGGGTGCTCTTTCTGATAAATCAAGCCTAACTGATCAACTACCTATTTTGACATTACATTCATGGAAGCACCACTATCAAGCATGCAATTATGAATAACATATTGGTCCCCATAGCCTGATGTATACCTTAGTGAGATGTAAAATGGCTTAACTAAATATGGGGCTCTGATTGCATTATTCACAAGGCCTATAGGATTTTGAGGTTGTCCTCCTGACTGATCAATTAATTTGAAGGCTCTACATACCTGATACCGATACTTTGGAATAGTCATTAATTCTCCAAAAGTGATGTTGACCTTCTGCTTGGAAACCTCTAAACCTAGATCAAACTGATCTTTCTTATCATCAATTCCTTTTCTAGTTTTCTGATTAGCCAAGTCATTTTGTTGCTTTTGGATAATTTCCTCTACATCAGGCTCTTCAAGAATCATTTGTAGCTTCATCTGATTTACCTTTTTCTATGAAATCACTCCTATAGCTTTCTCCTTTTGTGTAGGCCCTTCATCAACTTTGTCCTCCACTATTCTATTCCTGAGATTGATAGCATGTATTCTTTCTAAAGACTCAACCTCTTCTATTGTAGGTACAAGCTTTCCTTACTTCATTCTATCAAATCTAGTATTAGGAGGCTCACTTGAGGTTGATGCCTCTCCAAAGACTAATGCTCTTTGCTCAAGATTACTAGCACATATGTCCATATCCCTTTCAAATTCTTGTTCTCTAGTTTCATCCTCCTGAGTCCAACATACATTAATTCTAATATCTTCATCTTCAGATTCAACATTTAAATCAACATTAGAATGCATACTTAGATAAATACCACAATCAATAGGGTTATGTGGTGCATCACAGGTAGAGCAATAAAAGGGATGATCTGATGCTATATTATTTGATGGTATGGGATTTGGAATAGAATCTAGATCTCTCTCTACTTCTTTCTTTTTCCAATTTCCATTTTGATTCCTATTTCCCTCTTCATTTCCATTGTTATTCTAGTTTCTATTAAAATTCCTCCTAAAAGGAGGCCTATTATCTTCCTATTATCTATTATTACCCTATGAAGTTTTTGCAATATTATCCTTACCTTTTTCAAGTCTAGCCAACCTATTATTCAAAGTAGTAAACATCTCACTCAACTGATTAGCTATTTTGTTCATAGGATCCTGATCTATTTTCTTAGGGATAGAGAACTCAACCTTCTTGGGCTTCCTTTCAGGTTGATTGGGCTCTAAAGAGTATGCTTTCATATTACCACTATCAATCATATGTCTCTCTATTTCAATAGCCCTTTCCATACATATATCAATGGTAGTTGTTGCTTGTTATCTCAGCTCATAACTAAAATCTCTAGGGAAAGCATTTTTGTAGAAACAAATGGACTGATCATCATTTGGCCTTAATGCTACTAGAATATTATTTTTGGTCTTAAATAATCTTCTATTGAAATATTCCACTAATTCATTTTCTTTCTTTTTCATGGTAGCCAATTCTATCAGCAAGGACTATTCATTCTTCCTCTCTCCATATTTCCTAAGGAAAGTGTGCTCTAGCTCTTGAAAATTATTGATAGTACCAGCTCCAAGGTTGTTGAACCATTCTCGAGCATCCTTCTCTAAAGTTTGAAAGAACAATCTAAGGACAACATCTTCATCATCTACCTCAAGACTATCCATGGCATACAGAAAATCCCTAATATGATCTTCACCAATGACAACATTATTTCCTTGAAATTTAGGCAAGTACTTATGAGCTTTACCAGGGAGAGGATTTAGATTTATAGGTAAAACAAAAGCTCTATATCTATTGGTCCTCCACTGATTAACATTAGCATTGGCATTTTGATTGAAATTTTGATTGATATTTTGATTTGCATTAGGAGTTGCCATACTCACTACAAGTTGATTCACTATAGGTACTTGGTTTATAGTAGGAGAAGACTGATTCAAACCAAGATTTAGGCTAGAAATAAAAATAGTATGAATTGGAATTGAATATTTTCTATGAGACTTGAAGAATACCTCAAGATTTGGCACTCCAGCAAGCACTTCTTTACCACTTCTTCTTGTAGATGCCAGATCCAACTCCTCTTTTTATTTTTAAAATTTTGAGTTCATTCAGAGTCGCCAACATAGATGTGCAAAGAAAGAACAAGATCTTCAACAATACTTGGGCCAAGATTGCTCAACCTGATATTCACTCAAATCTCACAAATTTCACTCCAAGAAATACTATGAGAAAAACAAACTCAAAATTATATTGAGTCTTCCCAACAACGATGCCAAAAACTATTGGGGGAAATTCCTGCACCCTTAATAGATTTGTCATGATGCAAGACTTCCCTAATCCAATCAACACTATGGACTCTAGTGGATCCACCTCTTTAACTCAAGAAAATATTATCCTAAGACTCTAGATAGACCGAGTAGGGTAAGGAAACCCTAGAGGTGAGCCTACAATATTTCTTATATGCTCATGCTCATCCATATTTACAAAAATGAAATAAAACTACAACATAAAATTTGACCAAGTTTAAAAGTAACTCCTAGCTAGTGCTTCAAGCTATAGACCGATGCCTTATCCATTGGGTAATTGTAGCTAAACTTAAAATATGATGAAGATAGAAGGAGGAGAAGATAAAACTGAGCCAATCACATCCATTCAAATAATGTAATAGAAATGATTCAACATGCCAATGAAAGAAGATGCCATTTACACATTCAAATGATGTAACATGTAAATGGGAGAACACACAAAATTGCACATAGAACTACTAAAAGGAGGAAATATGATTGCATTAAACAATAAATCATTACAATGGGAGTCTGATCAGAATAACCAGATCTCACTAAACCAGTACAAACAAATTCTCCATTCAAATGATGCAATAGAGAACTACAACTCTTTGTTCAAATGATGTAACAAAGAGCCTCCTAGCTTCCAACCTCAACCACTAGAAATGATCTCAATAAACTAGGCACCTCCTCAACAAAACCTGCACAATAATGGGGAAGAAAAAGGGGTGACTAGACAAGACACACAAAGGAAAATACAACTGACAAGGATGGGCACACTGGTATACCTCTTGCAAAATTACTATGCAAAAACTTGATCATTTTTTCTATTGTAGAAACTCTCTCATATAGCCTACAAATTGGTTCTCATTCAAAGCTCGATGATGGTCCATAATTACAAAAACTACAACTATTTCGATGATGGTCCATAACTGCAATTATCTTCATGATGGCCCATATTATTAATTGTGCTTGTAGTGGTTCTTATTTGTAGTGTGGTAGTGGTCTCGGTTGGTCAAAAATACCTGTTACATAAATCTTGATAATAATAATATTTTATAACTACAATTACCAGAGTTGAATGATGGCCTCTCACTATCTCTTAATTGGATCTCGAAAATGGCCCATAATAGCCTATCTTTCGGAGGGCATAACTTTTGATCCGACCGTTGGATCGACTTGAAATTTTTCGTGGAGCTAGATAAAGAGGAGGACAATGTCATGGCAAGGTTTCTCTACAAGCCTTGAAGATTTTTTAGTGTGTTATCGGGCCCTAATTCCTTCATCTAGTGCCCCAAAAATGGGATTTAGTGTTTTTTTAGAAAAATCGGAAGAAAGAAAATTTGGAATTTAATGACTTTTTAGACATGGATAGGTGTTGATATTTTCTAGGAGGCCTAATATGGGAAATGCAATAATGTGTGTTAATTTAGGGGGCTATCCGGGATTTTTTGTGACTTACTAAAAATAGGGTAGCTTTTGGCCAAAAATAACAAATTGCCCAAAAATAGTAATTTTTTTTAAAGGGGGCAAACTCAAGTTGGATTTTGAGGATCCAACAAGAACCTTATCATACACTACAATGGATAAAATAGAGATTTATGAATTTTTATTTAGCATATATTATCTGTAATATATTATTTTATTTCTATCTTTAAATCATTGATATAATGAATTTTAATGATTATTTCAGTTTTTATGTGAATTATCGGTTAAAATGATGAATGCAAATTAAATTCATTAATGTATGGATTTTACATAAAATATGTGTAAGATATGTATGACTGGATAGGAAAATTTTGAAGGATGTGTCATAGGCGTATGTTGTAGCAACACAAGGTTCAAACCAAACTCTAAATAGGAGAAAATATAGATGTAAAGATGACAAATCGAGAAGGCTGTAGACACGGGTTATAGAACACAGTGGTTGAAATATGTTACAGAACACATTTTTTGAAGTATATTACCAAATTTAGTTGTTGAAGACTGTTACCAAAGATATCTACCACCAAGAGTTACGAAAATATTTGACCAAGTCAACTTACCAACGTACTGCATGCCACATCAGTGAAAGCATAACATCCTTATATGGTAGTATATGTTATGAAATGATTCTAGTCAACATAGTTGGTTGACTTGTCAAATATAATGCATGAGGAACTTATGATTATTGAAGTTGTAAAATTGTTTTATAAAATTGTATAATTAGTATGTTATTAGATTGTCTATATTACAACGCAAGATTTTTATGTCCTTTCGATGAATAAAAGTACATATAGTTATATTGTTATATCTTGCAAAATATTCAAATTAGATGTATTTTGTTATGTTCGTTCATAAATTACCACTTGGACCACTTAGGCTATGATTAAGTCCAAGTAGGATTAGGAAACTATAGTTTAGATTATTTTTGTTAGGTACATAGTTGTCACATTATTGAGCCAACAAGGTGCATTATCTAGCCAACAAAGCCACATGGAAAATACATGAAGGAATTTTATTCAAAATTATCCAAGTCATATTATATATTACATAGGGAGACCTTTGAAAAGTTCTAATCATCTGATAGGCAATTGCCTAGATAATAGAGAAATGTACGATGCTAAAATAATGTTGGAATGATTTTGAAGAAACACGTAGCTATGTACGCCTAAATTTTTAGTAATAAAGCAACATTTTTTATGGTAACTATATCATTTATTGTGTCAAATACTGCATATTTTGAGGACTCCCTCATCATTCACAACTTCCTTGTAAACATAGAAAAAAGGGAAGTAGCCCTAGAATATAGCAAGAAATATCACAAGATACCTAGAGTTGTGCGCTTTAGAGAACTGTGTCAAGATTTATGCTACGAGCTACAATTTGGAAATCCCAACCCTATTCCAACACAAGCTTTCCTTGTTCAATTGATCCAATTAGTAACAGACGACTTTAAATTTGAAGAAGAGCATTATATGACTCTCGAACAACTCGAACCTATCAATGATATTCATAGACTATTCAAGGAAGATTAGAAAGGTCAAAAACTAGAAAATTTAGAAAATTCATGAGCAGACCTAGGGACTCTAAGGGAAGGTTTATCAAAATCAATAAGCTAGAAGAAAATCTCCAAAGAGACTTTAGTGAGAAGCTTAAAACTTCTAAGGAAAAAGAAACCGAAACTGCATCTTTAGATTCTACATCAACCAAGCAAATTGAAATCCTAGAACAAGATCCCGAATCATATTTATTACCTAAACCAAAGTTTGATGATCATATCGATCCCTCATCTATCTTTACTGAACCTATACCTGAACCAATTCTTGAAATATTATATTCAATCATGGTTGATCAAGGTAGTGAACAAGGGAAAGTAAATAGAAACCAAAGGCAAAGGACTAATGATCAAGGAGAAGTAGAAAATCAAAGGGGGGTGGACAAAGAAAGACCTTTGCCTTCCCAATTCCTTCTTTCGAAGATAGGCTAACAAGAGAACCAAAGCCGGTCTCTATTGTTATTTTGCCTACTTTCCATGGGAAACCACATGAGGATCCCGATGCCTTTCTCTTTGAATTTGAAGTGGTGTGCCAGGCTTACTTTTACACCATGGATGAGCAAAAACTAAGGCTATTCCCTTCTACACTCAAGGATGCAACCTTGAGATGGTTCATGGGTCTAGGGGAAAATATTTGCAACCGATGGGATGGAGAACAAGGATTAAAAGACATATTCCTTGAAAGATACCAAGACTATTGCAGGGTTTGGGATAAGAAAGTAGAGTTGTTTCGTATGAATAAAAAATATGATGAATCCCTTGAGGACTACCTCAAGAGATTCTAATTTGTGGGATCAAGAGTAAACATTGAGTTGGATGAGGAAGTTCAGAAAGAACTTTTTCTAAAAGGGCTTAAGGAAGATGTCTTAGACATACTAAACCTTATGGCAAAGGGAGATATCCATCAGATGGGATTAGGAGAGATCATAAATATTTGTAAAAACTACTCAAGAAATAAACCATTAAGAAGTAATAAATACCCATCATCAGGAGGAGTAACACGAGCGAAAATCGGTAATATGCTAGAAAATCTCAAAACCGATTTATTAAGCACATTGACATCATCCCTCGACCTCATGGATAAGAAACCGAAGGAGAAAAATATTGAAGAGATATATTGTCATAGATGCAGAAAGAAACATAATCTAAGGGAATGCCCTTTGAATGTTACAAATATTTCCAACATTTTTGCCTGTTGCAAAATCTGTGACAAAAACCATAATACTAAAAATTGTAAATATATCTCAACTATCAAAACCACTATCAAAGAGCCTAAGGTCGAAGAGGTAGAATATGTCTAATTTATAGCTCAAATAAGGAATGGTCCATTTAATGGTCCACCCAATTGGTCAAACTCTAATTATTCCAACCAACAAAGACCTAATTATTGGTCGAATGCTCCAAATTGGTCAAACTGGAATCAGTATAATCAAGATTGGAACATGCCTCCTTGGACACAATTCATGCCCAATTCATATGGAAATTCACCTCCATGGATGGCAGGCCAAAATCAAAATACATCTAGTTGGAATATGAATGGCCAATACAATCAGATAGGACCAAGCTGGTCTTAGGGGCAGCCCCAACAACAAAACTTTCAAAATCAATTTAGGGGACAAGTACCTCAAAACCAACCTCAAAATAGACTCCTTCCACCTCCAAACAACAATCCCCCTAAACAACCACCTTTACCAGCTCAACCTGTGCCTAACCCCAATAATAATAAAAACACTCAATAGGTCTATGAAACAAATGAGGCATGTTCAATATCTATAATGCCTTGTCAACAAATTCAATTAAGATCTGGAAAAGTATTGGAAGATCATAGAGCTACCCTCATAGAACTTGAAGAACCTACCAAAAATTTGAGCAAAGAAAAAGGACAAGATGATAAATGTGAGGAAGGAATAGAAATTCCCCTAGAAGAAGTGTTGGATCAACAGAAAGAGGTTCAGATTTCTCAAAAAGAAATAAGAGCTCCATTTCCCGAAATACTGGCTATACCAAAAGAACCATCTAAACCAACTTTCGATTTTCTTCAAGAATTGGAAAATGTCTCTATTAGAATTCCTCTTTTACAGGCTATTAAAGATATTCCCATCTACTCCAAATTGGTAAAGAATATAACAAATTCACAAAGGAGAAAGAGGAATGAACCTAGGACTATTCAAGTTATAGGGCAACTATCTGAAATCATGACTGGTGAGAAGTTGTTACCAAAATACACAGACCCTGGAGTACCTATACTCACAGTTCACATTGGTAGGACAACCTTGCATAATGTCTTAGTAGACTTAGGGGCTGCCATAAACATCATGACAAAGGAAACAATAGAATATTTAGGGGTACACATGATTCAACCGACCTCTATAGTGCTTCAACTTGTAGATAGATCTACCATTAAACCAGAAGGGAAACTAGAAGATATTATAGTTTTTGTAAGTTCATGGGAATACCCTGTAGACTTTATAGTCTTACAACCAAAGAAAAAGTTAGGGGGACACCCCTTGATATTAGGAAGACCATGGCTTGCAACAACTGATGCTTATATTAGTTGTAGATCTAGGAATATGACTATTTCAAATGGTAAGTATACTAAAAATCTTAGCTTATTTCCTGAATCAATAAAAGACAATGATTTTTCAAACCAATTGTGGTATGATTCTCCTGAAGACTTAGATGATCTACAAAATTTATCAATCAATATGCTAGGAGAATATTTTCAACAAGAAATTGAAGGGCCTTTAGCTTCACTTCTTGATGAGGAACAAGGTACTAATGAAGTTTCCATGACTAATGGTGAAGCAAGCATGAGTAACCCTCATCAGATGGTCCCTTACAATTATCAACTAAACACTTTTAAACATGAAATAATGAGTATAGATAACAATTATAAACAAATAGATATCACATCAGGAAAATTTTTAAATATAAGCAATGAGCTTACAAACATTCAGGAATCACAACTGATAGAAGTGTTAAAGAAACATTGGATAACATTTGCATGGAATTATGAGGACATGAAAGGGATACATCCGAGTATTTGTACTCATCATATTTTCATTCAAGAAGGTTGTCACCCAATGAGACAACCTCAAAGGAGATTAAATCTAGCTATGAAGGACATAGTCCAGGAAGAAATTGTTAAGCTCTTAAACACAAGATTTATATACCCTATATCTGATAGTCAATGGGTTTCACCATTGGTGATCATTCCTAAAAATAATGGTAAATGGAGAATCTATGTAGACTACAGAGAACTAAATAAAGTGACAAAGAAGGACTATTTCCCATTACCTTTTATAGATCAAGTCCTTGACACTCTAGCTAGTAAGAAATACTTATATTTCTTGGATGGATTTAGTAGATATAATCAGGTCTCAATAGCTGAGGAAGATCAAGAGAAGACCACTTTTACATGTCCCATAGGAACTTATGCTTATAAAGTCTTACCCTTTGGATTATGCAATGCACCTGCTACATTCCAGAGAGTTGTTCTCACTATTTTTGCTGATATGATTAATGAATGCGTAGAAGTTTACATGGATGACTTTATAGTCTACGATGACACCTTTGAAGAAACTCTAGCAAATTTACAAAAATTCCTCGCTAGATGCATAGAGCAAAACCTTTCTCTAAGTCATGAAAAGTGTTTCATGATGATGAGGAAGGGAATTTTTTTAGGACATTACATATCCGAAGAAGGTGTTAAGGTAGATCCTACAAAAATACAAGTTATTCAGTCCCTTCAACCTCCAAAAACTCAAACAGAGGTAAGAAGATTTTTAGGGCATGCAGGATACTACCGGAGATTCATTAAGGATTTCAGCAAAACTGCTTCTCCTATGCTTAAGCTCTTAACCAAAGAAAGTGAATTTAACTAGACTGAAGCATGTCAGGAAGCCTTTGAAATTATAAAAGATAAATTGATTACTGCTCCAATCTTGAGGGGACCAAACTAGAATTTACCCTTTCATATCCATTGTGATGCCTCGGGGTATGCAATAGGGGCAGTACTACAACAAATAGAGAACAAAATACCTTATGCTATCTATTATGTGAGTAAAAACTTGCATGGAGCTGAGCTTAATTACACCATCACTGAGAAAGAATTTTTAGTTGTAGTCCATGTTATTAATAAATTCAAACACTACATAACAGGGTATGAAGTATTTGTTCACACTGATCACTCTGCCATTAAGTACTTAATGAAAAAAGCTACAGTAGGAGGTAGAGTGGTTAGATGGCTTCTTTTGTTACAAGAGTTTAATGTTACAATCATAGATAAGGTAGGAAAGGATAATGTCATTGCAGATCATCTATCTCGTATGCAAATATTTGATGATAACGAGTTAATCCCTGATAATTTTCTTGATGAACATTTGTTTGCTCTCTCTATCTTCACTCCTTGGTATGTTGATATCGTAAATTACTTAGTAACAGGAAAAATACCTCAAAACTATACACTGCATGAGCATAGAAAACTAATACGTCAGAGTATTCCTTATATGTGGATTAATGGAATCTTGTTTAAAACATGCCCTGACCAAGTAATTAGGAGATGTGTGCAAGAAGAAGATGTATATGACATCATTTAGGAAGCACATGAAGAACCCTATGGAGGTCATTATGCCACCCAAAGGATAGTCAATAAAATACTACAAACTGGTTACTTTTGGCCTACTATGAATAAATATACCTATAAATTTATTGATAGATGTGATGCTTGTCAAAGAGCTAGTAAACCTACGCCTTCTATGGAGATGCCTTTGGTTTTACAAGTAATGTTTGAACCATTCGAGAAATGGGGGATTGAATTTGTTGGACCTATAGACCCTCCAAGTGTAGGTAATAAACACATACTTGTGTGTACAGACTATGTTACTAAGTGGGTTGAAGTTAAAGCTTTACCACGAGCACAAGCTGAACTAGTAGCTGATTTCCTTTATGAAAACATTATGCAACGCTTTGGAGCACCTAGAGAGCTAGTCTTAGATCATGGATCCCAATTTCTCTCCAAATTAATTGCACATTTTGTTGACATCTATCAAATAAAACATAGGAAAACCTCACCATATCACCCTCAAGCTAATGGACAAGTAGAAGTTACGAATAGAGAACTTGAAAAGATCATTACAAAAACCATAGTTGTTAATAGGGTTGATTGGGCCAAAATATTAAAAGAAGTTGTATGGGCATACAATACAACTTGGAAAACCACCACGGGATTATCACCTTATGAAATGGTCTATGGAAAACAAGCTATCATGCCCATTGAATTTGAGATAGAAACTCTTCGCACAATGATACAACTTGACATGAATTTGGATCAAGCACAAAAGGCTAGATTGGAAAAGTTAAACATTTTGGATGAAAGGAGACTAGAGGTATTACACAGGACTGAATTAACCCAACAACAAAGGAAGAAATGGCATGATAAACACATTATACCATGAACATTTCAACCAGGAGATTGGGCCTTGTTGTTTGACTCCCGCTACCAAGATTTTCAAGGTAAATTGAGGACAAGATGGCTAGGACCCTATGAAATTGAAGAGATGTTCGGGAATGGTACAATCAAACTTAAGCCTATAGATGATTCAACAAGAAGACTACTAGTAAATGGGCATAGGCTTAAACTTTATAAAAAGCCATTATCTAAGGAAGAATTCATACACCATCTTAAGCAACAGACTGATCTGCAGTGTATCTCTAAACTGCAATCAACAACTATTGAATAGTAACTTCTCTCTCATAAAAAAAAATATTATGCTTCCTTTGTTTCATAATGGAGTTCCTCTATTTGCAATATTTGTATCTTATTTTCATCAATCTTCAGTCTCAATATTTCAAAAAATAGCCTAAAAGGATATTTCTTTAAGAGCTTGTAGGAAAATGACTACCACATGTTGCATAACACCTTGTTTGCTAAATAAAATCTAGGTGTTTTCAATTACTCAACCACCACTAGTGTTTTGAGCAAATTTTCATTGAAAGTTAAGCAATATTTTGGTGTTGTAAGATATTCCTAGTCAATCAAGTTTTCTCTTGGACTATGCACATTAGAACACATAAAAACATTGTGAGATTTGGAAATATTAACTCATAAGTTACTATTGCCATAAAGTGAATGGTTTCCCCTACTTATCCATCTATGTGCATGGTCTAGAAAGCTAATGAATTGGCAAAAGGACAAGCTCACCCTTCACCTTTCAAAAAAAAATCCCTTGCTCCTCATCTAATCGAGCAAGTATCCCAAAAATATCTTCTTGCTTCCCCTAAAAATAAGCAAGAATCCCAAAAAGCAATAAAAATCCCTTGCTCCCTTTCAAAATGAGCAAGTATCCCAAGAAAAAAAATCAAAGAAGGGTAAAAGAGCTTGAATCCCTAGAATTCTTAGTGTCTCAAAAACCATGGGGTGATCCTCATTACAGCAATGGGTTGAATGAAACCCGCATGGAAATAAGGTATCCTTACGTAGTAGCGCTAAGTCTGGATAAGACCTATGGATGCTCACAGATAAGCTAGCTTGTTGGCATAAGTGACCATTGTTTTACTCAATCTTTACTCATGATGGGAAATGAACATTCACTGCACACATAGTTGGTCCTTGAGAGGCTTGAAAACATTAGGACAACTTTAACATCATATTGATTTGAGAAATGAGTAGATGAATTTGTTTAAAATCACTAGGATGCTTGAGTCTTTGTGAAACAACTCTAGAATATCATAAGCAAGCAAAATCCAGAAGCAAATTCCTATGGAGGTACTATAGTTCATTTTATCCTACAAAAATGTGACTTGCATTTCCCAAAATTTTGCACCCTTAAGAAAAAGCCATCAAGATGCTATCAGAATATCTATTCCACTTTCTAAGTATTGAAATTATCCAAGCCTTTGATAGAGATCTATTTTTGTATATATTGATGACTGATATCAAGTTTTATAATCATCACTTTTCTCTCACTTGGAAACTCCTTAATGAAATTCAGGAAGCACAATCACAAAAATGATAAATATATATATATACCCAATATAATTGGAATAACCCCCATAAATAAAACTCATTACTATAATATAAATAATACCCTCTTCATTTTGTTTTGGCTATATAGCCAAAAATACAGTTTGGGGGGAAGTAAATAAAGACATCCAAAATTCATAATACAGTTTGGGGGAAGAATCAGGTAAAGTATTTTCTCAACTCTACAATTATAGTTTCTATAGATAGTTCCTATAGACGTCTTCTGTAGATATTTTTTGCAGACAACTTATATAGATATTTTCTATAGATAACTTCTATAGATGTCTTTTGTAGACAACTTATGTAGAAATATTTTATAAACAACTTTTGCAAGCACCATCCGTAGACAGTATCTGTAGCGCATCATCTAAAATTTTTCTAAGTGTCGATATTTAGACTGGCCCAAGTGAAAAATGACACGTGTCAACGCAAAATATGAAAAAATGTGTCAACAAAACTTATTAATGTTATTCTAGGGGAAGAGAAAAGGTAAAATTGCATAAATATTTATAAAACTTCCTTTGATCACCCTTTTTGAAATTCATGGATTTTTGTATAATGATTAAGGTATGGCATTAAAATTAAATTTAATATATACAATGCAAAATTAAAAAAAGCAATACCAGAAGGTGCACCAAGAATCTTCCATGAATGCCTAAGGTAAATGACTGACGTGTACACCCATGATGATGCCACGTATCACACTTTAGAAAAAATTTAGTCTTCTTTTGGAAACATGGATGCCATGGAATTCGATCATAAAAGCTTTAAAGACATCGACTACTAGGTACACGTGGATGTCAATTATAAAGGTGAATGAACATGACTATGGACCAATCCGAATAATGACACGATAGGATAAAATATAATGAATAATAAAATTAAAGTACATGGGCTTTGATGCCAGTAATGAGATGGAACAACACGGTGAAGTAAAATGTAAAAAGAGATGATGTGGGCATTAAGACCAATGACACGGTGGAAGAAAAAGGATTACATGGCATATATGTGTAAGGGCAAAAGTTTAAAAGAAAATTTATCAGCCACCATGGTGGTTAAAGGCATAAAATCTTAAGGTATAAAAAAATATTATAACACTTGGTACCAAGAACTAACCCTCGCCATGCAAGGTGGTGGGAAGTCTCGTGCCAAGGGAAATACCAACCACCTCAAGTTAATGATGATGAATGCCATGTGGCTCCATGAAGCCAATAACAAACAATGCCATGGATAAACAATGTCGACCATTGATTAAGGTTAAAACTAAGGGTTACAATTTAAGGAAGAATGTGTCACATGCCGAGTTCTAGTAACTTCATTGCATACTAGCTCTGACTACCATTCACAAACACCGTCGATCGTCGCCACATAGTTTTTTAGGGCTAATCAAAAAAAAATAACACAGATCCTAGTTATGTGATGTTGATTAAGAAAAAAATGGAAGGCCATGATTTACCAAGTTACACGAATGCATGCAAAAGAAAATAAAAACCTAAATTTCATTTTTCTTTCGTAGAAGGCTCTCCAAACTTGGATAAAAAATGCTTTGCAAACCCGAAATGAAGCCGAAACTCAAGAAAATTTTCCAACTAAATGAGATTGTGAAGGTTGAAACAAACATCGAAAGGGGAATTATCGTAGATGCCCAAAATCATGGGTAGGAAGGTTAAAGACGTGGGCAAAGAATAATAATCAACAAAGAATTTTTCGTCAAAAGGTGACACAAAGCCGACAACAATTGAAAGTGATAGGTAAAACTTTTTCAATTCTAATTTTTTGTTTCTAATGAGAAATACAGAAGATAAAATATGTCGTAGAGGATAAAAACAAAAATGCTATAAATTTATTTTTAGCTATTATGTACTCTAATTATTTCTATGGCAAAAAGAAATAGTTGCAGAAATATATAATTATTTCTAATCTCTACGATTTTTTGCATAATTTTATTTTTGTAAAATAATAAAAATTCTTTTTATCTTGCAAATATGAAAGAATTCTATGAAATAATTGTTGTAGGTTTTCAGCCATTGAAACAAATTTTGAAACCACCCCATCAAAATTTTAACCCTTGTCCTATCTACCCTTGCTTAAAAAATACCCCGATCTATGTTTCAGAAGAGGAGTGAACCCTTTTCCATCCAAACGTAGAACCCTAGCGACTCTGTGAAGAAGTTATTCCAAGACGCCCGATGGTGGGATGCCCTTACAAAATTTCAAGGGCACGACCAAGGCGTGGTGAAGCAGTTCATTATGAACTACAACCCCATGACTATGGTCACCCACGTTGGAGATATCCCAATTGCCATCAATCCCAGTTTAATTTTTGAAACCTTGAGTCTACTTGAAGTGGGACAACCTTACTACAAATCCTACTCGAAAGGTGTTAAACAACTGGTTGAGAAATTTGGAGAGCATTGCACTATAATCCATGATAAGGAAGGTTGGCCAAAAGGGATAGCCACCTCCTCATTCCCCCTTAAATGGCAAGAAGTTGTTGTACTTATCATAAAATTCTTCACACTAGAAGGGAGGTTATCTAGCTGTGGGGGATATCATCTTAAAATGCTACTAAATCTTAAATACCCAGGATAGAAGGATTGTATCATAAATTTACCATACTTCCTATACCAGTCTCTCAAGGCTATAGTTCTCCGTGTGCAACCCAAAAATCCTAATGATAGCCCTAAAATTCATCTAATTGCCCATCATGGATTAATTAAACTTCTAGTTCTACAAAAAGCACATGAAGCCAAGATAACATGGGAGACTATTGTAGAGGAGTCCAACCTATCAGTTCATTCTGAGTCCAGTGATAGTGAATCCCTTGAAAATAGTATGTCTAGTGAGGAATCAGAGCCAGAGAGTCAGGAGGAGGAACCCGAATCTCCAAAACATAAACATCATACCAGGTCAGCCAAACCTTCCCAACCTACATAGAAAACCCGATGTGAAAAGTATATTCCTAAAACCCATGAGATAGGAGAAATGTCTGGACAAGACACTAACCTACCTACACCTGAGCCACCCACTGAGTCTTTGGCACATCTTCGGGTGTAGTAGATTGTGCTACAAATCAAAATCGATAAGCTCCGAGAAGATTTTGTAGAACACTCAAAGTTAGTTCAATGTGCCCTCACTCTCCAGATAGACCTGCTCAAGCAAATTGCTTTGGATAGGGTGATGAAACCTATTGACCCCATCAACCAACCACCACCTATCGATGTCTCTCCAAACAAGAGCTCTAAAACCGGTAGGAAACAATGAAAATCAGTCAATTTTAGCAAAACCATTGACTTCACCAAGATTCTCGAAGAAGAAAGTTCACAACCACTTGCTAGTCTGCTTCAATAGAATCATCCTTAGGAATTGGGCCCCTCCACTAAAGTTAGAGCCTTACAAGGAAACTTGGTCTTGAACATTGGGATACCCCCAGATATTGATGCAGTCATTAATAATATGGTTGCATCAGTAGAACAACCTCTACCTTCCAAGATGCAAGATACAATGCAAGAAGAGGGATCTTTTGAGGTAGAACATGTCAAAATTATCATGATTGAAACCCCAACTACTAAGTAGAAGGCCAAAGAATAGGTGCAGAAGGTGAAGCATGAATGAAAATTACCAGCAGCACGATCACCATCCTCACGCATTTCTACCCGACGATCACAAGTCGGATAAAAACTGAAAACTTGATAAAATTATTTTCATGATTTTACAAGATAAATTTGATTTTTAATGGTTATATCATTTCATTTTTGAATGATTTATTTTCATATGTTTATAGATATATTTTATTTTTGTGATATAATAGTATGATGTTTATTTTATCTTGAAACTATTATGATTTCCATAAAACTGTAGTATAGATGATTATATAATTACATTATTTTTCAACCTCAAGGAAATTTCCCTGTGTAAAATTATAAAGTGCTTCTGATATTTTATTTATTTGTCTACCAAAGACCTATTCTAATATTGTCTTTGCAGGGGACAAAGATATTCTTTGAAGAGTTGAAACAATTTATTTCAACTACAAAAATTCACCTGAAAACTGTATTGTCATATTGTCATATATGAATCAAATGCTTTATGTTTATTTCTAAGAATATTCATTTCTTATGATTGTTGTTACTATTACAAGTATTTGTCAATCAAAAAATTGCAAGAAATTATAATTTTTAGATCTATCTCATTGTCCTTGTAACAACTATACTGTCATTTTCATAAATTTGTAGGGAAATTTCTGAAGAAAGTGTAAAATTTCATTTATTTATTGATATTTTATTTATTTGCAAAAATTGGATCATAATATTTGATATATGTGTAGTATTTGTGATATTTTGTTAAATCTCATTTTCTCCTTATGCATGAGGACATGCATATATTTCAGTTTGGGGGAAAATGATGAGTGTTTATTTAGCATATATTATCTATGATATATTGTTTGATTTATATCTTTAAATCATGGATATAATGAATTTTAATGATTATTTCAGTTATTTATGTGAATTATCAGTTAAAATGATGAATGCAGATTAAATTGATTAATGTATGGATTTTACATGAAATATGTGTAAGATATGTATGATTGGACAAGAAAACGTTGAAGGACGTTTCATAGGAGTATGATGCAACAACACAAGGTTCAAACCAGACTCTAAATAGGAGAAAAGATAGATGTAAAGATGATGAATCGAGAAGGTTGTAGATGTGGGTTATAGAACATAGTGGCTGAAATATGTTACAAAACACAGTTGCTGAAGTATGTTACCGAAGTTAGCTGTTGAAGACTGTTACCAAAGATATCTACCGCCAAGAGTTACGGAAATATTTGACCAAGTCAACTTACCAATGCACTGCATGCCACATCAGTGACAACATGGCACCCTTACATGGCAACATATGTTACGAAATGATTCCAGTCAACATAGTTGGTTGACTTGTCAAATATTATGCACGAGGAACTTATGATTATTGAAGTTGTTGTAAAGTTATTTTATAAAATCGTATAATTAGTATGTTGTTAGGTTGTCTAGATTCCAATGCAAGATTGTTATGTCCTTCCCGTGAATAAAGGGGCATATAGTTATATTGTTATATCTTGCAAAATATTCAAATTAGATGTATTTTGTTATGTTCGTTCATAAATTACCACTTGGACCACTTAGGCTATGATTAAGTCCAAGTAGGATTAGGAAACTATGTCAGTTTAGATTATTTCTGTTAGGTACATAGTTGTCGCATTATCGAGCCAACAAAGCCACATGGAAAATACGTGGAGGAATTTTATTCAGAATTGTCCAAGTCATATTATATATTACAAAGGGAGACCTTTGAAAAGGTCTAATCGTCTAATGGTCAATCGCCTAGCTAATAGAGAAATGTATGATGCTGAAATAATGTTGGAATGATTATGTATAATTTTTGAAGAAATGCGCAACTATGTACACCTAAATTTCCAGTAATAAAGCAACACTTTTTATGGTAACTATATCATTTATTGTGTCAATTACTGCATGATTTCCTTTATGTAATTACAATTGTATTTTCCCTGCATTCATAGAATAGAATAATGTTAGTAGTAATTATGCATATTAGTTACTGAGATAAAATAGTTTAGGGGAGAAAGACTTACATTATCCTCTAGGAGGCAGGGCCCACTCCTATAGTCAGTCCCTATTCTCTCACCCCTGTAATAGGTTTGAAATAGTTAGTACGTAAAATTAACTTTAGAATTATAAAATAAATTAAATTACATTTTCATAGAGCATAAAGTAAAAATAGATAATCAAAACTAACTATTTGCACGAGGATCCTCACCATTAGATAAACTCACCAATAGGTAAAATCATCATTATTAGGTAAATATCATATTTAATTTATTGCATATTATTTCAATTTTTGCATAATTTTTGTTTACTGCAATTATTATTTTTTTGCAAAACCTGAGACTGAAAAGAGATCTGAATCAATCTTAAGAATTAATTATCATGGTACAATCTATACTGGATTTCTACTCTTTAAATCTAACCTTGATTGCCCTGGATTGATAAAATTAAATGTAAGCATTACAGCTAGACAGAGACATATTACAAAAGTACTAATCCATCCAATATACCATATCATATATGCATAATCACATCAAGTAATTTCATGGGTCAAAGTGAAAAGAATATTTGGTATATTGATTCAGGGGCAAGCCACCACATGACAAGAAATCTACATTGGTTTGATTTTATAGAAGTCACCAACAACTATAAGTTCAAAATTATAGATGGAAATAACTATCATATACATGGATATGGGTGTGTGTCACCTAGTAAATTATTTCTAAACTTTCTACTACATAATGTAATGTATGTTCCTGGATTAACATATAATATCATTTCAGTATCCAAGTTAGTATAAAGTAAAAGGATGGTTGACTTTAGATACATAAATGGAGTTAATGTGTGTCTTATCATAGATCAAAATGAGATTTAAGCTATTGTATCAATCCATAGAAATATATATGCTCTAAATTCTATCAAAACTTCATAAGATATTATATTGTTTCAAAACAATACTAATACAATTTTTTAGGATCATATTGAAGAGAATAAAGAACCTATATATCATAAAAATAAAAGAATAAATGGAAGGTTCAAAATTAAAAGGATGAGGGGACAACTACACTATGCCTTACTTGGCCATCTACAACCTAGAAAAGAAGAAGAATCTGAACAAGATGAAGATACTCATCAAAATTCAAACAAAGAAGACAATAGAGGTTGGAGAGAAGAGCTCAATTTCTAGAACCAATATAAAGATCCATATTGGATACTAAAGTCTTCAATACCTAAATAATGTAATACAAGGGGGTGTTAGAGTATATTACATCCTTTGGGTTATGTATATGTACCACATTTGGTACATAACTAGAGTAGAAGTTTACTTTAGAGTAAAGTTAGTTGGTTATTTCAAGTATTGTAATAAATACACAAGTGTCAATGTCTAAGTTGTAAATGTGCATGTAATCCACATGTACATGATTCTTAGGTAAAATAAAGGCCAAGGAATCTATATTCCTATATAAATGTCTCATAGTGAGTGATTATAGAGATCAACATACATAACATAGTAAATATAGAGAGTGTGCTATAGTTTAGTAGTATGGTACAATGTAGTATTTTCATATCCTTTCATGGAGTGTTCATGTCCTCCATTATATAGCATTGTACTATTTTCATCACTTTCATTAATGGCATATTTCTAAGTTATTTGCAGATGCTCATCTGAATATTTTCTTGCATATTAGTGTGCCATTAGTTTTGATTTATTTCAAATTAGTTATCCTGCATCTTGTGGTTGTTCTTCCTTTAATAGTGTCCCATAAAAAACTAACTAAACATACCTATACTTGGATAACAATCAATACCTCAAATTGCAAGAACCTAGGAAGGATAGAAAAATAAGCACCACATACTATCAAAAGTGTTAGTGGTTCTTTGCTCATCAATGGCACTTTTGCAAAACACCGTTTCTCATAAGTTTGGCTAGTCAACTTAACCATTGAGTAAAACTTCCAATTGGGTGTAAAACAACTAGTGGAAATTTTGCAAGTTAGTGGTACTTTTTTCAAAATAAGTGGAATATTATGGCATGAACTAGAATCATGCAAATTCCCTCATTCCACTCTCATATCTAATAAAACATGCTCTAGAATCAAACTATGCCTACAAATTTAAATTATTTTCTTGTCCTAATGGCATCTTTGACTCCATTTTCCCTCCTACAATTTTCCTTCTAAAATCTTTAAATATAGTCCTTAGGATAGACATGTCATCAAGACTTTTTGCTAGCTACATTCTACCAAAATTTTCTCTCATTCTATCTCATTCTTTCATTTTGGCCATTGGAATCAAGTACTATAGAGCAAGTGAATCAAGGAAAAGAGGCTTTGGTTCAAAAGGACCATCTTGGTGCAAGTAGGAGGTCCTACAAGGCTGTAACATTCCTCTCTCCCTTCTCTTTTATATCCTTTTTTATTTAATGCATTTCCCTCTTTCTTGAGCCTTGATAACACTTGATTTTCATCTTGTTGCTACTAATACTTATATTTATTTGTCTATTTACATTTTTATCCATATTTGCATCCATATCTACTCATCTCTGAGTTTCTAACCTTTTTATAGGGTTATTTTACACCATTTTGCACATTAAATCTATGTTTCATATTTTATTTATATATTATAATATCTACTATCTATTATTTGTTGAAATTTGTGTTTATTTCATATAATCTTATCTTATTATAGGTAATTTTTGTGTTATAATCATTTTACATACTCACTAACATATTACTTGCAAGTTTATACATATCTTTTACAATCTAGTTTTGCTATTTGTATGCATTAATCATTAAACATCTATTATAATTTCATATTATCTTTAGTTTAGTCTTATATACTTTTTTATCTCATTATAATCTTTTTGTAGGAATAATAACATTCTACTTCCTTTATTATAGCATTTGTTTTTAATTTTTTTTAGTCATATTTTTATTGAGCGTACTTTAGCCTCTGAGCTATAGAGGAGAATGGTCACTTTACTTGGCTTACAGTGGTCCAATTATTTTACTTTTGAACAACTTTGGAGGGATTGGTCTAATAAAGAGGGTGTTGATCATTTTATTATGCAGTTAGTTTGGATGGGTTCTACCATTCTTCTTTGGAATATCTGGAATGAAAGGAACAATCGAATTTTAAATTAAAAAAGGAAGGATATTCACTATTTTTGGAAAAATGTCATTGCCAACTTAGTTGAATCAGTCCATAATCTCCTTAATCACCCCAAAAAATCCCACCAAAGATGGGATCAAGTGATGCAAATATTGAATATTAAATCTTCTAAGAGAAACCAACTTAAAGGGAATGTGAGTAATTACAAGATGGGTAGAACAAGGAATTGGAAATCTCCTCCTAAGGATTTTGGAAAAGTTAATACTGATGGAGCATATAGAGAGAGTCCTATAAAAGATAGTGTGGGAGAAATTGGTAGACTTTCATATGGCTCCCTGGTTTTTAATTTTGCTGAGAATTTGGGTATTATATCCAATAACCTTGTTGAGGGGTATGGTATACTTAGAGGCCTTCAAGAGGCTACTAAGGTTGGATGGGAAAAGGTGCTAGTTGAGTTTGACTCTCAACTTGTGATTAATATTTTGAAGACTCCTTCTAAGAATCATAAGGTTGATTGGAGAATAAAATAAGATTCAGTTAATCCAGATGGGATTTTTGAAAGTTGATTACAATAATGTGGTCAGAGATTAGAAAAATAGTGATGATGTTTTAGCTAATTGGGCTTTGGATAAATTTGATCATACTTGCTACGGCCACCCTTCTAGATAGTGGGCTTCACAAATAAGGTAAGCTCTTCTTTCTATCATTTCTTTGGATGGATCCAATTTTGGAGGTACCTAGTTTCTTCTTGCTTTATTTTTGTTTCTCTTTGGTTTGGTCAGGGTATTTTAGTTCCCTAGCTCAAACTAATATTTCTTTTGTTTCCTCTGTTGATTCTTGTCTTAAAATTCTTTTGGTATAGAAATACCATTGTTGTGTTCTATTTTTTCCTTTTTCTTTTCTATTTATGTGTGTGTTTTTTTGTTTTGTTTTGTTTTTGTGTTTTTTGTGTTGTTTTTTGTTGTTCTTGTGTTTTTGTTATTTTGTGTTTTTTGTTGTTGTTCTTGTGCTTGTGTTTCTGTATGTTTGTGTTAATTAGTATTTTTGTGCTTTTATGTGTGAGTGTTTTCTATGTTTTTGTTTTTTTTTGTTGTCTGTTGTTGGTTGTTTTTTTATTTTATTTATTTTTTATTTTTTAGGTTTTGGTTGTTTGTTTGTTTTATTTATTTCATGTTTTTGTTAGATGTTTCTTTGTAGTGTTCTGTTGTTTGTTGTTATGTTTATTTTTTTATGTTATTCTTGTGTTTTTTCTATGTTATATTATTGTGTGTGTGTTTGGTTGTGCTTTATCTTTTTGACACACTCAAGGAGCATGTTTTTTTTAATATTTTTGTGTATTTATGTTTGTGTTTGTGTTTGTGTTTGTGTTTGTGTTTGTGTATTATTGTTTTTTATTGTTTTAGGTTTGCTCCTTGAGTATGTAAAAGGTGGTAGGCCAGGTGCGATCCCTGGGTGATTTTTGTAAAAGAGATACCCCTACCTCCTTGGGTCTTACCTGAAAGTGGTATCCCTTCTGGGATGTTTTCCACACAAAAAAAACGTGTTTTAATTTGCTTACTTTTCACTTCTCTTTTGAGATCTAAACAGCATTAATCCTTGTTATAGTCTTATTTAAATTTTATAAGTAACATATTTTATTTTTCACTTCATAATCATCATCTTATGGAATCCAATTTATTATATCCTAAATTCAATTAGCTTTTGTAATAATTTTACTCCTTATAGGTATTTTTAGCTCATTTTCCTAACATTTAGGTATCCCTAATTCTCCTTTCTCTCTACCATATTCATCCAATCCCACAATTTTTGGGAAATTTATAAATCATTTAGAAAGCCTTTTGTAAATCTAAAAGCCTATAGACCTTGAAGATTAGATTTTTTAACCCCTTTGTTGATTTCAAGATCATTCAAACCCAACCAACCTCAAATTTCTTCCCCAAACTCATCAATTCTTAGTTACAAGTCAAAACTACCATTCAACCTAAAAATTGGTACTTTTTACACTCTATTTTTACACAATATAAAATCTCCACCTATTATCAAAAGAAATAGTGGCACTTTTGCTCATCTATGGCACTTTTTATAGCTCACTTTCTACTTCCAATTTTAAGTTATATTTTATTTTTATTACAAAAATGGGTTTTATCAGCTAGGAATATAGTTTACTATCTCTTTGCACTCAAACAATCCCCTATAAAAGACCCATTTAACTTTATTTCCCTTAAGATTTCCAAGTTTTAAAACTTCCACTCAAATTTAAAAGCACTAATGGTGCTTTTGCTTCTTAGTGCACTTTTTCTTAACATATGTAATAAGTAATTCTACCTCTATGGAACCCTGCTTACTATTGTTTCAATTTTTACTATGTTTTTTGTTTTCTATTTTCTGCAATTTAAGCTTAAAAACACATTCATTTTGGTGAAAATAAAAAACCTTAGTCTAGTTTAAATATTTTCATTTCAAAGTACTTACGCAAAAATTTGAAGTGATCTAGTTGCATCCTAGGATAATTTTTTGTTGCATAATCTCATTTTTGCTTTGCAAAGGATAATACTTTTTATATTAGTGATCATTCAAAATCAAAGAGTATAGTAGCACAAATATTATGCAAAATTCACCTCGATAAAGTCTTGAATATGGTAACATCTTCCCCATTATTAATGCTCAATTGTATTGATGAATTTCCATTAATAATTAAACTATTGTCTCTTTCTAAATGTACATAAATAGGATCATCCTTCCTCAAATATGAATTTGTGACTCCATGTTCTAGATCAAATATGTTGAGATCCTTATGAGAAGATCTTTAACATCTAATATGGTGACCATAACCTATCCTCTAATCCCAAAAGAAAAATAGTTAGATCATAAAGAAATAGAAAATTCTTTGAATAGTCATCCCCATGGTTATAAAGGGATATGTATGAAAAAAATATGCCTGTGTTGACCATTCAAAATGTACACCTCTCATAGATTAAAAAAACTACATCACTATAATATATTCTTGAATTGTTATCACCAACATGTAGAGCTCAAAAAGTCTTATGATATGAAAAAAATATGGCCCAAAATGCTTCAGTATGCAAAATGTATGGATTTCAAAATGATATGCATACTATTAAAATAAAATTAAAAAATTAAGCCTCTATACCTTAAGAGGAAAAAGACCAATCAAATACTACCATGTGTCACATCCAAAAGAGCCGCATATGCTAAATGGGTAAATCAACGATGGACACTTAGAATGAAATGATTGGTTGGAATTTATTTATTGTTGGTCTATACAAACATGCATTTGTGCGCCCTAGACATGGCCAACATTGAAAGGCCGGAGGAAAGGAATGTCCTCCGTGCCAATCTCCAGAGAGGGTTGGCTCCCTTACTAAATCCTACACTGGGTTTAAGACTAGAGTTGCAGGAAAGAAATTGGAAATGATAGAAAGAGATGGGAAATATGGCCACAGGTCGAAGGTGTAGGATTGGGGATAGACTAGCAGTAGGAAATCCACCCAAGCATTAAAGCAACATGTAATAAAAGAAGGCAATAGAATTTACTTACAACCTTGCAGAGACAACCTCCAGGATCGCATTCCAGAACTCACTCCCTCACCAACAATGTTCAAACTCAGATGCAAAATTTAAACTTAACAACAGATAATGAATATGAGCATAAAATAGAAATGCATAAAATAGAAGGAAATCACACACAAGATCACTTGCAAATTCAGAATCCAAGTATCTTCTATTGATGCAGAGAACTTGAATAGTTTTTCTACAGAATGTCTAACCTCCTTTTACAATGAAAATTGATTAGTATTTATAGAGGATTTCACCTCTTTCATTAAATACACATGAAGACAAAATGCTCACAGATCAAGAACCTTGGTGAGACAATTCCTCCTTGAAGTCATTGAAAATCTTTCTTTTGAGGCGATGATCCAGCTTTTAAGGAAATTCTTCTAGGAAATCAACATTTTTGGGTGTCGGTGCATGGAAAACTGCAAGGCTTGGTCGTTGACTTGGTACATTCGCCATCCTCAAAAATACGCTTCTGCTTGGAAATCATGAAAATCACCTTGCACTTTTAATATTGTTGCTCTCTTTGCTCGAGATCCACAATCGAAGTTACTCTTTGCCACAAACATTTAATGTTCTTCATTCGCCTACCTTGGGTGCTCTTGAAAACCCATGACATCATTGATAGCACAATTCGCCCGAACTTAGCAATAAGTGAATGCATATTTACTCTTTCCATCATGTTCATTGGTGGAGAGGGCACCTTTCCTTGATTTAATAATTTCTATTCACAGCAGCAATCATCTTATGTTCCTAGGTGAAAGCACCTCTAACAACTGCATTGTTCTCTTTTAAACTCTACGTTCACCCCCAAAAGAGGTGAAAGGAGTTGTCGCCTTCCTCTTGGGGTGAATGCGAAGTTGACTTTTCAAAGTCGCTTCGAACTTTTGACTCTTTACCCACTTTACCATTCATAGCACGTTCACCCCCGGAGAGGCGAATGGAGCTTTCACCCCTCAACCAGGGTGAACGCAAAGTTGAATTTTCAAATTTATTTTAAATACGTTCACCCCAACTTGGGGTGAACGAAGCATTCACCCCATCTTGGGGTGAACACACCTTCTTTTGAAAGTTGCCAATTTTTGCTAAGTTTTACAATGCTCAATACTTTCACCGAATACACCTTCAACCAATCAATGCTTAGGCGAGTGCCTTCTCCATATTTTTGAGGACATTCACCCCAAAGTGGGGTGAACGAAGCTTTCACCCCAACTTTGGGGTGAATGCGATTCTTCCCTCATTTTAACTTTGGCCGACTTCAATACTTAGCCATTTTTAAAACTTCATTTTTTAACTTCTCTTCTTCTTTCGCCCCAATGAGGAACGCAAAGGACTTTCACCCTTTAATTAGGGTGAACACATTTATCAAAGTTTACCATTCCTTTTTTTTACGTTCACCTCAAAGTGAGGTGAACAAGCCTTTCACCCAATGCTTGAGGTGAACATGATTTTCAATTTCAACGAAGCTCTCATTTTATGCACTTAGTCTTTTATGCACCATTTTACAACTATTTTACAAGTGATCCGAACCAAAGTCTCCAATCCATTTCCCCAACCATTTTCCTTAAAACACCCATTATTTTCAAGCCAAAAGGATGCAGGAAAACAAAGAAGAAAAATAAAATATAACTGCAACATATTATATCGATCAAAATACTATATGTTAATATTAATATATTTTTCTACATTACAATAAAAAATTCATCAAAAATATTTTAATGTGGCATATTACAAAACTGCCAATATTTTTGGTGGCTCATGGGGTATCCAGCTCGTATGGATGCAAGCGATCCCAGGCCTTTATCCATTGGGCTTCTATGGATTCTTCTTATCGATTGCTTTGGTTGGCACTTTTGATGTAGATGCCTTTCTTTGCACCTCCTCTTCTACCTTCTCAATGGCTTCAGCCTCTACTGCTACTCGGAGTACTTATGCCCACTCTGCTTCTTCTACTACCTTTTCTACCATTGCATGCTCTATTGCTGCTCATTCCTCCTATTCCTTGAGGCTTTCAGAGGTTACCTCATAGACTATGACTACCTCCTCCCAAGCATGAGTGGTGAACAAATAGGGAACACTCAATGACTCATAAACAAAGCATAGATTCTAGATGTCTTCTAAGCTGAGGTGCTTCGCTCATTGGGCTAACTCAAACAATGCAAGCTCCATGCGAGTGAACTTCTGCATAAGAGGCAACACTTGTGCTTCTATGATGGGCTCCTCCCATGTATCAATCTTTGAGGTATCCTCCATAAACTTCTTCCAAGCCACTTTCAATTGTTCTTTCGGTAGAGGTTCACCCCACTCATCTGTAAAATCTAAAAATCCCATATCGGCAAGAGCATCAAAATGAGTCATGGAAATAGTATGCTCTCGCTCGATTGCATTAAGAATATTTTAACCTTCTCTCACCAGGTCCATCCTCTGAAAGTAGCTATGCAGTATGACTTTTGTAGTAGACCAAGCGTGATCCATTTCACTCAAGGGGTGAATATGTATGCTAGAATGAGCCAAAGCTTGAATTTTTACTACCATCTCCATATAGGGTTCCAACATCTCCTCAGTATTATCTATCAATTGCTACCCCATATGAATCTATATTCAAGCTACCCAGAGGTAATGCAATACTTGAACTACTTGTGCGACCAACTTTTCATAGTTTTGAGCTGAGTGAAGGCGTGCCTCCTTGATGCTTTTTAGAGAAAAACCTATAGCCTATGGCCTTCTCCACTAGTTGATTCTGTATGGCCTCTAGCTGCGTTCGGAGTGCTTGCATATCTATTCTTGTTGCATCCCTTTCTTTCAAGTGCACTCCTACCTGTTGGTGCAAGTGTTCATTCTCTATGGTTGTCTTCTCCTCTTACACTCTACTTTTGGCCAAGGCACTTTCGAGTTCGATAATTTTATTCTCATGATCAAAATATCTCTACTTATAATACTCACCATGCAAGTATACCGAACTCATATCAACCTGTATGTTGCCCATTTTCTCCGTAGGATCAATCCTGGTGAGATCCTCTATTATAGTCTCACAAACATAATCACTCGACATCATTTCTCCTTATGGCTTCTGGACCAGGGGAGTGATTTTAGTTGTGTGAGCTTCCATGGCAACTAGATCAAAAGCAACCTTCTTGAGCGATCGAGCTGGAGCTAGAGCTTCTTTCTACCTTTTGCTTTTCAACCACTATGATGAACTGAGGTGCACCCGATTGATTTTCTCCACATCGGGCTACTTCGATGCCACCTCAACTTTAGGCAGTACTTGCAACTCCAAAAATGGTGTGAAAGGTATCAAAACTTATGAGCGGTCAGGCTCAAAGGAAGTGGATGAGATGGCTAGAAGGGGAGGGACCAAAATGGTGGAGTGGGTGGAGGAACCAGGTTTGACTGTAGTTACGCTCACTCTAGGAGGAGCTTGCATACTTACAACCTCAATGAAAGTGGTAGCAAAAATGGAAGGGGAAGGGCACAAAAATGGATTTGGCCCTAATGCAAATGAACTGAAAGAAAGGGAGGCCAAAGAAAGGGGAATAGAAGAAGGAGCAGTAGTGACTTGCAAAGGGGAAGAAGAGGGAAGTGAAATGGATATGGAGGGCATACCGAAAGGTGGAGAGATAGATGTAGAAACTGAGGGAAATAAGCTAACAACCACTACATGCTCCAAGAAGAAGAAGAGGGAAAGGAAGATGTACCTTCGAGCATAGGCACCATATGCTCTCGATGATGGAAGCGATTGTAAAATAATTTCCTCCTATTGCTTCTTTGCTTCCTCCTCAACATTCACGTCCTCCTCAAAATTCATGACCTCCACCTAAGGGCTCTCCATCTGTTGGTCCTCCTCCTATTCATGAATCATCAAAAACATTTGTGCAACCATCATTAGAGCATCTATCACCGATGAAGAGGAAATAACAATCACCAAAACAACTAGAACTATGGGAACTATAGCAACCAAAACTTCAATAGTAGAGGAGGAAGTGGCACCAGTCCTTGGTTTCTTCATAGCTTTGGGAAATGGGGGTGCATCTCGGATAGTCTGCTTCTCGGACAAAGGTGCCTCCTCAACTTTATGCTTTATCCACTATGACCTTCATTTAAACACATACTATTGTTCTTCCTCCTCTAGAGTCTCTTCTTCAACTATCGGGTGCTCTCCCTTTGCCCCACTTTCACCACTATCGAAATGTTGGAAACTTTGGGGTAAGATCTTGGTGAAAGTGATAGGTTGATAGGCATTAACAAACTCATCGTAGGTGTCCAAAAATGCCTCATCCATATTCAACCCATAAGGAGACGTGGTTTTTCCTTGGTGGACCCGCATTATCCACCAGTTCATAATTTTCTCCTCGATCCACAGGGGCTGACTTTCTTTTACTTGACTAAACAACCTAGGTGGAGGAATCTAATTTTTGTACTTCATCAAATTATACTCAACCTCCTATTCATAGCAGTCATGCCAAGGTGGAAGTGACATCATATCTTCAATGTGCCACTCCAAGTCAGGTCCATCAAAATTATTTCACCTTTTCTCAATGTCAGGTCATGGACAACAGTGAAATATCTTGGCCTTTATTATCTCTATAAATTTTCCCAATGGGTCATACCTCCAACATTGTGGTAGTTCTATCAACCCCAGGTCCTGAAGTGTTACTGTGAGTAACCTGTTCTACCCTACCTGGCTCACTTCTATACTACCAAACTTGAAAGGCATATTGCAAGTCATCTTCTTACCGTACCCTACTCCATATACATCATTCACATAGTCTGATTGGTGCACCACCTCCATAGCAAAAACATGTTCGATGGCAAAGTATGGTAGCAAGAATGGCTTACCCGTGAAGCAAAAATTCTTACGACCATGCCCTGAGTAAGCAAAAATATGTCTCCCTTTTCTTCTATAACTACTACTTCTCTCATCTCCCATGGCACTCTTTCACATGTACCACAAAGTAGTTCTATTACGGGCCCCAAAAACAAATGGTTAAAACTATAAAATGACTCCCTACTTGATAGAGCGGAAGTCCACATGTATACTAGCAGAAGCTCATCCCTCTCATCCATTTGCCTCACTATAATAAATGAGAAATGTTGGTGTAGATGGAAGAAGAAATACCATACCAAAAAGGAAGTATGCATGAATGACGTCTCTTCTCTAGTTTGCAACCTCTCCAACTGAAAATGCAATTTTCAAGAAATAAAATTAGCCCAATCAAAGTAAATTAGATTGGTGCCCTACCTCATGGTCGATGGAGAGTAAAATTCCACTTGGCATATGCATTGTGCTAGAGCCACCTACCACTTATGAATGGTAGAATCTATCGATAGACCGACAACCCATGCCAACATTGAATAGATATCTAGGCTCTTAAATTCTATGAGCGGCTTTGGTAGGTTCGAAAGTTGCCCTAGTTATGGCTCTTTAATCAACTGCATCTCCATGAATCGATGCATCATTACAGTAGAGACATATCTATCCTCCTACTCATTGGTATGTAACTTCTTGCTAATCACATATGAAGGAGGCTTCAAACCATAAGCAAATGCTTCCCACACTTCATCAAGAGTAATAGAAAAAAGTGCTTCTCTATTTGCCTTTCGCACCATCCTAGTAACCGGATTATAAAATTAAGCAATTAGCTTCACCAGCTCTGGACATGGGTGTACGGGCGTACACAAATACCAAAATAATTGTGAGTGATATGGCACCATCAATGGGCTCTCTATTGTTAACCCTTGATTTACTATGAACTGCACATCCTACCATAGTTTCTCCATGCCCTTGTTAGTAATTACACAATCTCCAATTTCTACCATTGTGTCAGCGTATGGGTCCAAATCCACATTTTCATTCCTTCGAGCCTTTTTGGATTTTGACCCACCTTCTTTCTTTCTAGACTTCTTGGGCTCTGTAGCCTCTATCACCTCTTTGCTTCTTTTTCCCATTATATCTCTCTAGTGACTTCCTAAATATCTCTATAATCTTTGCAACAACTTGAAAACACAACGATAGTAAAAATTTAAAAATTAAACTACATAGCTTTTACCTATTCCTTTATATAGAGCGCCCTTCCAACCACCATAGTAAATGCTAAATTTCCCTTAAGTGATTTCGAAAGAACGTGTACTTTGTTTCACCCACTCGACACTATTCTTGATGTTCTAATGGTATCAACTATTACTCACTACAAGATCATCCTTGGAAAGTGTGCCCTTCTTACCATGTGGTTTCATCAAAAAATATGCCCTAGCTATTAAAGCTTCCTTGGGATAATAACCCTACCACCTGTAAACCAATAAATACTTCTCTTTCGATGGTGTGAGATTTTGCTCCTCGAAACCCTCAAATCTCCCTCCAATGCAAATCTGGGTGCACATTTTAAATTAAATACCTCAAAAATGCACCTTAGCTTGCATCACACACTTCAAGATTTGCCACGCGTAGAGTGAAATCACTTTAGAGACTTTTAAAATTCTATTACGCTTAAAATCATAAAAAAATCTTAAAGCACACTTGTCTTCTTTCTTTCACTCCAAAAATTCTCTCACTATTTATAATTCCATGGTGAATATCCTTCTTTTAAAACAACTTTAGCTTTTCCTTTTCACCCAATTTTAGAAAAAGCATGATTTTCTAAAAAAAACTCAATTGTTTTTTAGGCTTTTTCTCTTTTTTATATTTTCTTTTCCTTTTTCTTTTCATTTCCCTTCATTAAATCTTATCATTCATTAAAAAACTAAGTCCTTTCACACATTAAAAGCCTTGTCGTTCCATACACCAGGAGAAAGCACCTTTGGTCACCTTTTCAATTACCTTTGAATTGGCAGCGTGTATTTTAATCAACGCATTCACCCCAACAAGGGGTGAACGGAAATTTTGCCCCTTCTTTATGGTGAAAGCCATTTTGACCACTTTCATAGCGTATTGACTTGGCACTATTGTTCTTCTTTGTACATTCACCCTCAAAGGGGGTGAATGGGGTTTTCACCCCTCCCTTGGGTGAAAGCACCTTTCCATATAATTGTTATCTTATGTTTCAAAATGAGGTGAAAATACCTTAATTTTTACCATGTGCCTTTGGACGTAAAACATATTTTTCGAAGGCACCTTCTTACCTAGGGGCTTTGTAATGCCATCTTTTGGAACTAGCCAAATTATTTCAACACAATAATAAATTTTGAAGGGATGAAACTAATTTTAAAAAGAACATTTTTCTTCTTTTTTATATGTTATTTTATAAAGCAAATAAAATACTAAAAGAAAATATGTACATATTTACAAAGTGGTACCTCTTTTAATCAAATCATTGAACATAGGCCTTCAGATGAAGGCCATTAACTAGAATCGGAAGATCCCAACCATCCATATCCCGAAGATGATATGCATTTGCTGAATTCACTACAGAGATCTGAAATGGGCCTTCCCAGATCGCATCAAACTTGTGGTGCTTCCCCGGCTTGGCTTTATTCTCGTTCCATTTGAGGACTAAGTCTCCCACCTGAAACTTGCGCTCTATTGTCTTTTTTCCAAACCACTTCTGCATTACTTTAGTGTGTTCAGTGAAATCTTGATACACCTTTTCTCTTTCTTCCTCCAACTACAATAATTGAGCCAACCTTGCGCTCATTGGATCATACTCCTCATCTTCATATTTGAACAACTGCAAGGTCTGGAGGACAGGGAGCTCAATATGAGTGGGTAGAACTGCTTCTTTTCCATACACGAGAGAATAAGGAGAGGCTTTAATAGACTTCTTCATAGATATGCGATCTACCCACAAAGCCTGATTCAACAATAAGTGCCAACTCCTTTTGTTGCTTCCCAGTGTCCTTTTCAAGATTCATAACAAGTTTTTATTGGTGGATTCAGCCAAGCCATTCCCTTACGAGTAATAATTAGATGATATCTTGAGATAGATCCCATACTTACTTGCAAATTCAATAATCTTAGCCCCAATAAATGGAGTCCCATTATCTATTACAATAGCATCTAGGACACCGAAGCGGGTAATGAGTCCCTCCAGGAAAGAGATGACAGTAGCTTGATCTGCTTTTTTGGTAGGGATGGCCTCTGCCCACCTGGTGAAATAATCTATTATTGTCAAGATGTATTTATGCTCTATAGAGGAATGTGGGTCTATGACTCCAATGAAGTCAAGGCCCCACTACTGAAATGGTGCTTCCACTTGAATCGAGTGTAGGGGCAATGCTCCTTTCCTAGTCCTGCCAACATACCGCTGATAATTATCACAGTTTTGGCTCACTTTATGAGCATCTATGAAAAGAGTAGGCCAATAGTATCTAGCCTGAATGATCTTCAAGGCCATGGGCCTTCCTGCATAATGACCACCAGATAAACTAGAATGAAACTCTTCCAATATTTTCTCCTTCTCTGATTCCTTCATGCATCTGAGGAGAACTCCATCAATATTCTTGTGGAATAGCCCACTTGGCAATAGGACATACTTGAGTGCTTGCAGCCTAAACCTTCGATACTATGAAGCATCAAGATGTGATGGACATTTCCCTGAGGTAAATAAATCGACAAGGTCCTCTATCCAGTCATGACCTATCATAGCATGATTTGCACAAATGCTTTCATCGATATCCTCTTTTTGTACCATAGCCAATGATTCAGATGTTGCACTTTTGGCTAATTCCTGGCAGAGAGCTCATCCATGAACTAGCTTTGTTGGTCGGATCTCCACATCATACTCTTGAATATTTGAGATCCAACCTGCTCTTTTGTCGCCTAGTTCCCCTTGGAGAATGAAGTTTCTGACATCTGGGTGTATAACATAAATGACCATTTTGCTTTGTGAGACAAAGTGCCAAAACTTCTTTAGGGATTTCATCACTGTGTACACCTATTTCTCGATGAAATTATACTTCTCCTGGTGTGGTGCAATAACTTGGCTCAAAAAAGCAATCGACTTTTCATCTCCATATTCTTGCTTCTACGTGAGAACTGTGGCATAACTCTCTTGCTCACCCACTGCATAGAGAATGAAGTCCTTAGAATAATTCGGGTTGATTAATACTGGCGCTTGAGTGATTCTTTCCTTGATCTCCCAAAAATCCTATCTTCTTGCCTCGATCCATTTGAAATCTACATTCTTTTTCAAGAGCTCGGTCATAGGTTTCACTACCTGAGCAAAATCAGCAATGAACTTTCAAATGAAATTTATCTGACCGAAGAATGATTGCAAGTCCTTCTTGTTAACTAGAAGTGGTAGTTTCAAGAGTGCTTCAGCCCTTGTAGGATCAATCGCCAGTCCTTCTTGTGAGATCACATGACCTAACAATTTCCCTTCTTTGACAATGAATATAGACTTCTTTAGGTTAATGGAAATCCCAAACTCCCAATATTTCTTGAACACCTACCTCAAATGAGAAACGTGCTCTTCTCTACGATGTGAAAACATAGTCATATCATCAAGGTAAATCATAATAATTCTATTTAATAACTCACCGAAAGTGATGTCCATGGCTCTCTGAAAGGTAGCACCAACATTTGAAAGACCGAACGACATCCTTTGATAGGTGAACGTGCCCCACTTAGTAGTGAATGTCATCTTGTGTTGGTCCTCATATTTTACCCAGATCTGGTTATAACCGGAGAAACCATCTAACAATGAAAATATTTATGCTCCAACAACCACATGGAGAATTTGATCAATCTACGATAGAGGGTAATGATATTTTAATGATGCCTAGTTCAGATTCTAAAAATCCATGCACAGATGGATATCTCCATTCTTCTTTTAAACTGGCACTAGGTTTGCCACCCATGTTGAGTGCTTAATTGGATATATTATCTTTGCTTCCAGCATCTTTAATAGTTTTACCTTCATGAGCACCTCGATCTTAGGATTGATAGGTCATTATTTCTATCAAAAAGGTTTTACTCCCTCCTGCAACTCAATGGTATGTTGGATTACATTCTTGTCATATCCCTTCAAATCATGATAGCTCCATGCAACGATGTCGAGGAATTCATAACACAAGTTCTTGATATCTTCCAATTCTTCTGAAGTGCAATCAGTTTCTGATTTTGATGATCTTCTCAGGCTCCAACTGCAACTCCTTATATTCCTTCGCATCTACCTTGATTTTATGCTTCTCAACCCTATCATTTTGGTCAAATAGACTTTCAAGTGAAATCAATCCCCTAGGAATGTGATTATTCTTCAATTGAATCATTCCTTCCATCTCCTCTTCGACAAGTACTCTATCATCTACGCTTGCAACTTCCTTAATAAAAAAATTGACTATTTGCTCATCATTGTCGAACACTTGCCAATAGAGGTTCTTATCAGGGACTGAGGGTCTATAGATTACCCTAACAGTCTTGGGTTTTCTGACTACTTGTTCCACGGGAGAGTAATTTGCACCAAGAGGCTAAAATATCTGCATGTTTGTTCTGCTCCCACGAAATCGCTTGAATATTCAAGGTTATAAAGGACTCAAACAAATCCCATACTTTGTTGTGATAAGCTTTCAAGTAGTGCTGCTTTGACACACACTTGTTTGTGGTCTGGTTGACAATGAGCTCAGAATCTCCAAATATTTGCAGTTGTTTGATGCCTAATTTCTTAGCCTTTTTCAAGCCAAGACACAATGCTTCATATTCGGCTGCATTATTCATGCAACTCCAAGTTAATCTATATGAATAGGTCTTCTGTAACCCTATAGGAGAAACAAGAACAATACCAGCCCCTGCACCATTCTTGCACCTGGCACCATCAAAATACAACTTCCATAACTGATCTGCAACAAGGTCTGGGGACTCAAGGACCTTTTCTTCAATCTGCTCAGGTTTGGTTATAGTATAACAACCAATGTCAGTTTTGACCATCGCATTGAAATCCATGAGTGAGAATTCATCTTCAAGGTGAAGTTCACCAAGCGCTTCTTCCATCAAGTCAACTTCTTCTAATTCTTCAGTCATCATGTTGACTGCTCTAGTGGATCTTTCTTCTTCTTCCAATTTTTCTATATGAAAAGTGGATGGCTTTTCATTATAAATATGGATTCTCTTTCCTTTGAATGGAATCTCCAAATGTGAATAGTCCAAGGAAAGGTATCCTCCCAATTTCACTGTGAACTCCCTTGAGAGACACATGCTGAAGTATGGTTCCAAGTCAACCACCACTACTTCTTGAATAATAGTAATTTATGACATGCTATGTAGAACAATAGGAATATCCTTGATTACTCCCACTATTTTGACTAGGGTCCCATCCAACTACAATACTCCTAGACTACTTCTTGTATATTCCATTCCCATTACTTCGCATACTACCTTTGGCATGATAGTAGTTGCAGCACCAAAATCGATCATACAATTATGCACAATCCACCCCTCCATTCTGAGTGAAAAATAGAATAGGGGTGGCCTATTATTTCTAGTGGTAGAAGTTGGTAATATCTAAGCCAACACTATTTGAGAATGACTCTTCTTTTGATATTTTGTAGTCTTAAGAGACTCTTGCAATAGGTCAACTTGCCCAGGTAACTGTAGTGCATCATATAAACTCACTTTTATAGGTATCTTCTTCATATCTTCCATAATATTATAATTAGAAACACCAGGAGCCTTTTCTTCTACAACCCACTCATACTTATCCTAGTACTATTGAGTAGCTTCCACCCTTTATCGCTTAGTCAATGATGGGTACCGAAGGTATTCCTTAGCTTGTTCTTTTGCCTCATTTTGTGCTTGAGCAGCTATGGTAACGTGTTGATGCCTTCATCTTCTCTTGAGCTTGCTTGGGTAGTAGATCTTTCAATAGGATAGAATCCTGTTGCTTTGACATCACACCAGGCGCTTTCATTGGTGATTGCACTTTTTCATTTTGCACCTTTGGTTCTGCAGGAACCTTCAAAGGCTCCAACTCCGCTAGATCTACAATCACCGACTTCTTTCTAGATCTTGTAAGAACTGAAACTTGCTCCAAATATGGGACCATAAAATTATGATCAACTTCCATTATCATATTAACTTGTCCACTAGAACTTTCTGCTAACGTCTATACATAGTTCAGATGAACCATACATGTGTCTTCTCCATGAGGATCATTACAAGTTGAGCACCAATATGCTTTTTTTGATGTACTAGTTTCTTCATTTGTCAACACAATTATGTTCCTTTTAGGGCCCTTGCTAGTAGTTGCTTGCTCTCGAGTAATCGGTGGTGTTTGAAATCTCCTTGACCAAAAATCAGCCTCAACTTACTTCTTCCTTACTATTGTGAGTTCATTTGACATTGTTCTTATGGCTGAATTAGTAGATTTCACCTCTTGTAACAACTTCATATAAGGATCAAGATTCAAGGGTGCAAGAGGTGCCAATAAAGGTAGAGGTATTGATGGGGTAGGCAATGATAGTGGAACTAGTGGCACTGGTAATGCTAGGAAAGGAACAGGTGCTGGAAACTATGGTGTTACTGGTGCGGGTAACTACGGAAAACTTGGAGCAAGAAGTTGTGGGATAGGAATTGGAGTGACTTGAGGTGAACCCGAGCTCCATGAGGGAACTGGGTACATAGAAGGCATAGGCTATGAGAATGCACTTGAATATAAGTGTTGTGGAAGATCAAGAAAAATGGGCATAGTCACTTTTGAGGGAAGCTTGCCTATGGCGATCAAGTCTGATTCGGCCTTTTGTGCTTATGTGTATAGATCTGGGAATGTATTCACATTGGCTTATCAAACAACCATGCCAATGTTAGAGTTGAATGCTCTAAGATAATAAAATGCAGCTTGTTCATGCATGGGCCGAAGACCATCAAGAACCCTTTGCCAACTTTGGGTGAACCTGACATTGAAATCAACTATCTCCTCTTGTGGATGCCTTTGAATCATTGTAAATTGATGTAACAAGGAGAATGGATCAGCTTGTTCATGAAAATTCTTGATCAATAATTCCACCAACTGATCCCATGTGGCGATAGTGGCGGGTGGCAAGGATCGATACCAATACAACAACTTTCCTCTAAGTGATAACACCAACAACCTTACCATAATATCTTCATCTGCAATATCATGGATTGTAGCCAAAGAAGCCACATCCTGAATATGCTCATAAGTGGTTTTACCAGTACCATCATAGGTAGGCAAAGCCTTCAAAGCTGCTTGGGGGACTAGATTTTGTGCTTGTAAATTCAAGGCTCCTGAGCTATTCCATGTTGGGAACTACCTTGGTGGTTGTGGCTGTTGTGGTGGTGGGTTCTGAGCCATGTGGATTGGTGTGTGTGGTTGAGCTTGGGGAATGCTAGTAGCAGTACTAACTGGACTTGTAGGAGCAGAAAACACACCAGCTAATCATGAGGATGTTGTGGATGATGTATGAGGTGTATGAGGTAATGATGATGTACGATGTAAAGTAACTAATTGAGGATGCTCTCCTAACCTTTGGGTATCAAGTTCATAGAACTCAATGGGATTTTCAGGATTTTTGGCCTTCGATCTCGTAATCATGAAGCACAACTTTCGTTGCCCTCACATTTGGAGGTTTTTGGGTAGAATCGAGTCACCAGATGTTCTAACTATACAACATGAAGGTGAACATCAAACCTCAATACTATTGAAAGTGGAACTTTTGGGTCCCATCGGGTGTGCCAAAAACTGTTGGTCAAATATCTGCCTAATTATACAAACATGCATTTGTGCACCCTAGACATGGCCAACATTGAAAGGCTAGAGGAAAGGAATGTCCTCCATGCCAATCTCTAGAGAGGGTTGGCTCCCTTACTAAATCCTACACTGGTTTAAGACTAGAGTTGCAGGAAAGAAATTGGAAATAACAGAAAGAGATGGGAAATATGGCCATAGGCCGAAGGTGTAGGATTGGGGATAGACTAGCAGTAGGAAATCCACCCAAGCATTGAAGCAACATGTAATAAAATAAGATAATAGAATTTACTTACAACCTTGCAGAGACAACCTCCAGGATCGCATTCCAGAACTCACTCCCTCACCAACAATGTTCAAATTCAGATGCAAAATTTAAACTTAACAACAGATAATGAATATGAGCATAAAATAGAAATGCATAAAAATAGAAGGAAATCACACACAAGATCACTTGCAAATTTAGAAGCCAAGTATCTTCTATTGATGCAGAGAACTTGAATAGTTTTTCTGTAGAATGTCTAACCTCCTTTTACAATGAAAATTGATTAGTATTTATAGAGGATTTCGCCTCTTTCATTAAATACACATGAAGACAAAATGCTCACAGATCAAGAACCTTGGTGAGACAATTCCTCCTTGAAGTCATTGAAAATATTTCTTTTGAGGTGGTGATCCAACTTTTAAGGAAATTCTTCTAGGAAATCGGCATTTCTGGGTGTCGGTGCATGGAAAACTGCAAGGCTTGGTCATTGACTTGGTACATTCGCCATCCTCAAAAATACGCTTCTGCTTGGAAATCATGAAAATCGCCTTGCACTTTTAATATTGCTGCTCTCTTTGCTCGAGATCCACAATCTGAGTTACTCTTTGCCACAAACATTTAATGTTCTTCATTCGCCTGCCTTGGGTGCTCTTGAAAATTCGTGACGTCATTGATAGCACAATTCGCCCGAACTGGATAATAAGTGAATGCATATTTACTCTTTCCATCGCGTTCCTTGGTGGAGAGGGTGCCTTTCCTTGATTTAATGAACTATATGCCCTTTCTAGTCATGGCAACAATCATCTTTTATTCCTAGGTGAAAGCACCTCTAACAGTTGTTCTCTTTTAAACTCTACGTTCACCCCCAAAAGAGGTGAAAGGAGTTGTCGCCTTCCTCTTGGGGTGAACGTGAAGTTGACTTTTCAAAGTTGCTCTTTGAATCTTTGCCCACTTTACCATTCATGGCACGTTCGCCCCCAGGAGGGGCGAATGGAGCTTTCGCCCCTCAACCGGGGTGAACGCACCGTTGACTTTTCAAACTTCATTCTCAATGACGTTCGCCCCAACTTGGGGTGAATGAAGCTTTCACCCCATATTTGGGGTGAACGCACCCTTTCTTTAAAACTTGCCAAATTTTTTGCTAAGTCTCTTCACAACTCAAGACTTTCACCGAATACATTTCCAACCAATCAACGCGATGGGTGGGTGTGCTTCTTCAATTTTTGAGGACGTTCACCCCAAAGTGGGGCGAATGAAGCTTTCACCCCAACTTTGGGGTGAATGCGATTCTTCCCTCATTTCGACTTCGAGCACGATTTTTGAAACTTCATTTTTTAAACTTCATTTTTTAATTTCTCTCCTTCTTTCACCCCTCGGTTAGGGCAAACGCGTTTAGCCGAATTTTATCATTTTATCTTCTTTTACATTCACCTTGAAGTGAGGCAAACGAGCCTTTCACCTATTGCTTGAGGCGAACGTGATTTTCAGTTTCAACGAAGCTCTCATTTTATGCATTTAGTCTTTTATGCACCATTTTACAACTGTTTTACAGGTGATCCGAACCAAAGTCTCCAATCCATTTCCCCAGCCATTTTCCTTAAAACACCCATTATTTTCAAGCCAAAAGGATGCAAGAAAACAAAGAAGAAAAATAAAATATAACTGCAACATATTATATCGGTCAAAATATTGTATGTTAATATTAATATATTTTACCGCATTACAATAAAAAATTCATCAAAAATATTTCAATGTGGCATATTACAAAACTGCCAACATTTATATATATAGATATATAGATTGAAGTAGAAATTTAATTGAAGATAATGACATGAAGGTGTGATCATGGCATCCTTATCGGCTTGGATGCTTTACAAATAAAATTCTAATGACTTTAAAAAGGTATAGCATGAGAAATAATTTTTAACCCATGAGCTTTAGAGACAAAGGCTTTTAATATTAATTTATTAACCATGAGGTTATGTGTCATTCAGGTAGAGGAAGCCATGTTATATCTAAATAAATCAATTCAATAGATGGCACTAAAGATATTTTTCAACATTTCCTAATCAAAAGAGCAACATTTTGGAATAGAACTCATGATATCCTAATCAGGAAGTTGCTAAAAGAAGTTGAACTAGCTAAGATATCCATGTCATTGAATAGAATTCGTTATGACCAGACCATAGAAAATTATCACTATTATGTGTATAATAAGATATTAATATTGGGCATAGCCACTTTTGGGAAGAAAATAGAAGTGCAAGGGAATAGAACTTGTGACCTCTCACTTGGGAGGTCATAAAGGTTATTTTTCTAACTAGGAGATGCCAATCAAAGTTAAGATAATCGATTTCAAATGTTAATCAAGAATTATTATTGCAATAGAATAAACACTTAAAAATAAAAATGAACAATACTTCCTAATACGACAACATAGGGAATTGAACATGGAACCTTAGGATTATAAAACTTATTTCCAACCAGCATGTCATACTATATCATTGGGAGAAACTTCCTTGGTGCTCCTTAAAGACATTAATTAGTTTCTTTTAAGTCATACAAGGGAAAACATGTGATAAATAGGATTTTATCCCATAGTCTTCTGGTTTGGAAGGCTTTAAAAGAACTACATTAATCATAGTTATCGATGATCTCATTAGAACAAACTCTAATGTCCTGGTATTTGAGCTCAAGCATATTGATCCAACAAAGAGGAAAAACAAATGAATTTGAACTTATGACTTAGGCATGAAGAGTATCATTAATGTCTCTTAAACTAAACAACATATCCAAGGGTCTAGAAAAATATTAATTTTGTTATATTTTATAGAAATGATAATTTCCTTTGTATTAAAAAGGTGATTTTTGGTGTAAGAAACAATGGAATCCAACTTTTTGGCATTGAAATTAAAATTGGCTCTCATACCATTTTATATTATAGTATTCTTTTGAGAAGAATTTTGAAGCATTCATCCATCACAATAATATACAAAATAATATAGGAGTGAAATAAATAAATCATATGGACAACAAAATGAAAAAGAATAAAAGAATGTAAAAGTGAACTAAAAAAAATACGAAGCGAGTTCCCTTAGGCACCCCATGATCACATATCACAAATTGATGCAAAAGATCAATTATTAAGGGGTATTTATAGTTATAACTAATCCTCAAATTAATGCTAAGCTTAAGGTGATATAACCTTACTTTAAGGTTAATTTCTTAAACCCTTTAATTGAGGTTAACCATATAGCTAGTTTAATCAATAAAGTGTGAATACATCAAAACTACCTATAGGCTTACATAAAGATACTTGTAGGCTTACTGGTTGATGCTCATAGGATTACAAAGAGAATGCTTATAGTCTTACATAGAGAATGCCAATAGCATTACATAAATAAGATATGTTAGCATACATATAGAATTTCCATAGGATTACATAGCACATGCTCATAGGCTAAATTTAGGACATATATGCTCTCCGTAATTATCATCCTTGGACAATAGGAATTAGTGAATAATATTCCAACATATTAATACGCATTAAGTTGACATACATTTTTTCTCCTTGATCCTTGATTATTTTGAGGAGTTAATTGTTTGAGCTTTTTGAATAAGAATTTGGAATTCAATCTTTCTTACCAATAAGAAATTATTAAACATGAAATTGTACAAATGAGGGTGAAGACTTGGATTCTAATTTCATGCACTAGGCAAGGGATTCATGGACTCAATATACTATCTACTTATTTATGAGCACAATGAATCTAATACTACATGGTGAGTGAACACTACATATTCTTACTAAGCATTGATTACAATAGTAATTCAATGAAGAAAGAAGCAAAATTTGATTACATGTTGACATGATGTCATAGACATGACATGTGCATGAAACAATCTTGAAATTTTAAAATTTTAAGGTCTTCTAGACGTAAAAAAATATGGTCTAATGAAGATAAAAAAGGAATACTATCCTGCAACATTCTTCGACTTAATTGATCTATCATCAGTAAATGTAATCCAAGGAAGTAAATTCCACATGCTTAATCCACTATTGGGAAAAATTGTAGCATCCCTTAATAGATTATCATGCCATTGAATTTTTCTATTTCCAAAAAGCACTGTGGACTCTGGTGGATCCACCTCTTCAACTCAAAAAACAAATAGAAACTACTAAGGACCGAGTTAGGTAAGGAAACCCTAAATATAGTTATAATTTAATCAATTATGCTCAACCAGATATCATAAGAAAATATAACTCATTCAATATTTGACCATGATTCATAATACCCATTAATTATACTCCTGTCAGTAGATCGGTGCCTTATCCATTATCAATTGTACCAAGTATTTAAACTATTTAATGAGATAGAAGAGAAAGAAAGAAAGAACTAGGTCAATTATATCCATTCAAATGATGTAACAAGCACAATGGAAATTCACCAGTGAGAGAATATGCAATTTATGAATTCAAATGATGTAATATGCAAATGTGAAACACACACATAATTGAATAAGCAAATACCCAAAGGAGGAAGCACGATTTGTACTAATGATAAAATGTCTTTACAAGGTCTGGGTAAAATAGCCTAAAATTCTCTTAATTAATACAATTAGAATTCTTATTCAAATAATATAACAACAATCCTTGAACTCTTTGTTCCAATGTGGTAACAAAGAGTCTCCTGAATTTTGATTTAGCTATTGGAAATAATCTCAGTAGACTAAATATTTTTTATATATTTATGACCAACATAATTATAGGGAAGAATAAGAGATGGCTATGGGAGACAAGACACAAAGGGAATACAAATGATAGGACAAGGGCACTCAAGAATACCTTTGGAAAAATTGGCAATGCAAAACTTGATCCTCTTTTTTATTAGTGCAACTCCTATTTATAACTTGAAGATGGCCCATTCTGTTGCAACTACCTCCACCTGATCTCTACATATGGTTGCATATGTACCATTTATTCATTTATGGTTTACAAGTGGATTACAATTATCTTGAACTATATCATCCTAAATTTGACACCTAGTTTCTTTCCAACCCTAAGATTTTCTAGTGGGCTACAATTGTGCTAAATCTGAGCCCCAAATCTGGGTATTTCCTAGCCATTGTATTTCATGAATGTTTCTCTAACCCTTATTATTTATTGGATGTTCTATTCTTTGTAGTAGGTTTCAACTCTCCTTTTGATATTTCAATGGTACTTTTTTTAGTGTTTTTTCCTTTATCTTGCTTACTTAATTCACCCTAAGCTATCCCTATTAAATTTCCAATCTAGACCTAGGCTTCATCAAAAAAAGAAGTTGTGAATATTATTAAATGAAGGGCCTCTAGGGACTTACTCTTCTAATTCTCTGATAAAGGTTTATTTTCTTGTAAAAATCTATACAAATAATTTTCCATATGAGTTAGACTATTAATCTGTTTAGCCAATTCCAGCTCATTATCCTCATCACAATCAAAACTTCGGATTTTATGAAAAAAACTTTTCAAAATCTAATATGCCCCGACATTCTTCTAGTGACAATCCCACTTGGCTCTTTTCATTTACTTCTTCCAAAGCTTCCATTTCTTTTATAAATTTATCCCATTTTGGCCTTTTTGTTAGGAACATTGATACTTTCATGAACTCCTGATATCGGTACAAAATTGTACCATCTTGACTTATGACTTGTTGTCCATGCACCTCTTCATAATTTTCTTCAAACCGCTAAAAGATGTGATGTATCAATGCTACCTTTTTATTTTCTTGCTCTAGGAGGATTCTCATAATCTTCATTGAAATCATAATGGTGCTAACATTCTTGAATATTTAGCCTAGTTGTTTTAGCTCACTCTGTAGCCTCTCATACACTTGCTTCTTATATTTTATGATAAAAGCAAATCAATCAATACTCTAAATGATGGTCAACCTTTTGAACACTCTACTTCTCAAGCTCTTTTATCATTGTTAGCAATTATTGTCTTTATGTCCTTAAATTTTGATTATCTTTATGTAGGTATTCTACTACTTGTATGGTTGTCTAAGATGACATTTTAATTAGGGCCAATGGATCCTTTGTGATTTGCACATGTATTTCCCTACTTGTTTGTCTACTTGAGCTGACCCTTTTCATGTTGGTATGCCAACTAAAAATATTGCAGGAAAGACCTCTAATACCTAAGTGTTTGGCTCTATCACTATGTATGGGAGATCCTCCCCTTAACCACTACTTCAAGCTATTTGTCATCCAAAGGATCATAAGTCCTAACTTTTTTTACCTTCACCAAAGTGTAACTAGTTAGGCTTTCTAACAAAAACTCTCTAGCCTTGGCCTTTTTATGCTCAGGTAACTTGGTGGGGTTTGATAGTTTTATTTGATACTCCCTTAATAAGTTGGTCAGATCCCTAGTATCCTAAATTCCCTTTTGCACATATGGTCACAACTTGATCTTCTTGTTATTGATGACCAAGGACTTGGGAATGAATGTAGTCTGGTGCAAGGCCAATTGCAACTTACTTTTATAATCCAATTCTATTTGAGAAGAGGCTAGGATAGTTTGTTAAGTTTATGTGGAAGGAACTAAGACAATTTCCCTACTTGAAGTATCTCCAAGGGTATTCTTAGCGGGCTAGATAATTTCCAACACTGCCTCATCTAGACTAATAGATTATATTCTAATTTCCACTTGGGTAGGTTCCTGATCAATTATTATCAAAAAGAGATCTTCCATATCTTTATGATGTATTACTGAAACATTTGGGATAACTTCTTCTACTAAAATATTTCTCAGCATTACTAGCTCTTTTGGGTAGTCCTCAAAATATTCAATTTGTGAGTGTACCTTATTCCAACCAGGTACTTACTCCATATTTTCTCAATTGGAAACATGCTCCTCAAGGCTCTTCTAAGTTCATCGTCAAAATATTATGGTCTATGTTTTACTAGTGGTCCTCCTTTCTACATCAGTAGCTAATATTGACCTTTAGGGTCATATGACCTCCAAGTAATTTTTGAGAAGCCAAATTCATCCATTTTTATATATTTTGTAACATGCTTTGATATCCCTTGTAAATATGATGGCCTATCTTACATGATACATCAAGCCAAGAAAATTTTCCCTACCACTTTATTAATCTTATTTTTGCTTCATCTACCAACTACTTGACTATCTCCTAAGTAGCTATAGATGTTAGTAATAATTTAGGTAGGGCCTTAAGAGGTTCTTTTGAGCCATATATTATTATGTAAGAGAAATATTCAATGAGGAAGTAGTCACCTATATGGCCATCATACAAGTATTTCACTATTCCATAGCATAACCTAGTAGGGTGGTATTTATAAAGGATTTTATGAACATATGACAAATACTATTCAAATAATTGAGCATAACTTGATTAGTCTTCATGAATCCAAGGCAGTCTATCTTGTACATCAGGGGCCTGTACCCCTCCCCAAGATTCAATTCTTTATGGAGTAAAGTTTCCTATTATGATATGGATGAATATGGAGTAATAAATGACTTCTCTATTAGATATTGATAAGTCTTCAACTCCTAGTGCTTATTTATCATATCAAAAAAATCTACTACCCATGCCTTCAACATATACTTGTTCAAGGTAAAGTCATAGGAAACCATTTAATCATTCCTAAATAGCTTGGTGTAGGATAACATCTATGTTATATGTTGCAAATATTTGAATATCACCTTCAAGTCGAGGACTAGCATTATGAGTTAAAGGTGAAAGACTTTCTTGAAGGTTTCAACCATAATTCTAAAATTTGCTCTACCCTTGTGATATCTAAAGGCTCTGATGTTGGGGTCGTATGCCACTGTGAACTAGGCTAGTAGGTCAAAATAATAATATACTTTCAGGTACACTATCTTCCCTAAGTTTGACCTCCATCGATGGTAAAAATGAAAGTACTCATTCTAAGTGCTTTGAATCCTTTTGAATAACCTTTTCAAAATTGCTAGGTGATGTTAATAGTTCTCTTTAGTCCTTGCAAACCTAAATATGGTCATATATTCCAATTCTAGTTGCTACTTAGCAATTAGCTTTTTGTCTTCACTAGACTTTTTGGTGAGATTTACCACATCTCAAGTATTTGTTTTTCTAGGTACTATATTGTAGTACCTAGCATTAGTCAACTTCTTAATGTATACTGTTGTGTTTGATGCAGTCATGACACTCCCCTAGATGTGGAAATATGCTCTATAACTCACATAGTATCTTTGACACTATTATCTTTCTAAAAATATCACTATAAACTATTAAGAGTAGTAATAACTCATGCACTGTTTGTAGATTTATAGCTACTAAGATGAGAATTTGGTATACCCTATTTATTAATATCACCAGCTATATCATTAATTTTTTTCATTCTTAGGTTGCCACCTTACCTGTTGTAATGGCTAAAACTATCGATATATAACACATACTTTATACATGAATAGTTGTGAACCATTTATGTATGTTAATGATGAAATCTTTATCACTGATCTAGATTTTTAAATCTTAATTATGCACTAATTCTATTTGCTTAATCTTATCCACTGATTACAAGTTGAGAATCAATCCAATGTGTTGACGTTGATATAAGATCGAATCCTGATCATTGAATATATTTACTTATTCTTCGATCATGAAGGATAATTTTTTCCCTTTTACTTTTAATATGGTGTGTCCAAGTAATTTCATGACTAGATATAGGACATCCAAGATCTTGTGAAGTCATTAGGTTATATCTCTACCTTTTGTTGGTTTGATCTTGTCTATTGACGTTAATATGAAATTTGATCTCAATCATTAAATTTTATTAATTAATATGTCATTGAATGTTGATTTTTGATATAAATGCTAAACTCAATCCTAGTCGTCGAACTCATAAAGACTAACTACTCCACTTTATCTTTGTAAAAGTAAATAAATCTTGGTGGTCCATTGATTTAATCTTAGCCCTTGACATAATTTTAAAATTTGTTGACATGTTATTGATTATTGGTTTCATCATTTATGGCATGATCCATGGTTTTATTTTGGCCATCAATATTTCCTTGAGGTTAGATATTGACCTTTGATAGGCTTCAACCTATGTCCAAGGTGTTTTTATTTTTTGATGTTTGCTCACATCCATTCATATCTTTAATCTTGACCATTGAAATCTCTAACCAAACAATGTTTAATCTTAGTCATTGAACCTATTTTGTAGATGAAATCCTAGCCATTGAATATTGTATTGGATGGATTGATCCAAGTTCGAAACACGTGGAAGCTATGCTTGTAATATATATTCAATTTTTTGGCATGTAATCTTAGTCGTCCACTTATCCTAGGAAATTGAATCTGAGCCATCAAATCATCTGCTTTTATGTTATTTATGAAATTAGGTCTTGTTGACTTGTCTTGTTCTTGTATATTAATATTTATCATTCACCTTGGATCAAGCTTATATCTAGATCATTGGAACTATTGTAAATGAATTTATTTTGAAATTTTGCATAACTTGATTGATCATAGCTATTAAATTAACTCAAGCAAATAAGTCCTAGTCATTAGAGAGGTTAAAATTATACTTGTCTTTTTCCCTGTTCAATCTTGTCCATATGCATTGTTTGAAGATTCAATATTCATCGTTGAAGGTATGTTTGATAGATTAAATGCACCGAGCATTTTACCCTTTTACACATGGCCTTTTCTAAACTATTTTATGTTGGCAGAGGAATAAATAGTTAATGCATAATGACTTATCAAATGGATCTTGGACATTGATGCATCTTCCTTTGACTATCTCAATCCATTGATATAGTCTTAGTTGACCACTAAAACGTGTGATGGTCATTCTGTAGTTAATATGGGTAATCAATGAATAATTTTAGGCTAATGCAAACCATTGATATTTTTTTATATACCTTTAAGATTAATATGGACCATTTATCTCATCCTATGGATTTCGCTTGATGTGGACTATTGCAGCTTTGCTAGATTGAGAACACATGGGTTATTGTGGACCACAAATTATGATGGAATATGAATGCTTTATAAGTGAAGAAATTTTTATTTATATATGGGGAATCATTGATGGTTTTGATCAACTTATGATGCATGGACTAACACGGACCACAAATGTTGAGGAAAAGTGATTGACTTATATACATATGTAGGGACACTATCGACGACTTAGTTTGACTTGAGATATGTGGATTAATGTGGGCTATGAATGATTGAGGAACATGAATAATGTTTAAATATGGGTACACTAGGTGGGACAAGGGGATGGATTCAAAATTGCACATGGTGAATCTAGTGAACCAATCAAGCTAAGATATTCTTGGCATGAAAAAGGGAATCTAGATGGGCCAATACGACTTAAGAGGGAAACTTGAAAATATAATATTGCAACAAATTGGGTTAAGCTTATTAGAGACCAATGGACCAAATGGGCTATTTGGAATTTTAAAATAGGGGTGCTAGATTTTACAGGATCCAACATCCATATAATTTATAAATATAGTGATGAATCTATGTACAAAAATAAAAACATTCCAAAACATGGTTGTAATATTGAATCCATCTAGTTGCAATATGGGACCTCATAAGCATGGGATATGTCAACTAATACATGAACATAAGACTAGTCATATTGAGGACACTAAAGCACCCCACAAAAATGAGGTTGTTGTCTACATGAGTAAATAGTCCATATTGAATTTTGAACATGTCATCTACAGACATTGTCAAATAATACAATGTTGAGGGTTATCTAACATAGAGTAGAGGGTCCATCCTTTATTAAAATTTGTCATAAAAAACAAAGTACTATTATCATATTGAAGTATGAGTGCAAACAAGGGGTTATCTTGAAGTATAAATGTCATTAGAATGGTATTGATTGGTTAGAATTATTTCCATTTCATATTTTTGTTACTGCCATCTAGAATGCATGAGAAAGAGGAAAAATATCATTTTTATGAGTCATTCTATTTAGGAGATATAGGAGTTATTTGGTAAATTTATCAAGTACAATGGAGTTATTATCATGCTAAAATGAAGACTATCCAAAGGGGATAGATTCAAAGCTATAGTAATGTAGGATGTTCAAAGGTGCTTGATAAGTGATGAATTGGGCCATCTAAAGACCACGTACTATCATTATGAGGCAGTATATAGAGACCTTATTTGTGAAAGGTCCAACCAATATTTTTAGAGAGTAGTGTGATATAGTGAAGGCACTATCAAATTCAAGAGATCAAGCATTAGATGTTTTTTTAGTGATATTATCCAAAAATTGGTTCAAAATTAAGGAATGATGTTGATGTACAATTGATGTTGACGATATTTGAGAGAATAATGGGATATCACCTATAAGGATCCCTTAGTGGAAAATACAAATGTTGAGGCATTGTTTGACATTATATTTGTGACATTAATATTGTAGTAGCATGTTTTAATTAGATATAGGAAGGTTGTGAGGCACTAATTATGCATGAGATATAAATGATTTTGTTGTTTATTGGTAGCTAAGCCTTGTGATAAAAATAAGTGTTTTAGCATCATCTTATTATTTGTAATAAACATAGAGGTGGTGTTGAATAAAACTATAATGTGGCATTTTCAAAAGCATTATGAGCCACAAGATGTTGAAAGTGTAGAAACATCTAGTGAACATAGAGTAAATGGCATAGACAAGACATGTATAAAAAATATGTCATATAATTACCCTAAATTATTTTTATGTATAAGTCATCCAATTAAAAAGATCAATGATAAGGGTTACCCTAAATTTTAAGATATCTAAACTATTATATAGAAAATTTGAATAATGGATACTTGTCATGGCTAATACTAAATTTGTTATTTGAAGGGAAAATTTATTGCTTGAGGGAAAATGAATTATCACACATGGATTATAGACAGGTCACTCAATTGATATGGCACATTCATAATTGTGTTGTTTTATGTCACACCATGGATGTCATACTTAAAATTTTTGTGTGCGACCTTACTTCTCACAGAGGCACATGCATTGTATCATTTGTTATTGAATCATATTGTTGAGCAAGGTGCAGCAAAAGAATTGCAAAAGTATTGTCATTGTTGTCAACACAGACAGATTGATGCAGTTGATGCAGTTCAGAGGTCAGTCAGATCAAGTGCAATGAATTTCAAGAAAAACAGAGGTGACCCGTATTCAAAAATTGGCAGAAAGAGACAAGGAAGAAAACTGTCGCGATATCGCGACATGTTTTCTTGCGATATCGCGACAAAACAAAAGAGAGAAAAAAAAAAAGAAGATTGTCGCGATTTCGCGACAAAAAGCAGGAGAGAGAAAATGCAAGGAAAATTGTCGCGATTTCGCGACATTGCCGAGGAGAGAGAAAGTGCATGCCAATTTGTCGCGATATCGCGACATGGCAGAGGAGAGAGAAAGTGAAAGGTAAACTGTCACGATTTCGCGACATGCTGGCAGAGAGGGAAGCAAGGTGAAAAGATGTCACGATTTCGTGACATAAATGGAGGAAAGGAGCTAGCAACGAAAAGTGTCGCGATATCGCGACACGTCGGGTTTTCGCGACCCGAAGAGGAGAGAGAATGCTCAGCAACAAAGGTGTAGCGATTTCGCTACATGTTGAAATGAATGGAAACAAAGGTGTAGCGATTTCGCTGCATGATGGAAATACATGGCACAAAGGTGTAGCGATTTCGCTACAAATAGGAAGTGCAGAAAACGAAGATGTAGCGATTTCGCTGCATGACAAAATGTATAAAAACAAAGGTGTAGCGATTTCGCTACCATTCAAAGTTGCAAAAATTAAAGATGTAACAAGTCAAAAGCACAAGGCACAAAGTTGTAGCGATTTCGCTACTGCATGAAGCAAAGAGTGTACGGAAGCAGTGAACGTCGCGATTTCGTGACATGTTCCATTTTCGCTGGAGTCTGCAAGGAGAGTTGTACGGAAGAGCAAAGTGTCACGATTTCGTGACATGTTCCATTTTCGCTGAAGTTTGCAAGGAGGATTGTACGGAAGCCCAAAGTGTCACGATTTCGTGACATGTTCCATTTTCGCTGTTGCTGGCAAAGGAGAGTGTACGGAAGCCAGAAGCGTCGCGATTTCGCGACAAGAATAATGATGACGTCAGCAAATGTTGAAAGTGTCGCGATATCGTGACAAGATGCAGGGAAAGCTTTCAAGAGCCAAAACGGTCACGATTTCATGACATGCTTAAGGATGACGTCAGCAAATGTTGAAAGTGTCGCGATATCGCGACAAGATGCAGGGAAAGCTTTCAAGAGCCAAAACGGTCGCGATTTCGCGACATGCTTAAGGATGACGTCAGCAAAAGTTCTAAGTGTCGCGATATCGCGACATGAACAGAGGGAAAGCTTTCAAAGCCAAAATGGTCACGATTTCATGACAGCAAGGGCATGAAGTGTACGGATTCAAAAAGTGTCACGATATCGCGACAGGTAACAGTCTGGCAGGTAAAACCCGTAGGAGCATGCAAGGTGACACGTGTCAAAAAAGCCTACAGAAAATCATGCAGCCTGTTACGTAAAAAGTAACTGATGTCAGTTACACGTTGACAGGTGTCGGACATGCATGGGAACAGATGTAAATGCATGATTGAAAAGCATTCAAAGTATCGTATTGACTGTATCGAAAAAGCATTCGAACGGCCGCAGTGCAGCATTCGAACAGTCGATTGAAAATGCATTAGAACAGCCGATTAAAAAAAATGTATTTGCAGCATTCAAAACATAAAATAGGAAGGATCGAAAAGCTTTCTAGAAGAAGGATGTGCAGCATTCGAACAGTCGTATTTGGAAGGATTCGAACAGCCGCATTGGAAAGGAGAAAAGAATTCGAACGGCTCGAGAATGTAATCCGACTGCATGCAGGATTGAAACGCCATGGAAGACAAAGAGTTCCGATGAGAAAAATAGATTATAAAAAGGACAGTCGTGCAGAATATATTGTTGCTATTGTTAGAGAGAAATTGCTGTAAAAGGAGGGTTAGAAAAGAATCAAGAGAAAAATTAGCAGAGCCGTGAGAGTGTGCAGAGTTGGGTTAATTGCAGACCAGTCAGGGTCATGCATGAAGTGAAGACATTTTTATGTCATTCTAAATTGATCAGAATTGCAGTCCAAGTTGGTGCTTGGTACTAGGGGTTGGTGCTCCATCTGTTGCAGCAAAAAATTACAGGGGTTGGTGCTCCTTCCAGTTGATGCTGGTAAAGTATTTGTAAAATTGATATTTTGCAAAGACTGGATTTGGATTGGAGTCCAAGCAGTCATTTTTGAGGAGTAGCCAAATTGGTGAACCTCGGTATATTGAGTGTTGTGGTGTGCTCTCTTGTTCAAGTTGTTTTTCAGTATTCAAGTTCTCTTTATTTCATTTTAATTGTTGTAGATATTAAAGTTAATAGCTACACTGATTCACCCCCCCCTCTCAGTGTCATTGTGTGAACATCAATTGGTATCAGAGCAAGGTTCCTTGTTCAAGCTTAATCAGCTAAGGAGATCTTGGAAGAAACAATGGCAGGCGGTGAAGGATTCTCATCCAACAAAGCTCCCTTATTCGATGGAACAAATTACACTTTCTGGAAACTCAGGATGCAAACATATCTGAGTGCATTGGGATATGATATTTGGGATTCTGTAGATAGTGGATACACAACACCCACTACTCCTCCAACAGATACTGCTGAGAAGAAAAAATTTGAGAACAACTCCAAAGCTAAGAATGCCATAATGTGTGGGCTTGTTGACAGTGAACTGATAAGAGTCATGAGCTGTAAATCAACAAAAGACATGTGGGATAAACTCGAAAAGCATCCATGAAGGAGACAACAAGATCAAGGAAGCAAAACTGCAAACTCATCGAGCACAGTTCGAAGCACTGCAAATGAATGAAGATGAGAACATAGAGGCTTATATGCTGAGAGTCAACGAAATCATTAATGCAATCAGAGGACTCGATGAAGAAATTGATGATGCAGTTGTTGTGAAAAAGGTTCTCAGAACACTGCACAAAAGATTTAACTCCAAAGTTTCTGCAATAGAAGAGGCAAAAGATCTGAACAACTTCAGCTTGGATGAGATGCATGGTTCTCTCGACAAGATATGAAATGAGAATAGGACAAACCAAGTCTATAGACAGAGAAGCAGCTTTTAAAGCACACAAGAATATAAAAGCTGAACATGAATCTGAGGATGAAGAGACTCTGGATGAAACAGAAGCTAATTTTGTTCGAAAACTCACAAAAGGAAAAGGAAAATATAGAGGAAAGCTACCTTTCAAATGCTTCAACTGTGGAGGAGTCGGTCATTTTGCAGCCAAATGTCCAATGCATGAGAAAACTAAAAATGGTGAAGGCTCACACCAAGAAAAAGGTGACTGGAAGAAGAAACAAAATTTCAGAAAGAACAACCTCAAGAAGAAAAGCTTCATATCCAAGAATGTCAGTACTTCTGAAGAAAGCTCAGATGAGGATTCTGAAGAAGAAAAAGGTGAAGCTCTGTTCATGGCACTTGAAGAGGAAAGAACAGAAGAAAATCAGGGAAGGTGATGAAAACTTTAAAGATGAGGCTGAAGTTTATCTGGAAGGAGAATTGGTTGTTGCACTTGAAGAGTTGAGTGTAGAAAGGAAAAAGAACAAAAAGTTTTCAAGAAAACTAGAAGATGCCACTGACATAATAAACAGTTTAAAAATACAGACAGAGGAATTCAAGAAAATGTCTGAAGTTCTTGATGAACAATTAATCGTAAAGACAGTTGAATGCAGCAAGCTAGAGGAAGACATTGTTAAGTTAAGAATGCAGCTAGAGGAAATGAATAGAAAATTGAACTGTTTTCATAAGTTTGAAGAAAGCACTGTAAAGCTGGATAAAATGTTAAATAACCAAAGGCCTTCCGGCATCAAATTTGGTTTAGGCTTTGATGAAGGAGAATCATCAAAGGATTCAAAGAACTTGAATTTAGAACCCATAAAGAAAGAAGAAAAGATCAGGGTTGAACTAGAAAAAACAAATCATGCCAAAGAAAATAATAATGCCAGAATCAAGAAGAATACCGACAAAGATGGATTCACAAAAGTCATACATCCAAGAAAGAGAAGATTCATGGCTTCTACTTCAAACTGGCAAAGACCGGCACCCAGGTTTAATCACTCCTTTTTTGGTTATTGTTTTAAATGCAATGCTTATGGCCATAAGATTTCAGATTGCAGACATAATGTATCTCAAAGGAATTTCACCAGCAGAAATGTTTTTTCTCCTTTAATGAATTATGCAGCTTGAATGTTATAATTGTCATAATTTTGGACATATTGCTAGAAACTGCAGAAGCACTTTTGCATCAAATAATTATCAGGGTAGAAAATCTCAACCAAGTGGGTTGAAACAAAACAAGAAATTTCCTGAAAAACAAGCACAAGCTAATGAAAGGACAAAGGCAAAACAAGTAGCCAAATCTGCTATCAAACTAGAATGGAAAGAAAAGGAATCTTTGATTGTTCAGACTGCCTTTAAAGCTCAGAACAAATCTGCACCTTGGATTCTTGACAGTGGTTGCTCCAGTCACATGACAGGTGACAAGCAAAAATTTGAGAATTTGCAGAATTATGAAGGTGGTTCTGTGAAATTTGGAAATAATGATGGAGCAAAGATTGTTGGAAAGGGATCAGTCAAGATCAGTGATGGCAATATAAAATCAAAAGAAGTCTTGTTTGTGATTGGTCTGAAGCATAACTTGTTGAGTGTCATCAAATCTGTGACAGAGGTCATGATGTAATCTTCAAGAAGGAGGGTCGTGAAGTAAGAAAGACAAAAAATGGAAAGTTAATAGCCACTGGACTGAGAACTTCTGGAAATCAGTATACACTTTCAGAGACTTCAGAAGGAACTTGCTTGGTTGGTCAAGAAGAAGAAAACTGGCTGTGGCACAAGAGACTCGGTCACATAAGCTTTGATAATCTGGTAAAAATCAGCTCAAAAGGGGCAATAAGAGACATACCAACTATTGGTAAACCTTCAAACAATATTTGTGAGTCATGCCAAAAGGGAAAACAAACCAGAGCCACTTTCAAAGCAAAAGAATATTTCACGAGCAAGCCATTAGAATTAATTCACACTGATTTATGTGGACCCATGAGAACTGAAAGCATAAATGGACACAAATATTTTATGTCGTGTATAGATGACTACTCAAGAATGACATGGGTACTATTTCTGAAACTTAAATCAGAAGCCTTTGAGATGTTTAAAACCTTCAAAAATCTTGTTGAGAATCAATCAGGACAAAGAATTAAATGCCTAAGATCAGACAGAGGAGGAGAGTTTATTTCAGAAGAATTTGCAGAATACTGTCAAAAATATGGGATAAGAAGACAATTTTCAGCAGCTAGAACACCTCAGCAGAATGGAGTTGTAGAAAGGAAGAATAGGACAGTGCAGGAAATGGCAAGGACAATGCTGGCTGAGAACAAAATAGCTGATAGATTTTGGAAAGAGGCAGTACATACTGCAGTTTACATTCAAAACAGGTGCATGCTAAGACCACATGAAAGCAAAACACCTTATGAGCTGTGGTTTGGCAGAAAGGCAACAACAAGACATTTCAAAGTATTTGGCAACAAGTGCTACATCAAACGGACTGAAGATAATCTCGATAAATTTGAAAATAGAGCCGATGAAGGTATCTTTCTTGGTTACTCAACAAAAAGCAAAGCCTACACATGTTACAACAAAAGGCTAAAGAAAATTGTTGAGAGTGCTGATGTGAAAGTTGATGAAGGTAGAGAACAAGAAATTACTTATCAAGAAAACTACCCCATCTATGAAGAAGTCATTGAAGGTGATGATGAAAAGGAAACAGATAAGAATCAGAAAATTGATCCAGATGGTGTAAAAACTGAATCATAAGAAGAAGAAAACAGGAAATTTAAAACAGGCAACTGGCAGAAAAAATCATCCAAGTGAACAGATTATTGGGGATCCCAAAGATGGTATTCAGACAAGAAGAGCAGTAGTGCGGAACTATTCTCTGTTATCTAGCATTGAACCTAAAAATGTTGTTGAAGCAAGCACTGATGAAAGTTGGTTGAAGGCAATTAATGAAGAACTAGATCAGATTGAGAAAAACAATACCTGGGAATTAGTACCTAGACCAACAAATAAAAACATAATTGGCACTAAATGGGTTTTTCGAAATAAATTAAATGAAGATGGACAAAGTTGTCGTAAATAAGGCAAGATTGGTCTCAGTAAAGGCTATGCTCAGAGTTGAAGGCATTGATTTTGAGGAAACTTTTGCACCGGTAGCCGGACTAGAGGCAATCGGAATGTTTCGGCATTAGCAGTTCATAAAAACTTCAAAGTATATCAAATGGATGTAAAATCAGCATTTTTGAATGGAAAACTCGGAAGAAGAAGTTTACATTGAACAGCCGGATGGCTTCCAACTTGGTGAAAATCCAGATTTTGTTTGCAGTTTAAAGAAAGCATTATATGGTTTGAAACAGGCACCCAGAGCATGGTATGCAAGGCTGGATAATTATCTAATTAAACAAGGGTTCAAGAAAGGTTTGGTGGACAACAACTTATATGTCAAAACAGAGAAGGGCCATCTTATTGTTCTTGTTGTTTATGTAGATGATATAATATTTGGCAGCAGCATGGATGAATACTGCAAAGACATATCAACTAAAATGAAGAAAGAATTTGAGATGTCTATGATTGGTGAACTTTCTTATTTCCTAGGACTGCAGGTCAATCAAAATGAAAAAGGCATTTTTATTTCTCAAGTTAAATATGTAAAAGAAATGCTGAAAAAGTTCACAATGGAAGACAAGAAACCGGTTAGTACTCCCATGACAATCGGTTGCAAGTTGAGCAAGGATGATAAATCCCCAGATGTAGATCAAACAATGTACAGGTCTATGATTGGAAGCCTGTTGTATTTAACAGCCACTAGACCAGATATATTACAAGCAGTATGCATGGTTGCAAGATTTCAGGCCAGTCCCAAAGAAACTCATGTAACAGCTGTAAAGAGGATCTTCAGATATCTCAAGGGCACTATGGATTATGGGTTGTGGTACCCAAAAGGTAAATATTTCACTTTGATTGCATATTCTGATGCAGATTGGGCAGGATGTATTGATGACAGAAAGAGCACAAGTGGAGGAGCATTTTATCTTGGAGACAGGCTGGTAGCATGGCACAACAAGAAACAAGAATCAGTATCTCTATCCACTGCAGAGGCAGAATACATTGCAGCAACAACATGTTGTACTCAGATATTATGGATGAGACAAACGTTGAAAGATCTTGGTATTCATTTCAAAGAGCCAATTTCAATTAAATGTGATAACACTAGTGCTATCAACATATCCAAGAATCCAAATAATGCATTCAAGAACCAAACATATTGCAATCCGATATCATTTCTTGAAGGATAAAGTTGCAGGAGAGGTTAAATTGGATTTTGTTCCAACTACAGAGCAAGTAGCTGATATATTCACAAAACCTTTGCCAAAGGAAGTATTTGAATACCTTCGAAAGAAGTTGGGAGTAGTCACACCACCCAAGCACTGACTAGCTATGGGAAACACATTCTCAGGGGGAGCATTCAAACTTTTTAAGTCTGAGAATGTTGTGCATAGACTCAGGGGGAGTCTGCAGCAGCCCTTTGGTATTATTGGCAAAGGGGGAGAAGAAATTAAGCAAGGTTGCAGTGTGTTGCCAACAATTCCAAAGGGGGAGATTGTTGAGCAAGGTGCAGCAAAAGAATTGCAAAAGTATTGTCATTGTTGTCAACACAGACAGATTGATGCAGTTGATGCAGTTCAGAGGTCAGTCAGATCAAGTGCAGTGAATTTCAAGAAAAACAGAGGTGACCCAGATTCAAAAATTGGCAGAAAAAGACAAGGAAGAAAACTGTCGCGATATCGCGACATGTTTTCTGTCGCGATATCGCGACAAAAAGAGAGAGAGAAAATGCAAGGAAGATTGTCACGATTTCGTGACATTACCAGGAGAGAGAAAGTGCATGCCAATTTGTCACGATATCGCGACATGGCAGAGGAGAGAGAAAGTGAAAGGTAAACTGTCACGATTTCGCGACATGCTGGAAGAGAGGGAAGCAAGGTGAAAAGATGTCGCGATTTCATGACATAAATGGAGGAAAGGAGCTAGCAACGAAAAGTGTCACGATATCGTGACACGTCGGGTTTTCGTGACCCGAAGAGGAGAGAGAATGCTCAGCAACAAAGGTGTAGCGATTTCGCTACATGTTGAAATGAATGGAAAAAAAGGGGGAGCGGTTTCTTTCCGATGAAAATACATGGCACAAAGGTGTAGCGATTTCGCTACAAATAGGAAGTGCAAAAAACAAAGATGTAGCGATTTTTGCATGACAAAATGTATAAAAACAAAGGTGTAGCGATTTCGCTACCATTCAAAGTTGCAAAAATTAAAGATGTAACAAGTCAAAAGCACAAGGCACAAAGTTGTAGCGATTTCGCTACTGCATGAAACAAAGAGTGTACGGAAGCAGTGAACGTCGTGATTTCGTGACATGTTCCATTTTCGCTGGAGTCTGCAAGGAGAGTTGTACGGAAGAGCAAAGTGTCGCGATTTCGCGACATGTTCCATTTTCGTTGAAGTTTGCAAGGAGGATTGTACGGAAGCCCAAAGTGTCACGATTTCGCGACATGTTCCATTTTCACTGTTGCTGGCAAAGGAGAGTGTACGGAAGCCAGAAGCGTCACGATTTCGCGACAAGAATAATGATGACATCAGCAAAGTCAGAAAGTGTCGCGATATCGCGACAAGATGCAGGGAAAGCTTTCAAGAGCCAAAACGGTCGCGATTTCGTGACATGCTTAAGGATGACGTCAGCAAATGTTGAAAGTGTCGCGATATCGTGACAAGATGCAGGGAAAGCTTTCAAGAGCCAAAACGGTCGCGATTTCGCGACATGCTTAAGGATGACGTCAGCAAAAGTTCTAAGTGTCGCGATATCGCGACATGAACAGAGGGAAAGCTTTCAAAGCCAAAATGGTCGTGATTTCGCGACAACAAGGGCATGAAGTGTACGGCTTGAAAAAGTGTCGCGATATCGCGACAGGTAACAGTCTGGCAGGTAAAACTCGTAGGAGCATGCAAGGTGACACGTGTCGAAAAAGCCTACAGAAAATCATGCAGCCTGTTACGTAAAAAGTAACTGATGTCAGTTACACGTTGATAGGTGTCGGACATGCATGGGAACAGATGTAAATGCATGATTGAAAAGCATTCAAAGTATCGTATTGACTGTATCAAAAAAGCATTCGAACGGCCATAGTGCAGCATTCGAACAGCCGATTGAAAATGCATTAGAACAACCGATTAAAAAAAACGTATTTGCAGCATTCGAAACATAAAATAGGAAGGATCGAAAAGCTTTCTAGAAGAAGGATGTGCAGCATTCGAATAGTCGTATTTGGAAGGATTCGAACAACCGCATTGGAAAGGAGAAAAGAATTCGAACGGCTCGAGAATGTAATCCGATTGCATGCAGGATTGAAACGCCATGGAAGACAAAGAGTTTCGATGAGAAAAATAGATTATAAAAAGGACAGTCATGCAGAATATATTGTTGCTGTTGTTAGATAGAAATTGTTGTAAAAGGAGGGTTAGAAAAGAATCAAGAGAAAAATTAGCAGAGCCGTGAGAGTGTGCAGAGTTGGGTTAATTGCGGCACCAATCAGGGTCGTGCATGAAGTGAAGACATTTTTATGTCATTCTAAATTGATCGGAATTGCAGTCCAAGTTGGTGCTTGGTACTAGGGGTTGGTGCTCCATCTGTTGAAGCAAAAAATTACAGGGGTTGGTGCTCCTTCCAGTTGATGCTTGGTAAAGTATTTGTAAAATTGATATTTTGCAAAGACTCGGATTTGGATTGGAGTCCAAGCAGTCATTTTTGAGGAGTAGCCAAATTGGTGAACCTCGGTATATTGAGTGTTGTGGTGTGCTCTCTTGTTCAAGTTGTTTTTCCAGTTTTCAAGTTCTCTTTATTTCATATTAAATGTTGTAGATATTAAAATTAATAGCTACACTGATTCACCCCCCCTCTCAGTGTCATTGTGTGAACATCACATATTTGAAGGTTTTAAAAATTGTGCATTACTAGCTTTATCCCACATTTCTTATGTTAGGGGTAAAAAAAAAAATTATATAGTGTCTTTGCCACTTTATGTATAAATTTATTTTTTGATATATTAATGGAGGATTTAGATACTTTCAAATATCAAATAACTTGTATAATTATTTTTCAAAGTATAGCCTTATATATATTTGTTGGAAAGCTCTTTCTAATCCCAATGCATCATATAAAAAAAAATTCTATCATAGTGAATATTACAAATGATGAAATGATTGAGGGGGTTACTTAAAATAAAGTCAAATGACGACTACATTATCTACTAGAAATTATGCTTTGTGAAGGGCATGCCCAATGTGACACTTCAAGATATTTTTTAATATTTGCATTATGTAAGGATATGTTTATGCCTTGCTTATTTATGGACATGAAGTTTATGATTGATATAATTTATGATCATAAGGAAAGAAGTAGAGGTTCAATGCATTACTTTATGATGTGAATAGATGCATTGTGTTACTATTAATTTTGTTGAATAATCCAACAACTTATTGCCAGCTAATCTAACTTGATTGATATACTTTTTACTTATTATTAGGTGTATGCTCAATATTTATGTTTGAATTTGAGTTTGTAATACAATTAGGTCATTTCCACTATTAAATCCAATGATATGTAATGTACTACCCCAATCCAAATCTAATTATGAAAATTTTTGAACTTGTATTAAAAACTAAAGTATAAGGGGGAATGTTACGATTATTACATCAATGTATAGGGTGTTAGATGAGTCATAATTGGATACACTTGTACACATGATTTGGTTATTAATATTTATCAAAATGTACTCATATCATATTTATATAAATGTAACATTTCTTTAAAATTGAAATTTTCAATCACCCTTGATAGTCCAACATGTGTTCTTGTCAAAGCAACCAATTGAAACATAGGAATAAAGCAAATATGTAACAATAGTTGACACCCATGTTGGGGGTTGACACAAATATAGGTGTTGATGACAACACATGATGGTATAATCAATGTCGGTAATGTTGAATGTGTTAGAAATACAATGATATTTCCATAGGATCTCACAATATAAACTTAAAACATTCATAAGATTTAATCCATAAAAATGAACAAAGAACAATAACTCACTAAATATTATTGATAAATATCTACTTTAAGCAATGCATAAAATACAATGCTTATTCGATGACCTATTACAAAGCTTTATCTTCAATATACATACATGAGATTCATTATATTCAAAAGACTCTTGACCTTTACACTTAGATAAACTCTTCATCTTCTCATTCCCATGGAAGATCTAACTCTTCATATTTCTCAATACATAATATTAAATATCACATATTTACATAAACATAAAATATTTCATGATTGTACATAAATTATCACTTATAAATATGACTCATCACTCACACTTAATAACATGACACTTACTATATACTCAAATATTAAACACACCCTAAACTAAACTATTTACATGGTGCTTGCAACATTATTGCAAGGTACCAAATAATATAATACCTCCAACACTCCCTATTACATTATTTGGTATGAAGGTCCTTTGCCTTCATGTACTTTCATCTTCATGATGCATTCTAGCTTATTATAATTCTAGTACTAATTCTATTTTAGGCTTTGAATCTATCCCTCTAAGCTATCACCTGTACTTTTGAGCAAGTCATCAATGAACATATTTTTCAACTTTTTTGATGTATTATCTTGTTCTTTTTCCATAATAATTTTGTGTTCAATTAAATATTTATTTTGATACTGTTTTTTTAGTAGAAGCTAGTCTAAATATTTTTTTACAAGTGTTATTACATCCAAAGCAAATATACCGCTTTTGTAGGACCGAAGAGATTAGATTTTGTTTAGTCTTTTGATAAGACATATTTTTATTTCCATTGATGACTTTGAACTCTAAGTATTTTCCTCTATCCAATAATTAGATTATTTGTTATTCCTAGAATATAAAGCATATTTTTCAACGTACATTCTAAATATAATAGACTGATTATAACATTGCCTAACCCTTGTACCTAATAGATTTTATCATCAGTTAACTTAATTGGTATATTGGGTTTTACTTGAATAAAAATCAAACCAATATAAGTTCCCAATCATATGATGGTTGACTCCTAAATCAATATACCAAGAATTATCTTCATACTCACTTTTTGGTTATGTTTGATGTTTTGGTGTTTCATTGCACCTTAGAATGTGTTTATGGCAATATCTTTTCTATTTTTAAAAATATTTCTTCATAATAGTTTCCACTTTAAACATATATGATTTTGAAAAATACATTTTTGATGTACTCATTTGTTTTCTTTTAACAATCGTTTTGCACTTCTTTTGTTCACACAAATTTCTTCTTCAATTTTAATTTCCTTTGTTGTAGAATTTCTTATTACTCAAAATTCAATATTAAAAAATATCCTTAGTATAATTCTCTTCTCTTTCATTTCTTCATTTTTCTTCAATTTCAAATATTCAACTTCAATAATCACATAATATATCTTCTTCAAATATTTTTTATTCAATCATAACCTTTTTAATTATTTGTTGAAAATATTTTAACACTAAATTTAATAATTTCCCTCTTTTCCAATTAATTTATTTTTTAATTTTATATTATTCCTTCAAATAATTCTTCTCATCTTTTTTTCAAACAATTTTCCTTTTCAAATAATTCATTTATGATTTCCTTTTATTTAATCAAAATGTATTTTCTTTAAGTTAGTTTTAATATTTCTTCCATTAGAGAATATTACATTATTTAGTGCATGCCAATGTACCATCTTGGTACATTATTGTAAATATTATATTAAGGTTGTGTCCTAGATTAATGAATGAGTTAATATTTTATGTAATGTAATAATGTGTAGGAAATGCACAAGTGCCATGTAAATATGTGTGCAAGTGTTATGAGTGTAGATGTGCACGTGTTTAATATGTAAGTGTGTGTCCTTAGAATAGGAAAATGAAGAGTTATTAAGAAGAGTGAAGGTCAAGAGTGCAACATATGAAGAGTCACATACAATTATATATTTGTGACTAAGCATTATAATATCATAAATATGAATCGAACGTGCAAAGATTTATGCTTGCATTAGTAGACCTTTATTCAATAGCATTTTTAGTATTTTTATGTGCAATACTGTAAGCATGTTTATGTGAGTATTATTATGAGTTATTCAATTTGTTATTATATTATGAGATATTATTTGGTTCATTATATTGTAACTTCATTATTATAGATCCTATGATTATTTTCCTATGATGATTTATATTAAGTATTAGAGTATCAAAAGCTAACAGTGGTATTAGAGCTACAACAAGGTTGCTTGCATAGGATTTGAAAGTTGCATCAAGCTAGAGTCTTTCCACAAGGTTGAAGAATAACCTGTGAAGACTAGGACTCAGCAAGGATATTACCACTGGATAAGAAAAACTAGTGAAGATAAGTCATTCCACTAGGTTGAAGGAAAACCGGTGAAGATTAAGATTATTTCCACCGAGTTGAAGGATAACCAGTGAAGAATAAGTTTCATAATTTTTTTAAGAGGCAACTCAAATAAAAAGTTGGTCATTTCCATTATGTTTCAGATATTGGAAAAAAATTCATTTTGGATTCTTAGGTAATGCTAAAGAAATATATCTAAGATATTTCTACAATGAAAATTAGTCTTAAGAATTTGAGAAGCTTCCTACAACAGATAGAGAATACTTTCAACTTTGATTGCTTGAATACGGAGAGCTTTCCTCATGCAAGGATTTATTTAAGTTGTAGTTAAATATATATTTTTAGGCCTCAAAGATAGACCTTGATAAAAGTTTTTGGATCATTAAGATATTGATCTTGATAAGATGGATTGAGTTTATCTATTTTGATATATCTCTTTGGAATAGAAGGTAGTCTACAATATAGATCTAAGTCTTGAAGATAGACCTTGACATTAAAAGAGATAGGAGACCCAAGGAAATAGGTCCCGTCGAAGAAAGAATCAAATAAAGTAGACCTATTAGAAAAGGTCCTATTGAAGGTAGAAGGAGACTCGTTGAAAGAGGTCCTATAGAAGTTAAAGACAAGAGACCCATTGAAATAGGTCCTTGATATATTGGTTCTTACCAAGAAAGTGAGTAAGGAAACTTGAAGGTAGCAAGAAATACTTGAAGATAACATTTTGGAAGGCAAGTATCTTGTCAAAATTTAAAATTCATAGAAGAATTCAAGACAACAAGAAGTCTCAAGGATAGTGTGAGTTAAAGGACTGCAAGTTTTTGGAGATAGAGTATCAATAAGACAACAAGATAAGAAGGTAGTAAGATTGTAATATTTTGAGGATAACATTGAAGAACAACACAAGGTATGACAATGTTCAAGAGAAAATAAGGCAAAGATTAGAAATATGTAACCTTATTTTCAATATAAAATGTGATAAGCTAACAACTATAGGAGAGCCACAACCACAACAAGAAAAGAGTTAATTTCAAAGCATCTGTGATAGTATTGTAAGTATCTTTCCAAAAACCTTCTTATATCATAATAATATTGATTTAAGCTCTTTCACCTCATCAACCAAGGGATGATCACAATGAGAAGTATAACCAATAAGCTAAAGATGAGTTTCGAAGGGATCAACTATCCCAACCTAAATGCCTTTGATTTTTGTTTCATTTTTACCTTTAAGAAAGCTCCTCACCTCAACAAGAATAATAAAGAGATAAACTAAATAGTGGATCACATTAGTGGAGTTCATCAAACAATTCAACAAATCAAGCAAGGGATCCATTGATCAAAATAGAATATTTTGTAGTACTAAAATAACACCTAACCTATTTAAACCAATATTAATTAAAACTAGAATTTTTTAAAATATCATATAAAGAACTCCAACAAATCCTATTATATGGTCTATTCATATCCCACTTTACAAGTATACTTAGTTTTTCATCAATGAAGAGAATGCACATCCTCTTGTGCAATGATTATACCATAAATGGTTTGTTTATCATGAACAAGACCACCTTATTCCTCTAAGATAACACAATCTAGCATGCTTTCGAACCCATTTTCCATAATTTTTATATTTATCTTATACATCATACTACAAAGGCTTATTGGATGAAAATTATCAAAGTATTTTATCTTACATTTCTTGGTAACCAATTCAATAAACATGACATTGATCTAACTTATTTTAGCCTTAATTTTTCTAGCTTATTCAAACATAGCCAATGTATCACTCTTCAACAAATCACAAAATTTATAGAGAAACATATAAGAAAACTATTAGGTCCAAATGCCTTATTAGCATGAAAAAATAAAATAGGCTATTATAGGTCCTCCATAAATATCTTCCTCATCAAGCTTTCATTATGTCTTGGTATAATGATTGATACAATATTTTACAAAATCTTAAACTAAGCCCCCTTATGTTTCTCAACTTCTAATAGAATATATTTTAAATAATTATTTGCTTCCTTCCTACTATCTTCTTCTTTCTCAATACTTCTTCCAATTGAATTTGAAATATGTTTGATTCAAGAAAAATATAAATTTGTTTTGGATGTAGAATGCAATAAATTAATATTTATATAGTCTTTCTTAAGCCATATCTCCCTATATTTTTGGTCTCAATATGATTCTTCCTTTTGCAATACATTATGATAAAAAATAATTGTTCTTCTTACATATAAGTATCTTGGTCCATTCCATTGAGTTTTGTTGTCTTTTGTAAATTATTGACCTTCGATTTTATTTTCTATTTTTTTTAAAGAAGTTACTAAGATATTTGAAATTGTAGATCTTCATTTCTCCTTTAGATATATTTTTTTTTGTATAAACATGATCCTTCAAACATTGCTTCATCCCACCATAACATATCCATTTAGAAAAAATTAAGATGTTGGATCCATATGGACTGGAATCAAAATACCTTTAGATGACCACTATTTATTAGATTATACCTTAGGAGAATGGGTTTATGATATGATCCTATTTGCAATAAAATATCTAAAGAGATTGTATAGTTTATTTGCATCCATGTATTAGATAACAAAAATTATGTGTCCAACCTTTTTTACATATGAATTTTCCCAATATCATCCCATGTATATTGAAAGGTTTAAGGAATAACATCCCAAAGGCTATTTGAATTAATAAAGAAAATATAAATATTCATTAAGTTAGACTATGAAAGAACACCACCCTTCTTTTCCAAAGGAGATAAAACTATGTTGATGTCTCCCCTTCGCTTCCCTCCATAAGAATCCAAGATCACAATTATGAATCATCTTTGAATTTCACATAAAGAAATAGAGTCATTTCCTTCATCTATCATGAAGAGTAAATGTAGTTGAAGCATATACATTTATAACTCTAACTTTGATATTTTTCTTTTTCCTATAGAAAAAGACTAGAAACACAATTACTATTGGCTTCTAGTAATTTCCCATCCCATTTGTATTTCTCCCATATTATTGTAATACCTCCTAAAAATCATTTAGTAGAAATTTTTATACACTTCCTCATATTCTAAATTTTTGTTATGCATCCTTCCATTCCTGACTACTTTTAATTGCATTAAAATAAACACAAGACTATAGCAATCTACTCTCCTCTTCTCCTCCCACTTTCAATATTAAAAGGGATATTGATCGACATAAGACAAAGATTTTTTATATGGTCCTACGGCTACCTCTAAAAGCGACTTCACCCCCCACCTCTCAGTGGCCGCCTGCTCCCTACTCAAGAATGAGAACCTACCTAAGCACGAGAAGTGGAAATTGCCCAAAAATAACTACCTTACCTTAAAATAGAGAGGAGAGGGAAGGAGAGCCTCCAATTTATTTAAGAGAGGTTGTCTCATCCCATATTGTTGCAATACCTCCTAAGATCATTTAGTAGAAATTATCATACATTCTCCCATATTCCAAACATTTATAAAGGTATCCTTCCATTCCTTACTACTTATTTTTTATAGCATTAAAATAAAATCAATACTATATCAATTAACTTCCTAATAACTCCTTTTTTAGGTTTCTTATTCACACCTCAAGTATTCCAAGATATATATCCATCATCGCTTTTTATTCTTGTTTATGGGTTTATCCCTACTTCGTATTAACTCTTATGATGTTTATTTCTAGTTTTCCAAATTGTTATTTGTATAATCTTTGTTCTTGCTTTAAGGGTCTTCCTTTCCTTTTACATTACCATGAACATTTTCATTTCCATCAATCTCTTCCATTTTTCCAGATTGTTCATAACAAGACTTATTATCTACATGTTTCATACAACCTTGGAAAAGCTAAAGCGCAAGGAATATCCTCCAAAACACTTTCTTATTTATGCTACCATGGAAATCCTAGGGCACAAGAACCATCCTCCATAGTACTTTATTTCTTATGCTATTCTAAAAAACCTGAATCACCATAAATATCTATAGTATTCCTTTACTATGCAACTTTTGAAACCCTAAAGTGTTAGGGGACTTAACATATATAGGTGGTTTCATACCACCTTGGAGAAGCTAAAGTGCAAGGAAATCCTAGGGCAGAAGAACCATCCTCCATAGTACTTAATTTTTTATGTTATTCTAAAAAACCTAAATTGTCATAAATATCTATAGTATTCCTTCCTTCACTATGCAACTCTTGGAATTCTAGGGTGTTAGGGAAAAATTGTACTCGAGTTTCATTTTTATTGCAAGGAGATGATTTCCTACTACTTAAGAAAAATGAAGATGATTTATATACCTATATTAAACTTGACATCTTCTACCTTTTTTATTTCATTTGGATCTTGAGTTTCTTCTAAATTTTAACTTGCTTAGTGTAATTTCTTGTTTCTTGCACCTTTCTTAGTTTCTTCTAATGACAAATATGAATGAACTATGATGGCCTTCACTATACAAATGGGGCTTTTATGAATTAAATATGATGGCCTTCACCATACAAAGGAACTTTTATGAATGAACTATGATGGCCTTCACCATACAAAGGAACGTTTATGAATTAACTAAGATGGCCTTCACCACGCAAATGAACTTTTATGAATGAACTCTGATGGCCTTCACCACACTCAAGGGTTTTCTTTGCACTTTATTGGGAATGGACGATCGTTGATTTAATTTAGCTTCTACTACAATATGATCCTTTTGTTTCATCTTATAGATTATTTTATCACCATGAGTTTTTAACTCTTTCTTTATTATTTTATATTTATAATATTTTTTTATGCATCAAATCTCATAATTTTTTATAGTATTAAAATATAATATTTTCATAATCCATTTTTTTAATTCTATTTTTTAATTCAAATTCGATCTTTTTAAATATTAACAAATATATAAAAATATACATAACCAGGTATACACTACATGCTTTTCTTCTGAGCAGTTAGTCTCTTTATATAGACACCCATAAAAATATCACCAATCCTCTTAAAAACTTGTTCTATACTGCTCTTTTGCTTTTGATAAATGTGTACATGCAAATTGAATTAGTTCTAAAAAAAAATTTAAATGTTATAAGCGGATTTTAAGATTACAGGCGACATCGTCGAGGAAGATAAAAGACTCGCTTCTACAATGACACCTTGGATACCAGATAGTAAAAACATAATTATGCTGTGCACCGTGCGTCCATTTCCACCCGACCATAAAGCTTGCTCAATAAGTTTGTTTCCTACCACAACATTGTTTTTCTATTTCTCTTCACCAATATGCTCAGCATTCTCAAACCATGTGCTCCGTATCGTAATTGTGAACTGCTTTTAAGCATTGAAAAAGCCGAATGGTATCCTATGTGGAATTACGGAATGACATATGGGGAAGATAAATTGCCCAGAGGAGCGTCACCAACCATAACCATAAAATATTGTACTCACACGTGAACTGGTTGCAACTTGCACCAATTGCTAATACTAATGCTCTAAAGTCACAGGGACTTACAGCAGATCTGGTTCAGAACTTGCAGCTTTCATGTTTGAAACCTTTATAAATTTTAGTTTATTGCATATAAACGAAGTTTATTCAAGAAATTGAATTGGAGGATGACGGGGCCTAGGACTTTATCACTCAAGAAATTGAATTGGTATCCCCGTGAGTGTGGTCTACCGGTAAGGATGCCATTTGCAGTATCGGTGATGTGACCCGGGTTCAATCCCCATGATGAATGTGTATAAGAAGTATTATTAAAAAAAAACTGAATTGGCAGTTGAGACCGGGACTTTATCACTCAAGAAATTGAATTGAGGTAGTTACCAATCAATTCAGTCCTACCAATCAACTTATTCTTTTCACTAATAAACATTGAGTCGCTATCAACCAACTTATTCCTTTCAAGTAATAACATTTTTGATACTGGTTCACCTGTTCCACAGATAACTGTTCCACAGATAACTAATAAACACTGGGTCTTCATCAACATAACTAAGTAATAACATTTTTTATACTGGTTCACCTGTTCCACAGATAACAACTGTCACGTCTTTCTGTGTCATTCTCACTCGCTACTGGGGATAGACATTCTCCCTGAGGTTTCTGCTTCTGATCACAGCTCTTCTGATCACAGCTCAAGTCATTGAAGTTGCCTCTATAATTTCTGCCTCTCCTCAGTAAACACAGCGGAGTGAGAGAGACCCCTCATGGAGTCAAGCTGACGTGCACTCAACAGACTTAAATCAGACTAGCCAAATTAAACATATCCTAAAATTTAAACCTAAATCTCCCCTTAATAATAACTAATATCATCCTTAAAAAACTTTTTACCTCGGACTGGAAGTTTCCGTAGGGGAGCCAAGGTAGCCGTTTATCAAATTCAGGCTTCAATTTATTAATAATAATATTTCCTTCTTAAAGTTGGCTCAGGGAAATCAGTGTCCTTCGAAATTTCCAGGCTGTCTCAAACTCACGCACAGCGGCTCCGTGCGCTGTGCCAGCTACAACAATCAAACGTCTACTGTTCTAATCGATAGGATTGACTCCCTCGTCCTTGGAGCCGAATCCTGTTTATTTATACCGTGGCTAATACGGCTACGTCAAGGCCAAGTAACGGCAAGCACAAATTCAGTGCGCTCCAAGTTACCGCTTCCCTATATAAATGGTGGTCTCTGTATTTTTCGTTCCCATCGGCATACGCCAAGATAGTTGTGGGGCTTATTGAAACATTTGCCATGGCAGGAGCCCAGAAGAGTATGTTTGGTTTGTGGGTGCCCTGTGTTTTGTTCTTGGTGAGTCTCTCCGAGAGTGCAGAGTTCGACGATTTCTTCTATCCAAGTTGGGCTCTGGATCATGTCATGTACGAGGGAGAAACTCTCAACCTTAAGCTAGATAACGCATCAGGTATCCTTTTCTTGCCATTCGTTTTTCTTCACTCGTCTTTTATCGCTTCAACACTGATTTCGTAGTGCTATAGAGCTTCCTAGGAGTTACTTATTGGTGTTGTGATTGCGATGCAGGTGCGGGATTCGCCTCCAAGAGTTCTTACCTCTTTGGGAAGGCTAACGTCCAAATCAAACTTGTTCCCGGGGACTCTGCGGGCACTGTCACGGCTTTCTATGTAAGACAGTCTTCTTTCTATGAAGTAGAATCATCTTTTTTTTTGTCAGTTTCCTCCGCTTTATCTTTTTGCAGAACTTCATCTTATGGCAGTCTTTCTGTTTGTTTTTTTATATGGGTGTTTGTTATTGTTAATGGCTGTCTGCAATCACTAACTATCTGGTTTGGGAAATGACTGGAATACAGATGTCTTCACAAGGTGAGCAACATGATGAATTCGACTTCGAATTTTTAGGGAACAAGTCCGGGGAGCCATACATTGTGCAGACGAATGTTTATTCGAAAGGAGTGGGGAATCGAGAGCAACGACTCAACTTGTGGTTCGACCCCACGCAGGACTTCCATTCTTATTCGTTGCTGTGGAATCGCCACCAGGTGGTTTTCTTTGTGGACGATGTTCCCATCCGAGTGTTTGCCAACGTGGAGGAAAAGGGGGTTCCGTATCCAAAGAGGCAGGGGATGGGGGTCTACTCGTCCATCTGGAATGCGGATGACTGGGCCACGCAGGGCGGACTGGTGAAGACCGACTGGAGCCACGCGCCCTTCATCGCCATGTATAAGAATTTCAGCATCGATGCGTGCGAGTATCGGGGCTCACAGTCGCTGGCGGATTGTTCGTCGTCGTCATCGTCATCGTCTTCATGGTGGGATCAGCCTGCTTACTCGTCGCTGGATGGGAAGCAGAGGTTGAAGCTCCGATGGGTGCACGACAAGTACATGATTTATGACTACTGCAAGGATTCCGCCAGGTTTCCCACGCCGGCTCCGGAGTGCGCAGGAATATGATAGCTTGAACTGGTCACAATTTTGTCGGATATTTGCGTCTGTTCTTCAGAGGCATTAAATTTTATTTTTAACTCAGAATGTAAATCTTCTCTTATGATTTGGTTCATCCCTAATTATTTACACACTGCTCAAGTAGTTATTTCAGTGCTTATACTTGTTGATTGCGATTCAATTCTAGGCACTGCTATGGAGGATTATAAAGATGATGTGATCATTTAAACCCACAATTATTGACACTTGGGCCATGAGCCTTTGTAAGAATTCAATCCTCCTTTGATCATGGTTTCTCGTCTCTGAGTCAAGAGAAAGAGTGAATTAGCAAGCACATTCTTACATTGACTAACGTTCCTGGAACATAAAGCATAATCAATTAGGACAGACAACCATCATCAAGTCTTGAAAGCATGTTGCGTTTATTAAGAGGAGATTTAGTTTAAATTTTGGAGCATGTCTAATTTAGTAAAGGTAATAGTCTGACTTGAGTCGGCTGAGTGTAAAGGTAGCAGTCTAACTTAAGTCCACTTAGTGCAAAGGTAGTAGTCTGACTTGAGTCATCGGGGGTTTCCCTCACTTCAAGCCATGTTTACCGAGGAAAGGTAGGGGTTATAAAGACAACTTCACTTATGTTCGAAGTCAAAAACCTCATGAAAAATTTCACTTATGTTCGAAGTCAAAAACCTCATGAAAAATGTCTACCCGTACGTAATTTTTAAGAATAAAACGATGTAACAGATTCAATTGATATAAAAAAATAAAAAGTGGTCTCTTTCGAGAGCTGACCGAATAATAGCTAGAAGTTGTACAAGAGCATGATGTGGACCCTAATTCATAACTCAATGGGTCTGAATATTTCTTTTTAATATTACTTTGTAACTAGAGGTGTTACACCTTAGACTTATCTAAGGTAAGAAATATAATTTAAAGGGCCTTGTATTTAGCCAACTTGTAATTTAAATTAATTATATTCATGATGCAAGCATGTTATAAGAAACAAAACAAAGTGTTTATATTTTGTTGTTAATTACACAGAATACACATCGTACTAACAAGGCACAGAAAATACAAGTATTTTTTGTATTAATTCAAAGGGCATCATATAATTGTTGATAATTTTGTCACATTTTATTCAAGGGATAAAATTTTGAAATATTGTTCGTTTTTCATGTTTGAATTCTCCTTCTCCTCCATATTTTGTTTTCTTCGCTCTTCTGGAATTTTCATGGCGCTCCGGTGCAACGAGTATTTGTCCTTTGCTTGGCCCCATGTCCATTTCAGGTTAATAGGCAACTTCACTAGCAAAGGGCGGCAAAAAGGGACAGCTTCTCTCAGATACAAGGTTAACAGCCAGCTTCGCTATGAAGATAGGTAAAAAGCCCCATTAAGCTTGAAAATAAGCTAAGGCACGAGGGGCACTTCGCTCCCAAGGCCAACGAACGGTAGCTTCGGGTTGTTCAACCGCCGAACCTCCACTTCGGCTCCATCTCCAAGAAACCTCCCCGTCCCTGTAACAAAAAATTCTAAGGCAACTTGGCCATACTTCGCAAAAAAAACTATCGAAGTTGTACTTCGGTCGATGTTGCCAGCGAACTTCCTGTTTTGACGAAGGGCTAGTTCGGACTTCGGGATGAAAAAGTAGCACTTCGGCGCATGAAGCTTCCGAACCTTCACTTCGGCCCCCTCTTTTGGAGAACTTTCGCAGGGGATGATGGATAAAAATTTAAGGAAAGTGGTCTGCTTTGCCCAGAATGTCACCGAACTACCGCTTCGGACTTCAAATCCAGCAAAGCATCCATTTCCTACGAAGCGGTAAGGTAAAGGAGTTTTTTTGCTTCGCTCCCAAGGCCAACAAACTTGCAGCTTCGACCCAACTCCTTGTCGAACTTCCACTTCATAATCCATTTTCGATGAGGCAACCATCCATAGCGAAGTGCCAGTTCAATCAAAGTGCTCTTCAAGACAAAGAGAGTTGGGACCTTCCTTGCTCCTCAACACTACGAACCACCGCTTCGGCCCAAAGCTCCAACGAACCTCTCCTCCAGGGTTAATCTCAGCAATCCACACCTAGTATAGTTTGTTTTTTGACTTAGGTAAACTAATGCAGTCAAGGTCCATTCTTCTCCTCCAGCTATAGCAAACTATCAGTTCAGCCAAAATTCACGGTGAAGCTGCACTTCGAGTGTAATTATGGTGAACCTCCCTCACAAGCACAATTAAGGCCAAAACAACAACGAATTGTCCCTTAGGTGCCTTCTGACACCAGTGCTACTCTTGAGGGGCACACATCCATAGGAAGGGTAGGTGAGGTGCAAGTTCAAGGCATCTTCATGGCACACAAGAGCAAATATTCCACTCAAAGTGGTCCCCTCACCAACTGTAGTCATGAGACAGGAGGTCTCAGCTACGAAATTCATCAGGGGTCAAATCCCAACTACCCCAGCGTCCTTGTGTGCTTTGCCATTAATGTTTCAGAGGTGAGACCCTCTATAAAAACCCACGCATTGTAATTAGAAAAGGGGGGAACATATTACTAGAACGTTGTTGTATTCAAACTTTTGCATCAATACTAAGAATATTTGGCTCTGACTTTGTCTCTTTCTTATATGCTGCCTTCTGTGACTATTTCTGCTATTATCATTTATTTTTTTGATTTCTGTAATTTTTGCTATCTAGATTTAGGCATTAGAAACTAAGTGAACCTGGAATTATCACTAAGGATACATAGGGAAGTAAACACAGGGTTAGTTTTTGTTTCATTCTTTGCGTTGATAGCTACTGGTTTGGATATAGATTTGTGATTGTGTTGCTTGTTCTTCCCCACTGTTACCGTTATGAAATTTACATTTCTTTCTACAATTTCTCAATCTCTTCCCAGTTCTCTAATCTAAAACCCCAAGTAGTGTAGTGTAAGGAGCTGACCTTCTTCGAATATTGGCATGGGAGGCATCTCTTCCTTTTTGCCTTTCAAGGTTGGTCCGGGTCTAGGGTGCGAATGCAAACCAAACCATTTCCTAGGGCGGATTCGTGACCAATAGTTTCTGGCACGCTCGGTGGGACCAAGTCGTTCCACCTCATAAGCAGTATTGAGGAAGTGATGTTCACTTCAGTACTGTCAAATCTGAACATCTGGCAACTTTTCTAAACTCGGATACGTCCAAGTCTCGAAGACCAGTCTAAGAAAATCACGTCTTCATGTATCCAAGATATAGATTTAGAAGCACAGAGGAGGAGATCGAGTACTATGAGCTTGACATCAATGCCTTTGGAGAGCGTCCTAGGCTAGTTAGATCGAATATCCCTCTAGACGAAGTGTCATCACAAGAAGTTATCGTTGTTGAACAAGAATCTGCTTCAAATAGCATCGCAACCAGCTACCCTCCAAATCCTCTGAACTCTCCAAATCATTAGGACATTCCAATTCTACCTAACGTGCAGTTAGGTACTTCAAGAGCTCATGTTCAACCAAACATGCTATTGTTGCCTCCTAATCAGCCAAATCCAAATGCGAATATGGCAAACCTGCCACCAAATCAACAACAAAATCAACCATCGAACCTACCCAGGCTGTTTGCAGCCTGGAATCACTTAGGGCCATTAAACCTGGCAACGCAAGATCAGATCCCGGTTGCAGCTCTCAAGGCCATTCCTACCTATGATGACATCAAAAAAATAGTGCAAAAACATGTCCAGGATGTTGCCGCTTTAGCAACCATTCACGGTATCATGGAAGAAAACATCATGGTGAGGTTTCTAGTCTTGTCCCTCAGGGGGAAGCTCCTGTACTTGTATAGATCCTTGTCGCTCGACACTATTGCTACATGGGACTAGTTGGCAGGAATATTGATACAAGGGTTTAATGAATCGGCAGACCCTTACTCCTTGCTCCACCAGTTCACGACCATTCAGAGACATCCACAAGAGGAGGTCCCTAATTTCAACATCAGATTTGCTCAGACCTGGCAAAGAGTCCCTGATGGCCTATGGTCAACTCCTGATTAAGCTACATTCGATTTCCTTAGAGCATTCAACTCGGACCTCAGTATGAACATCCACTACTCTAGCATCAACGTGAATATATGCAGGCCCAAAAGGCCAAGGCTGATTTGATCGCCAATGGCAAACTCCTGTCAAATTCGACAATGCCAATCTACACTGATTTGCCTTAGTACCAATATCTCGGAACATCTAATAAGTTTCCTCTTGTACCTTCCATGTATCTAGTTCCCTCATGGAATTCGAGTCAAACACCTAGTTTCCCATAACTTCCTGCTCCTCCATTTCCGCAGTTGCCTCCACCCCTACAATATTCGGCTTTACCTCCACTTATAGCATTGTTGTCATTACCTGCTCCTCCAATGATTAACCTGCAGACCAAGCTTCTACAAGAATTACAGTCACTTAATTCCATTGTGAAAACACTGTCCAACGATATGGCAGTGATGAAAAATAAATAGGCTTAGCAAAAATTCCTACCAAGAAGACACTATCCTCATTCATCGATCACCAGATATCAAGAAGCTCAAGCTGGTAGACCTTCCCCCCAGGAACGTCACTACCAGTGAAGAGCCAAGCACCTCAGATTATATGCATTGGTGCTCTACTTGCAATGACCCACATGGAGAAGATACGTGTATGGTTCATCAGCACTATGCCCAAACATTGGTGGGCAGTGCCCCTAGCGGTCAAGTTAACATGATTAGGGAGGCGGACCGCAACCTCATGATCCCTGAAGACAAGCAAGTTTTAATTCTTACCAAAAATGGAAAGAAGTCGATCGAGGTGGATGCAGCCCAAATGGAACCTTTGAAGGTGTACACTCATCGTTAAAAGGAGCAACCTCTAGCAAAAACTCCTGACAAAGTTCCCTTGCCCCGTCAACCAAGGAGAAACCAGTGTTGGTGAAAGCTCCAGTATTGTAATCGCAAGGTGAAACCAGGGAGCACGCCAGGGAGAAGCTCAAGTACCCTTCACTGACGAAGTGATAGAGACTTCAAGCCATGCAGCAGTACCTCACTAATTACGAGGTTGTGAAAGAACTAGAGGTATCCACCGCAGTGTCTTATAACATTTTTAAGGAGCTGAAGAAGACCCCTGCCAAGATAAGCCTGTATGATGCCACTGCAACTTCCTGGGCATAAGGGAGGAAAGCCAACGCAACCTGTGCTAGCTCAGACTCTAACCACTTCAGCCACAGGAAAGAATAGGCCCCCACCGTTCTATCTATCTCTTCGGATGGAAGGGTGGGTCGTGCACAATTGCATGATCGATTCTGGTGCAACGACTACTGTCATGCCAAGGGCATTTTGTGAAGATATGGGTATGGAATACATGTGAAGCAACCCTGGAATTATTCAATTGGATGACACTCCTATGAAGATAGTGGGCATCATCAAAGATATTCCCATCCAACTACACAAGGTGCCTCAAATTTTTATGAAACAGGAGGTGGTAGTTGTTGACCTAGAACCGTACTTTAGCATGTGCCTTTCAAGGGAGTTCATTGCCAAGCTGGGCGGTTATATTTCTCTGGACTACTTGCATATGGAGATCTCGTTCAAGGGAATGAAGGTGAAGATCTAAAATGAGAAACCCTCCACCTTCCTCATCGAGAAGATAGTGAAAGAAGAGCAGCAAGATGATTCAGTCCACCTTGTGATAGAGGAATTGAAGGAGGTGTACCTAGTAGAAGAATCCCTAGAGGAGCTTCGAATGGAGGATGAATTATCCTTGACTTATTTTAACACCATGATTGAGTCATATATGGGATGTTATTCCATCACCAAGCCTGAAAAGCCAAAGAAGACAGTGCTCAAAAGCAAGGACTCTGCCCTAGATGAGCTTTGGAAGTTGTTCTTTGACGGCTCCCGATGCAAAAACAACATCGAGGCAAGAGTTCTGATTTCATCCTCTGGAGAACAAAAATATTACTGCTATAGGATCACTTGGAGCTGCACCAACAACACTATAGAGTATGAAGCTCTATGCTTAGGGTTGAAGAAGGCTGAGAAGATAGGGATCAAGCAACTACAAATTTTTGGAGATTCAGAATTGGTATGCAAGTAGATCACCAACAAGTGCATCTCAAAAAAGCATTATCTCAAGGCGTACCGCAATAGGGTCTGGGACCTGCTGGAGTCTTTCGAGGCACTTAATGTTCAAGCCATCTCACGAGAAAAGAACAAGCATGCAAATGTCTTAGCGTCTATCGGAGCTAGATACTCCCTAGCTGATGACATGATGCAGAAGCCTAAGGTGGTAAGAACCATTTATAGGCCTTTTATGCTTGATAGGGACACCCACTGGCAGGTGTTCGACTATGACGAGCAAATCATCAATTTTTTAGTCCATGAAGCAAGTACAATAGAAGGTAGAAACCCTGATGATGAGGAGTATGAGGGGTTGATACAGTTGAAAAACAACCATGTCCCAAGAGGACTCATCACCTTAGAGAGTCTGTTCGACCAGAATGAGAGAGTAATCTCCCACAGGATCAAGGTGGATAAAAGGCAATACAAGGAGCTCGAATTGGAGCCAAGAAAAGTCATCAAGGTTGGGACAGACTGTACCCTAGAAGAACTGGATCAAATTCGGATTATATGTCAAGCATATCCAGATATTGTGGCATGGTCCTATCAGGACCTGAAGGGGTATGACCGAGAGGTCATCCAACATACAATTGAATTGCAAGAAGGGGTCAGGCCCTGTAGACAGAAGCAAAGGCCGGTCAATCCTAAGATTGAAGTGTTGATGAGGGCGGAGCTCCTCAAGATGCTTGAAGCAAAAATCATTTACCCGATAAAGCACTCTTCCTGGGTTGCCAATTTGGTTCCGGTTAGAAAGAAGAACGGAGACATTCGCCTATGCATTGATTTCTGAAATCTGAACCAGGCCTCTTTGAAGGACCATTACCCACTCCCACAGATTGACCAGATCCTCCATGTAGTGGCAGGAGCACAACGCTTTTTCCTCTTGGACGACTTCTCCGGATATAATCAGATCTGGGTGAAGGACAAAGATCAACATAAGACGACATTCACCACCAAATGGGGGACGTTTGCCTATCAACGTATGCCCTTCGGCCTATCCAATGTGGGGGCCACTTTCCAGAGAGCCATGGATCTGGCGTTCGATGAATTATTGAACAAGATTATTGTCATCTATTTGGATGATATGACTGTGTTTTCACACAGGAGAGAAGAACATGCCTCGCACCTGCAGCAAGTATTCGAGAGATGCCGAGAGTTCGGCATATCTATCAACCCGAAGAAATCTGTCTTCGCGGTGAAGGAAGGGAAGCTTCTAGGCCATGTTATCTCAGAAAAAGGGCTCGTTGTTGACCCTGACAGAGCGGAGGCTCTCCTTAAACTCCCACTTTCGGTAAACAAGAAGGGGTTGCAGTATTTCTTCGACCAGATCAACTTCGTAAGGAAGTTCGTCCCTGATTTCGCCCAAGTCATCAAGCCAATGGCCGAACTCCTGAAGAAAAATGCCGAGTTCATCTGGACAGAGGAAAGGAAGAAGGCATTTGAAGAGATCAAGGCTCGAATCGCCCAAGCACCTGTGCTGGTTAACCCGGACTATTCCAAAGACTTCATCCTTTATGCAGTCGGGGAACCTGAAAGCTATGCAGCAGTCCTAACACAAAAGGGAGATGACGGCGAAGAGCGCCCAATAGCTTTCTTGAGCCAGGTGATCCAACCGCACGAGGAAAGATACAACTTCATCAAACGCCAGGTGCACGCAGTCATGAGGTCCTTGAAGAAATTTTGGCACTTTGTCTCCCAGAGCAAGACGACGGTGTACGTTGTCCACCCAGATGTCAGGAACTTCATCATCCAAGGAGAACTGGGCAACAAGAGGGCTGGCTGGATCACTAAGATCCAGGAGTTTGACATCGAAATTCGACCAACCAAGTTAATCCGAGGTCGGGCACTGTGCCAAGAACTTGCGAGGAGTGTCATCGCAGAAGTAATTGCCTGTCAGTGGGAGGACCCAGTGCTAGAGGGCAACTTCGCCAATCAATCGGTGGAAAGCAATGACTGGACTGATGAGATAATATAGTACTTCAACACTGGGAGATGTCCAGACCACCTTAATGCCTCGCAGAGGAGGAGGTTTAGACTTCAATCCCGAAGATATGTGTTGCGCCCAGAGGGGCTATTTTTTAGAAATATTGACAGTGTTCACCTAAGATGCGTCAGGGGGACAAAGAAGGAGAAAATCCTTGACGAATTCCATTCTGGAATGTCAAGGGGACACTTTGCAGGAAGGCCTACGACCTTAAAGATAATTAGAGCGGGCTACTATTGGCCCACTATTTTTGTTGATGCTTTTATAGTCTACTGAAAATGCGAGAAATGTCAGAGATTTGTCGACCAAAATAAAAATGCCCCGATGCCCCTCCAACCGATCCAAGTCGAAGCACCCTTCCAGCAGTGGGGCTTAGACTTTGTTGGGGTGATATCGCCAAATTCTTTGGCGGGGCATAAATATATTCTGACTGCTACAGATTATTTCACCCGGTGGACCGAAGCGGTGCCTACAAAGCATGTTGACCAGGAGACGGTCATCGCCTTCTTGGAGAGCTTAATAACCCGCTTCGGAATTCCAGAGGCAATCGTGACGGACAATGGCCTAGGGTTCGTAGGTGCCAAACTCAGCGAGTTCGCTTGCAGGTATGGGATCTACCTTAAAGCCTCCTCCAACTACTACCCGTAGGGGAACGACTTAGCTGAATCAACGAATAAGAATTTGATGAAGATCATAAAGAGAACCTTGGACAGAAACAAAAGAACCTGGCACTTGTTCCTGGACCAGGCACTATGGGCCGATCGCATCTCTATCAAAAAGTCTATCAAGACATCACCGTATGCGTTGGTCTACGGGAAAGAGGCAGTTTTGCCTACTCATGTTGAGATGCCCGCGCTCTGGATGCTAGATGATGAAAGAGGGGACCTGGATCCCATGGATGCCAGACTAGCTCAGCTACTGCAACTTGAAGAGGAAAGAGAGAAAGCTTATGAAGCTTTCATGAAGCACACTGAGACTACCCGAAACTGGTTTGAAAAGAGAGCCACCGCTCGTACTTTCCGAGTCGGAGATCTGGTGCTGAAATGGGACGTATGGAAGGCAAAACCGGGAAATCACGACAAGTTCGATGCCTTCTGGGAAGGCCCATTCAAGATTTCCCGTGTCAACCAGGCCAACTCTTTTATCCTGTAGGACATGGGAGGCCAGACCCTGCCTATTCCCATCAACGACCTTCATCTGAAGGCTTTCCACCGCTAAAAAGCATCATGAGGTTCTACCCGTGTACATAGTTTTATTTCTGCATTCTGTTAAGTTTTCGAATGTATATATTTCTTTCTGCTTTCAAGAGCCAAGATGAGTTCGCAGCTTTAGTTGCAAGGAAGATGCAATTTTGACTAAGCAGGTTAAAGCTTCGCCCGCTTTCTAGCGCAAAATTAAGGTTCGGCCAAGTTTAGAGCGAAGTGTGCACTTCGGGCAGGTTTACAGCGAAGTCTACCTCGTCCCCGAAGTAAAGGAAAGGGAAAAAGAGAGTGTTGATCAAGAAATCCCTACCTTTCGAGCGACGAAAATGAGAAAAACCCTAAGGCCTCGCTGTATTCTGAGCCGAAGCAGTGCTTCGCTAAGTTTGTGCCCCGAAATGAAGGTTCGCTCAGCTCAAAGACGAAGGAAAGGAACAAAAGGAAGCTTCGCTCATTTGCCGAAGGCAGCGGGCACTTCGCCAGTTTTTGGGCCGAAATGGCACTTCGGGTGCATCACTCAGCGAAGTGGCAGTTCGGAGGCGTTTGCTGCGAAGTACACCCAGAGGGAAAAGTTCAGAAAGAAGGCGCTTCGCTCACCCCCAAGCTAAAGGCCTCACTTCGGGCATAATTTATGCCGAAGTTGAGGATCGCTCCAAGTTTCGGCGAAGTGGCAACATTAACATCAAGTTCCAAAAGGGGCGCGAGGGTCCACTTCGGGCGCCTTGGTGGCCGAAGTGGAGCTTCGCTTGATTTTTGGGCGAAGCTCCCATTATGGAGCCGTTGAGCCTAAAAACGTGCCTCGAAGCGCGCAAAAAGTGGCGGCTCCCATTTAAAGTCCCTAAGCGCGCGCCTTAATGAGAAGTGACAATGCGCATCCCAAGGGGGTTGGTCGGAATTAAAACTAGTGCCTTGGAGAACGGAAACAGAGGAGTTTGGAGTTTCAAGGCGGATTGAGATCCCTAAGGCACTTCGAGCCTCGAAAGCAGCACCAAATCACCAATCAGAAAATGATGCAATCCACCTGCGCCCGATTTGGGCATTTACTCTCCGTAAGCGCCATTAATGGGGTAGGTCATGCCCATGTCTATAAAAGAAAGATGCAGCCCCAATGAATTGCTCTCCACTCTACCAAAATTCTGCTAAAACTCCGCTAGCGAGACTCCTTACCGATAGATACTAGTGCACTCGTATACCTCTGCTAGTCATAATGGGCAGACGAGCAGTAGAAAAGAAGGAAAAGGCGCCGAAGGAGGGAGGTTCGGAGAAGACAAAGAAATCTAAGGAGGAAAAGAAGCAGAGATCAAGAAAGAAGGAACCTGAGGTCCCTGTCGAGAAGCAGATAGTGGAGGAGGAAGAGTCAGAGGAGGAAGAGCCAATTGACCCACCCATCGATAAATTGGAAGGCGTCAGAGATGGTGTCCTCTCTAAGAGTGTCGGGGAACTGCGCTAGGCAATTGACCAGATGTTAACGCGAGTATCTGCTGAACACAGGAGGATGGTTGCATACTATTCGCACTTATACTGGTATTTATGCACCCCAGTACACAACTGTCCAGAGCTGGTATGTGCCATTGCCAAGTACTATCATCCTCTGACCAGGCAAGTCCGGGATTTTTCGGGGAGAAATTTGTTTTCAATTTACCGCGATGATGTCCAGGATGCCTTCGCTCCAGGCCAGGGGCCGCCCCGAGGATATATTGTTAGGAACGTTAACACAAATGAGCAGAAGAGCAGATATCGCCCCTCTCCTCAAATGCTGCAATTCATGGAGGGACAACTGAGACAAGGGCTTCCAACTGGTGAGTTGCCAGACATGCCGATGCACCTAGAGAATTTCAAGTACCTGGATATTTACTCTATCCTGGCATGGGTAGTGGGTTTATCTACTGATACCGCAGTATATCCCTGGCAAGTCGCCCTCGTCGAATGCATTTCACATGGGGAGTTCTACTCTCCAAACCCTGTGAGGCCGAATACCAATATGGTATTCTTCGATTGGGTGGACTGGGTAGCCCGTGTCCTGCACTCAAAGCTAACGGATTTGAAGAACACGAGAGCCGATCAATGCTTCGGGTCATGCTCTTTCCTGGCCTGGCTGTTCTTTTATTATATGCATAACAATTTCCCCCGTATCGTCGTCAACAGCACCGACAAAGATGGAAAGTCGTTGCCAGTATATCAGTGGACTCCAGTCCTAGCGCGAACAGAGTCCTATTATGTCTTCAATCAGGAATTTCAGGGACGCGCTTTGGAACTTGTATGCGGCTCTTGTCACCGGGTACCAGCGTCAATGCGAGACAACATAGTATATAGGAGGTTGGGCGATGTCTTCCAGCTTACACAGGGTCTCGTGATTAGAATGTTCGGGTTTACTGGTAAACCCTTTCTCCTCTCGTACTACACCTCGGAGTACTTGTTCGCATTGGAGGTCGCTCGCTAGAGTGACTACATAGATCAGATTTATGGCCACGACAGGAAGTGGGGACACACTTGTGAGTTCCCCTTCAAAATAGGCATTATCGAAATCTTCGCCACTGGGCAGAATGCCTACCTTGCAATGATGCTCAGCGACTTCGGTCTACTCGAGCTGCCCCAACGGTGGCAGTATGATCCCCTGGGTGTAATCAGAGATTTCCTTAGGTTCAAGAACTTTCATGTCTGCCCCCACCCAAAAATCGTGGAACAACGCAACAATCCAACAGGTCGTGATCTTGAATGGCATATCGAGAGGATGCAGGCCTTACCTCCATGGCACGATTTCTACCCCATTGAAGCAGAGTATATTCCATCGCGGCACCCATTCCCTGATCCAAATTCTACATTCTGGAAAAAGATGAAAAAGAACCTGAAGGGTTGGTCTGAGGAAAAGCTCTCAGAGTGGTGGATCATGAGGGTTCACAATCAGAAGCAAAAATCTGATACCTTCCTCATCATAGATGGCCAGTTCTCGAAAATATTCGATGCCAACTGTGGCTCCTGGCAGCCAATCTTGTTCTCGAACTTTGTACCCCAAAGCGCCCCCGGCTCCGACGAAAGCCCAAGGAGAATCGAAGAGTTATCTGAGCAGGAGGAACGACAGGAGGAGCAATTGGAAGCACAACAGGAGCAACACGAGCAGCCAGGCGAACCAATGGCAGAATCCAGCCATGCTGCCGAAGAGGATGTGCAACCACCTGAAGAGGAAAAGAAAAAGAAAAGGAAGAAGGCTGCCGAAGTACAGATGTCGCCTCCCCACCCAAAGAAGCCTCGGACTAAATCATCGTCTAGCGAGCGCCCTTCAAAGATCCCTATTGACGTAGGCGCAGGCGAAGCTGTATCCGCCGCCCCACCACAGAAGGAGATAGAGGTCGTCGATGTAGAAAAAGAGATCGTCAATGTGGAGGACGACACTCAAGAAGAAGAAGGCGGCAAAGGACAAGAAGGGGAGACCAGTCAAAATCCCGCCACGCAGGAGTTTTCTTCCACAACTCTCTTCGAAGAGCACGCAGGTACGCGCTCCCTCTCTCCTCTTCACTCTTCTGAAATGCAAAATATAGTAGCCCCGATCGATGAGCCCCTAGTGTCTGCCCTGCCTCTCGGCAGCGAACCCCCATCGACCGTTCCCCTCATAGTTTCTCACCCGTTAATTGAAGAAGTCCAACTTTCCGTTGCTTCCCAGTTTACCCAAGCAGCATTTGGTTCATACGCTACTGCCCCCAATGCCTTCGCAACTTCTGCATCACTCGGTCGGGGCGCCCCAAGCGAACCACCGTCTTTCCCCCTCAATCCCACGCCTTCTGCACAGGCCGAGAGTAATCCTTCACTCCCGGGCCCCAACAGCCCAGTCACGGCTATCCAGACCCCTGCTCCTCCTACGGCCGCTGAAACCCCCATCACCATTGTTTCCAACCCATCCAATGAAGCCCATCCTTTGCAATCACTGTACCTGTTCACACCTATGTCTAGAGATCCGGCACCTCTGGATTCAGAGTTGGAGCTGATTGAAGAGCGCCCCCTAGCGGAGAGCCTGCATCGGGCGCGTCAAAGTACAAACAAATGGCTCAAGGATGTTAGGAAGAAGAGAGCGCGAGCCACCGCCAAAGTCGAGAAGTGCGCCATGTTCGACCCGCAAAAGATGGAGCTCCACAAGGTGAAAAAGGTGCCAAAAGTTCAAAAGCCCGTGGAGGAAATGGCACCTTCGGACTATACCTATCAGGAGACCATCAAAGACCTGAAGGTGCTTGACGTGGGGCATGAGACAGGGTCCATGCATGTGAAGATCGATTCGATCTACCTCCATACTGAACACATCAGGGAGCGTTGCTTTGCAGCAGAAAATGAGAATATGAAGTTGGAGGAAAATCTGGCGAAGACCCATGCCCAGCTGGAAGATGCACAAAAAGAATCAAAATAGTTGAGGCAGGAGGTGGCAGCTCTTAAACAGCAAGTGAGCGAACTCCAGAGCACTGCCGAGCACCACCTGAAGGCGCATGAGGAGGCAGAAGACAAAGTGAAAAAGCTGGAGGCGCGAATCTAGGAGATGCAACAACAGTTTGTTGAGAGGGAATAAAAAATGGAGCTCTTCACCAGGGACCGAATAAAAGGCATCCGCGCCCATTTGTTGAAAAAATTCAGGTCCAGAGCATCCAGCGCCTTGTCTGTTCTATTGTATATTACTGAGGCCCAACGTGCATCTTCGCAGGACGGGCCCGTTGTGGAAGAGGTCATGCAGGAAGTACAACGTCGGCTTAGCTTAGCCATCGAAGTGCAAAGTATCAAGTATCAGGACTTGGAGGTCTCGGCTATGAGCCGAACTGCGAGGGATTGGTCCACCGTCCAATCGACCCTTCGCGCCTTCTTCTCCAAACTGAAAAAAGCTCAGAAGGCCAAAAGGTTGATGGATGCTTTTGAGCAGGAGCAACGCACTTCGCTGGCATACTTTCAGAACCTCTCGCAGCTAGGTTTCCCCTGTTTCACAGATGATGACGGGAACCTCCTAACGAAGGACGAGCTCAAGCCAGTGTGGATCGCTTTCGAGAGTGATACGTCTGAGATAGATGGCTGGGCGGATCCCATCACGGAGGCGCAGGTGACGGATTTCATATTCAGATACTGCCAAATCGAAGCCTGCCTGACAGACCTAAGTAACAGGGCCAGACACGCAGATATTGATCAGATTGAAAGATTCCACTGTCTGGTAAAAGCGCTCCGTGACCGCGAACCATTCCAGGAAGGGGCTTGGGCCCACATTCGACGCACTCTGGAGCGCATCCGTGCACGTCTCCCCCAGCAGCAAGAGCAAGAGCAAGAAGAAGAGCAAGAACACGGTGAAGAGGAAGGAGAAGAAGGAGAAGGATTGAGAGAAGAACCCCCAAAAGGTGATGAACAACCTGAAGAAGGGACAGGCGGTGACTCCGAGCCCAATGGATGAAGGCTTAGGGTCCTTGCATTGAGGCGAGCTCAATACCCCGCGAGCCGCTAGGAATGTTGACAATTTTGTCACATTTTGTCCAAGGGGTAAAATTTTGAAATATTGCTTGTTTTTCATGTTTAAATTCTCCTTCTCCTCCATATTTAGTTTTCTTCGCTCTTCTGGCATTTTCATGGCGCTCCGGCGCAACAAGTACCCGCCTTTCGCTTGCCCCCATGCCCATTTCAGGTATAAGGCAGCTTCGCTAGCAAAAGAAGGCAAAAGGGGACAGCTTCGCTCAAAAAAGAGGTTAATAGGCAGCTTCGCTGAGAAAATAGGCAAAAAGTCCACTTCGGGCTTGAAAATCAGCTAAGGCATGAGGGGCGCTTCGCTCCCAAGGCCAGTGAATGACAACTTCGGGTTGTTCAACCGCCGAACCTCCACTTCGGCTCCATATCTAGCGAACCTCCCCGTCCTAGTAACGAAGAAGTCTAAGGCAACTTGGCCTCACTTCGCCCAGAAAGTTGTCGAAGTTGCACTTCGGCCGGTGTTGCCAGCGAACTTTCTCTTTTGACGAAGGGCCAGTTTAGACTACGAGACGGCAAAGCAGCACTTTGGCACATGAAGCACCGAACCTTCACTTAGACCCCCTCTTTTAACAAACTTTCGTTGGGGATGATGGATAAAACTCTAAGGCAAGTGGTCCAATTTGTCCAGAATGCCGCCGAACTACCGCTTCGAACTTCAAATCCAACAAAGCATCCATTTCCTACAAAACAATAAGGCAAAAGAGTGTTTCTACTTCGTTCCCATGGCCAGCAAACTTGCAGCTTTGGCCCAACTCCCTGTCTAACTCCCACTTTGAAATCCATTTTTGGTGAGGCAACCATCCGTAGCGAAGTGCCAATTCATTCAAAGTGCTCTTCAAGACAAAGAGAGTTGGGAACTTCCTCGCTCCTCAACACTGTGAACCACCCCTTCGGTCCAAAGCTCCAACGAACCTCCCCTCCAGGATTAATCTTAGCAATCTGCACCTAGTAAAGTTTATTTTTTGACTTAGGTAGATTGATGCAGTCAAGGTCCAATATTCTCCTCTAGCTACATAAAATTGTCAGTTCGACCAAATTTCATGGCGAAGCTGCACTTCGGGTGTAATTCAGGTGAACCTCCCCCATAGGCACGATTCAGTCCAAAATAACAGCGAAGTATCCCCTAGGTGCCTTCGAACACCAATGCTACTCTCGAGGGGTATGTGTCCATAGGAAGGGTAGGTGAGGTGTAAGTTCAAGGTATATTCATGGCACATAAGAGAAAATCTTCCACTCAGAGTGGTCCCCTCACCAACTGCAGTAATGAGACAAGAGGTCTCAACTACAAAATTCATCGAGGGTCAAATCCCAGCTACCCCAGCATCCTTGTGTGCTTTGTCATTAATGTTTCAGAGGTGAGGTCCTCTATAAAAACCCATGCATTGTAATGAAAAAAGGGGGGAACATATTGCTAGAAAGTTGTTGTATTCAAACTTTTGCATCAATACTAAGAATCTTTGGCTCTGACTTTGTATCTTCTTTGTATGACGCCTTTGGCAACTATTTGTGCTATTATCATTTATTTTTCTGATTGCTGTAATTTTGCTATCTGGATTTAAGCATTAGAAGCTAAGTGAACCTGGAATTCTCACTAAGGATACATAGGGAAGTAAATGCAGTGTTAGTTTTTGTTTCATTCTTTGTGTTGATAGCTGTTGGTTTAGATATAGATTTGTGATTGTGTTGCTTGTTCTTCCCCATTGTTACTGCTATGCAATTTACATTTCTTTCTACAATTTCCCAATCTCTTTCCAGTTCCCTAATCTAAAACCCCAAGTAGTGTAGTATAGGAGCCAACCTTCTTCGGAGATTGGCACGGGAGGCATCTCTTCCTTTTGGCCTTTCAAGGTTGGTCCGGGTCTAGGGCGCGAATGCAAACCAAATCCTTTCCTAGGGTGGATTCGTGACCAACAATAACATATAATTTTTTATTCGTCATGTATTCCCTCTCTTGCTATAGGCTCCGTTGCTCTATATATATATATATATATATATATAAATTTTTACTTCCTCTAGAAGCTTCTTTTTGCTTTTCTCTATATTTCTATATTCTTCTCGAAACTTCTGTTATTTACCTTTTTGTTTTTCTCTATAGTTCTATATTCTTTCGAAAACTTTTGTTATTTACCTTTTTGCTTTTCTCTATAGTTCTATATTCTTTCAGAAACTTCCCCTTTTAAAGCTCCTACGTCATTCTCATGGGATAAGAAAAGTTTTAGCATGAGCTTATGTTCATGCCAAGGCTTGATATTCTTCAACTGTGTGCCCAAAATTTTTTAGTTCAGTTGGTTTCATCCATGTTGCATCCTCTAATGGCCCGTTACTCCACTTAACAAAATATTCAAAATATTCTCTTTTCCTGGTCATCCTGTACACTCTTCTATCTATTATGTCTTTGATTATTTCTTCTTGTTATTTAGCTATCTGCTTCTCCCAATGGAACTTTTCAACTTGCTCTATGTGGTCATCCTTTGTATCTAAGTTTGGATAAGCATACAAATTCGCAACATTGAAGATTGGAGAAATCCCAATTCCATCCGATAATTCTATCTCATAAGCATTATCCTCAAATTTCTTCAACACTCTACACGGCCCAATTTTATTTGACTTCAACTAATCATATTCCCCCTTTGGAAACCTTTCCTTCCGGAGGTAAGAATATACCACATCTCCAACCTAAAAAATAACTTCTCTTCTTTTCAAATCTTCATGTTGTTTGTACCTTTCGATACTTATTTGTAGCCTCTTTCTTACCTCATTTCGTATCTCATGTATTGCCTCCACAAAATCCTCAGTATCAACACTCCTCTTATTCAAATATGTTATATCCCTCACTTCACAAACTCCTCTAGAGCTATATCCATACACAATCTAAAATGGTGTTTTCTTGGTGCTCCTGTTTATTGAATCATTGTATGCAAACTCAGCCTGTGCTAATGCCAAATCCTACTATTTTTGTTTATCACTTGCAAGACACCTCAATAGATTTCACAAACTCCTATTGACAACCTCTGTTTGCTCATCCTTCTAAGGGTGATAAGCTGAACTAAAACTCAATTTTATTTTCAATTTCTTCCATAATGTTCTCCAAAAGTGACTTATAAATTTAGTACCTCTATCTGAAACAATGCTTAATGGTAACCCATGCAATCTCACTACTTCTTTGAAGAACAAATAAACTATATGTGTGGCATCATTACATTTGCTACAAGCCATAAAATGCGTTATTTTGCTAAATCTATCAACAAAAACAAATATGGAGTCCATACCTTTCGTTGTCCTAGGCAATCCAAGCACAAAATATATAATAATAGCTTCCCATAGCTTTTCAACGGTTAGTTCTATAAAACAGAATATTAGATCGAACACAAAAGGGATAAATTCGGATGTAGCCGAATTTGTACAAATGATGAAAATCTTAAGTAACAATTAAATAAAAACCATATTTGTGTGTATTGAAAGTAGTGCCATGATTGTATGCTCCTTGGATGATGGTCTAACAACAACGTTCTCCATTGTAACCTGCAAAAAATCTCCAAATTTTCTCCTTCACTCCAAGATCTCTTTGCAAATATCATCAAACAAACTTATTACTATGAATCAAAAGGGTTAAAATGGTTGCTTCAGCTTGAGTAATCAGGTAGGTGGCGAAATTAGGCTTAGTTGTTAGGCCAAATTAGGTTTTTTCTCAATTTAGACGAAATCGGTTGCATCTGATTTAGCAAATCGTCTGATTTTATCAGGAAACTAGCAACACCTAGATTAGGTTCAAAATCCAACTAGGCACCTAAATTAGGTTCACATGGGATTTGGACAAAATCAAATGCATTTGATTTTATCGGATAAGTCCAATTTTGTCGGGATCATCTGATTTTGTCGAAAAGAGGGTAATTAAGTTATTTTTTTCATTTTCTTAGAACGAATATGGAGATAGGGGTTTTTGAGGGTGAGTTAAACGTTGTTAAGATTATTAGGATATCTTAATAACATTAGTAATTTTGAAGTGTGTCCAAATTTGGTGGTTGTAATACCTACTTTAAGCAATGCATAAAATGCATTGCTTATTCGATGACCTATTACAAAGCTTTATATCCAATATACATACATGAGATTCTATATACTCAAAAGACTCTTAATATTTACACTTACATAAATTCTTCATCTCCTCATACCCATGGAAGATCTAACTCTTCATATTTCTCAATATATAATAATAAATATCACATATTTACATAAACATAAAAACTTTCATGATTGCACATAACTTATCACTTATAAATATGACACATCAATCACACTTAATAACATAACACTACTATATACTCAAATATTAAACACACCCTAGGCTAAACTATTTACATGGTGCTTGCAACATTATTGCAAGGTACCAAATAATGTAATACCTCCAACACTCCCTATTGCATTATTTGGTATGAAGTTCCTTTGCCTTCATGTACTTTCATATTCATGATGCATTCTAGCTTATTCTAATTTTAGTACCAATTATAGTTTAGGCTCTGAATATGTCCCTCTAAGCTATCACCTATACTTTTGAGCAAGTCATCAAAGAACATATTTTTCAACTTTGCTAATGTATTATCTTGTTCTTTTTCCATAAGAATTTTGTGTTCAATTAAATATTTATTTATTGTTCTTTTAGTAGAAGCTAGTCTAAATATTTTTGTGCAAGTGTTATTACATCCAAAGCAAATATACCGCTTTGTAGGACCGGAGAGATTAGATTTTGTTTAGTCTTTTGATAAGGCATATTTTTATTTCCATTGATGAATTTGAACACTAAGTATTTTCCTCTATCCAATAATTGTGACAATGAAATTAATTTTTTTGTTATTCCTAGAATATAAAGCACATTTTCCAACGTACATTCTAAATACAATAGACTGATTGTAACATTTCCTAACACTTGTACCTAATAGATTTTATCATCAGTTAACTTAACTGGTATATTGGGTTTTACTTGAATGGAATCAAACCACTATAGGTTCTCAATCATATGATGGTTGACTCCTAAATAAATATACCAAGAATTATCTTCATACTCACTTTTTGGTTCTATTTGATGTTTTGGTGTTTCATTGCACCTTAGAATGCGTTTATGGCAATATCTTTTCTATTTTTAAAAAATATTTTTCATAATAGTTACCTCTTTAAACATATATGATTTTGAAAAATACATTTTTGATGTACTCATTTTTGTTATTTTAACAATCGTTTTGCACTTCTTTTGTTCACACAAATTTCTTCTTCAATTTTAATTTACTTTGTTGTAGAATTCCTTATTACTCAAAATTTAATATTAAAAAAAATATCCTTAGTATAATTCTCTTCTCTTTCCTTTCTTCATTTTTCTTCAATTTCAAATATTCAACTTCAATAATCACATAATATATCTTCTTCAAATATTTTTTCTTCAATCATAATATTTTTAATTATTTGTTGAAAATATTTTAACTCTAAATTTAATAATTCCCTTATTTTTTAAATTTATATTATTCCTTCAAATAATTCTTCTTATCTTTTTTCAAACAATTTTTCTTTTCAAATAATTCTTTTATCATTTCCTTTAATTTAATCAAAATATATTTTCTTTAAGTTAGCTTTAATCTTTCTTTTGTTAGAGAATATTACATTATTTGGTGCATGTCAATGTACCATCTTAGTACATTATTGTAAATATTATATTAAGGTTGTGTCCTAGATTAGTGAATGAGTTAATATTTTATGTAATGTAATAATGTGTAGGAAATGCACAAGTGCCAAGCAAATATGTGTGCCAATGTTATGAGTGTAGATGTGCACATGTGTCTCATATGTAAGTGTGTACGTGTCCTTAGAATAGGAAAATGAAGAGTTATTAAGAAGAGTGAAGGTTAAGAGTGCATCATATGAAGAGTCACATACAATTATATATTTGTGACTAAACATTGTAATATCATAAAGATGAATCGAATGTGCAAAGCTTTATGCTTGCATTAGTAGATCTTTATTCAATAGCATTTTTAGTATTTTTATGTGCAATATTGTGAGCATGTTTATGTGAGTATTCTTATGAGTTATTCAATTTGTTATTATATTATGAGATATTATTTGGTTCATTATATTGTAACTTAATTATATTAGATCCTATGATTATTTTCCTATGATGATTTATATTAAGTATTAGAGCATCAAAAGCTAACAGTGGTATCAAAGCTACAACAAGGTTGCTTGCATAGGATTTGAAAGGTGCGTCAAGCTAGAGTCTTTCCACGAGGTTTAAGAATAACCTATGAAGACTATGACTCAACAAGAATATTACAACTGGGTAAGAAAAACTAGAGAAGATAAATCATTCCATTAGGGTGAAGAAAAACCAGTGAAGATTAAGATTATTTCCATTGATTTGAAGGATAACCAGTGAAGAATAAGTTTCATTATTTTTTGAATAGCCAACTTAAAGGAAAAGTTGGTCATTTCCATTATGTTTTAGATATTGGAAGAAATTTCCTATTGGATTCTTAGGTAATGCTACAGAAATCTATCTAAGATATTGCTACAGTGAAAATTAGTCTTCAAACTTTGAGAATCTTCCTACAATATATAGAGAATATTTTCAACTTTTATTACTTGAATGCTAAGATCTTTCCTTATGCAAGGACTTATTTAAGTTGCAGTTAAGTATATATATTTAGGTCTCAAAGGTACGCCTTGATAAAAGTTTCGGATCATTAAAATATTGACCTTGATAAGATGAATTGAGTTTACCTATTTTGAGAAATCTATTTGGAATAGAAGGTAGTCTACAATATAGATTCAAGTCTTGAAGATAGACCTTGACATTGACAGAGATAGGAGACCCAAGGAAAGAGGTCCCATAGAATAAAGAAGCAAACCAAGGAGACCTATTAGAAAAGGTCCTATTGAAGGTAGAAGAAGACTCGTTGAAAGAGGTCCTAGAGAAGTCAAAGATAAGAGACCCATTGAAAGATGTCCTAGAGAAGTCAAAGATAAGAGACCCATTGAAATATGTCCTTCATTTATTGGTCCTTAGAAAGAAAGTGAGTAAGAAAACTTGAAGGTAGCAAGAAAACTTCAAGAAATAAAGACTTGAAGACAACATTTTGGAAGGCACGTATCTTGCCAAATTTTGAAATTCATAGAAGACTTCAAGACAACAAGAAGTCTTGAGGATAGTCTAAGTTAAAGGACTACAAGTTTTTGGAGATAGAGTATCAATAAGACACCAAGATAAGAAGGTAGTAAGATTGTAATATTTTGAGGATAACATTGAAGAACAACATAAGGCATGAAAATGCTCAGGAGAAAACAAGGCAAATATTAGAAAGATGTAACCTTGTTTTCGATATAAAATATCATAAGCTAGCTACTATAGGAGAGCCACAACCACAACAAGGAAAGATTTAAGTTAAAAGCATATGTGATAGTATTGTAAGTATCTTTCCAACAACCTTCTTATATCATAATAATACTGATTAAAGCTCTTTCACCTCATCAACCAAGGGATGACAAAAATGAGAAGCATAACCAATAATCTAAAGATGAATTTTGAAGGGATCATTTATCCCAACCTAAATGCCTTTGATTTTTTCTTTCATTTTTACCTTTAAGAAAGCTCCCCACCTCAACAAGAATAATTAAAGAGATAGACTAAATAGTGGATCACATTGGTGGAGTTCATCAGAAAATTCAAAGAATCAAGCAAGGGATTCATTGATCAAAATAGAATATTTTGGAGTACTAAAATAACACCTAACCTATTTAAACCAATACTAATTAAAACTAGATTTTTTTAAAATATCATATTAAGAACTCCAACAAACCCTATTATATGGTTCGTTCATATCCCACTTTACAAGCATACTTAGTTTTTCAACAATGAAGAGAATGCATAGCCTCTTGTGCAATGATTATACCATAAATGGTTTTTTTACCATGAACGAGACCACCTTAATCCTCTAAGATAACACAATCTAGCATGTTTTCCAACCCTTTTTCCATAATTTTTATATTTATCTTATACATCATACTACAAAGGCTTATTAGATGAAAATGATCAAAGTATTTTATCTTATATTTCTTGGTAACCAATTCAATAAACATGACATTGATCTAATTTATTGTAGCCTTAATTTTTCTATCTTCTTCAAACATAGCCAATGTATCACTCTTCAACAAATCACAAAATTTGTAGAGAAAAATATAAGAAATATTTTAGGGCCAAATGCCTTATTAGCATGAAAAATAAAATAGGCTATTATAGGTCCTCCATAAATATCTTCCTCATCAAGCTTTAATTATGTCTTGGTATAATGATTGATACAATATTTTGCAAAATCTTATACTAATCCCCCTTATGTTGCTCAACTTCTAATAGAATACATTTGAAATAATTAATTGCTTCCTTCCTACTATCTTCTTTCTCAATACTTCTTCCAAATGGATTTGAAATATGTTTGATTCAAGAAAAAGGTAAATCTATTTTCGATGTAGAATGAAATAAATTAATATTTATATAATCTTTCTTAAGCCTTCTCTCCCTAGATTTTTGGTCTCAATATGATTATTCCTTTTGCAATACATTATGATAAAAAATAATTGTTTTTCTTACATATAAGTATCTTGGTCCATTCCATTGAGTTTGGTTGTCTTCTGTAAATTATTGACCTTCGATTTAATTTTCTCTTTTATTTTAAAGAGGCTACTAAGATATTTGACATTCTAGATCTTCATTTCCCCTTTAAATATTTTTTTGTACAAACATGATCCTTCAAACCTTGCTTCATCCCACCATAACATATCCATTTAGAAGAAATTAAGATGTTGGATCTGTATGGACTGAAATCAAAATGGCTTTGGATGACCACTATTGATTAGATTATACCTTAGGAGAATGGGTTTATGATATAATCCTATTTGCAATAAAATATCTAAAAAGTGTATAGTTTATTTGCATACATGTAATAGATAACAAAAATTATTTGTCCAACGTCTTTTACGTATATATTTTCCCAATATCATCCCATGTATATTGAAAGGTTTAAGGAATAACATCCCAAAGGCTATTTGAATTGATAAAGAAAACATAAATATTCATTAATTTAGACTATGAAAGAGTACCACCCTTATTTTCCAAAGGAGATAAAACCATGTTGATGTCTCCCCTTTGCTTCCCTCGATCACAATTATGAATCATATTTGAATTTGATAAAGAAATAGAGTCCTTTACTTCATCTATCATGAAGAGTAAATGTAGTTGAAGCATATATATTTATAACTCTAACTTTGATATTTTTCTCTTTCCTATAGAAAAAGACTAGGAACACAATTACTGTTGGCTTCTAGTAATTTCCCATCCCATTTGAATTTCTCCCATATTATTGTAATACCTCCTAAAAATCATTTAGTAGAAATTGTTATACATTCCCTCATATTCCAATTTGTTTTTAATGCATCCTTCCATTCCCGACTAATTGTTTATTGCATTAAAATAAACACAAGACTATAACAATCTACTCTCCTCTCCTCCTCCCCCTTTCACTATTAAAAGGAATATTGACCGACATAAGACAAAGCTTTTTTATATGGTCCTATGGGTACCTTTAAAAGCAATTTCACCCCCTACCCCTCAGTGGTCACTTGCCCCCTACCCAAGAATGAGAACCTACCTCAGCACGAGAAGTGGAAATTACCCAAAAACAACTACCTTACCTTAAAATAAAGAGGAGAGGGGAGGAGAGCCTCCAATTTATTTAAGAGAGGTTGTCCCGTACCATATTGTTTTTTTATTTATTGAGTAAATACTTCTTATACATATACATATCCATCGTGGGGATTGAACCCGGTCACATCACCGATAATACAAGTAATGGCATCCTTCGTAGGGTAGACCACATCACGCCATCCCATATTGTTGTAATACCTCCTAAGATCATTTAGCAGAAATTGTCATACATTCTCCCATATTCCAAGCATTTTAAAGGTATACATTCTTTACTACTTATTTTTTAATTGCATTAAAATAAAATCAATACTATAGTAATCTAATAACTTCATAATAACTCTTTTTTTAGGTTTCTTATTCATACCTCAAGTATTCCAAGATACATATCCATCATCGCTTTTTATTCTTGTTTATGGGTTTATCCCTACTTCATATTAACTCTTATGATGTTTATTTCTAGTTTTTCGAATTGTTATTTGTATAATCTTTGTTCTTGCTTTAAGGGTCTTCCTTTCCTTTTTACATTAACATGAACATTTTCATTTCCATCAATCTCTTCCATTTTTCTAGATTGTTCATAACAAGATTTATTATCTACATGTTTCATATTACCTTGGAAAAGTTAAAGCGCAAGGAATATCCTCCTAAACAATTTTTTTATATTTATGCTACCATGGAAATCCTAGGGCACAAGAACCATCCTCTATAGTACTTAATTTCTTATGCTATTTTAAAAAACCTAAATCGCCATAAATATCTATAGTATTCCTTCCTTTACTTTGCAACTTTTGAAACCTTGAAGTGTTAGGGGACTTATCATATATAGGTGGTTTCATACTACCTTGGAGAAGCTAAAGCGTAAGGAAATCCTAGGGCAGAAGAACCATCCTCCATAGTACTTACTTTCTTATGCTATTCTAAAAAACCTATTTTGTCATAAATATCCATAGTATTCCTTCCTTCACTATGCAACTCTTGAAACTCTGGGGTGTTAGGGAAAAACTCTACTTGAGTTTCATTTTTATTACAAGGAGATGATTTCCTACTACTTAAGAAAAATGAAGATTTATATACCTATATGAAACTTGACATCTTCTACCTTTTTTATTTCATTTGTATCTTGAGTTTCTTCTAAATTTTAACTTGCTTGGTGTAATTTCTTGTTTCTTACACCTTTCTTAGTTTCTTCTAATGACAAATATAAATGAACTATGATGGCCTTCACTATACAAATGAGGTTTTTATGAATGAAATATGATGACCTTCACCATACAAAGGAAATTTTATGAATGAACTATGATAGCCTTCACCATAAAAAGGAATATTTATAAATGAACTATGATGGCCTTCACCACGCAAAGGAACTTTTATTATGAATGAACTATGATGGCCTTCACCACACTCAAGGGTTTTCTTTGCACTTTATTGAGAATGGACGATCTTTGATTTAATTTAGCTTCTACTACAATATGATCCTTTTGTTTCATCTTATAGATTACTTTATTACCATGAATTTTTATCTTTCTCCATTATTTTATATTTGTAATATTTTTCTATGCATCAAATTTCATAATTTTTTTATAATATTATAATATAATATTTTTATAATCCACTTTTTAATTTCATTCTTTTAATTCAAATTCAATATTATTAAATATTAACAAAAAAAAAATATTAAAATATACAAATCAACTCATATCCAGGTATACACTACATGCTTTTTCTTCTTAGCAGTTAGTCTCTTTATATAGACACCCATAAAAATATTACCAATACTCTTAAAAGCTTGTTCTGTACTGCTCTTTTGCTTTTGATAAATGTGTACATGCAAATTGAATGAGTTTTTAATGCGACATCGTCGAGGAAGATAAAAGACTCGCTTCTACCATGGACACCTTGGATACCAGATAGTAAAAAATAACTATGCTGTGCACCGTGCGTCCATTTCCACCCGACCATAAAGCTTGCTCAATAAGTTTGTTTCCTACCACAACATTGTTTTATATTCTCTTCACCAATATGCTCAGCATTCTCAAACCATGTGCTCCGTATCGTAAATGTGAACTGCTTTTAAGCATTGAAAAAGCCGAATGGTATCCTATGTGGAATTACGGAATGACATATTGGGAGGATAAATTGCCCAGAGGAGCGTCACCAACTATAACCATAAAATATTGTACTCACACGTGAACTGGTTGCAACTTGCACCAATTGCTAATACTAATGCTGACATATTGGGAGGATAAATTGCCCAGAGGAGCGTCACTAACTATAACCTTAAAATATTGTACTCACACGAACTGGTTGCAACTTGCACCAATTGCTAATACTAATGCTCTAAAGTCACAGGGACTTACAGCAGATCTGGTTCAGAACTTGCAGCTTTGATGTCTAAAACTTTTTATAAACTTTAGTTTATTATATACAAACAAATTGATGGGACCTGGGATTTTATCATTAAAAAAATTGAATTGGAGTAGTTATCAATCAATTCAGTTTTACCAACCAACATATTCTTTTTACTAATAAACACTTAGTCACTATCAACCAATCTATTTCCTTTATGTAATAACAACATTTTTTATACTGGTTCACCTGTTCCACAGATAACTAATAAACACTCAGTCGCTATCAACCAACCTAGTAATAACATTTTTGATACTGGTTCACCTGTTCCACAGATAACAACTGTCATGTTTTTCTGTGTCGTTCTCCTTGGGTATGGGGGACAGACATTCTTCTCGAGGTTTTTTTTTTGCTTCAGATCACTATAATTCTTATCTCTCCTTGGGTAAACACGGTTTGGAGTGAGGGAGACCCCTGGTGGTGTCAAGCTTAGGTGCACTCAACGGACTCAAATCAGACTCAAATCAAACTGACCAAATTAAACATACTCAAAATTTGAACTTAAGTTTCCTCTATGAAAGTTTCGTAGGGAGCCGAGGGAGCCGTTTATCAAATTCAGGCTTCAATTTATTAATAATAATATTTCCTTCTTAAAGTTGGCTCAGGGAAATCAGTGTCCTTCCAAATATCCAGGCTGTCTCAAACTCACGCATAGCGTCTCCGTGCGCTGTGCCAGCTACAACAATCAAACGTCTACTGTTCTAATCGATAGGATTGACTCCCTCGTCCTTGGAGCCGAATCCTGTTTATTTATGCCGTGGCTAATACGGCTACGTCAAGGCCAAGTAACGGCAAGCACAAGTTCAGTGCGCTCCAAGTTAGCGCTTCCCTATATAAATGGTGGTCTCTGTATTTTTCGTTCCCATCGGCATACGCCAAGATAGTTGTGGGGCTTATTGAAACATTTGCCATGGCAGGAGCCCAGAAGAGTATGTTTGGTTTGTGGGTGCTCTGTGTTTTGTTCTTGGTGAGTCTCTCCGAGAGTGCAGAGTTCGACGATTTCTTCTATCCAAGTTGGGCTCTGGATCATGTCATGTACGAGGGAGAAACTCTCAACCTTAAGCTAGATAACGCATCAGGTATCCTTTTCTTTCCATTCGTTTTTCTTCACTCGTCTTTTATCGCTTCAACACTGATTTCGTAGTGCTATAGAGCTTCCTAGGAGTTACTTATTGGTGTTGTGATTGCGATGCAGGTGCGGGATTCGCCTCCAAGAGTTCTTACCTCTTTGGGAAGGCTAACGTCCAAATCAAACTTGTTCCCGGGGACTCTGCGGGCACTGTCACGGCTTTCTATGTAAGACAGTCATCTTTCTATGAAGTAGAATCATCTTTTTTGTTTTTTTTGTTTTTTTCAATTTCCTCCGCTTTATCTTTTTGCAGAGCTTCATCTTATGGCAGTCTTTGTGTTTGTTTTTTTATATGGGTGTTTGTTATTGTTAATGGCTGTCTGCAACCACTAACTATCTGGTTTGGGAAATGACTGGAATACAGATGTCTTCACAAGGTGAGCAACATGATGAATTCGACTTCGAGTTTTTAGGGAACAAGTCCGGGGAGCCATACATTGTGCAGACGAATGTTTATTCGAAAGGAGTGGGCAACCGAGAGCAACGGCTCTACTTGTGGTTCGACCCCACGCAGGACTTCCATTCTTATTCGTTGTTGTGGAATCGCCACCAGGTGGTTTTCTTTGTGGACGATGTTCCCATCCGAGTGTTTGCCAACGTGGAGGAAAAGGGGGTTCCGTATCCAAAGAGCCAGGGGATGGGAGTCTATTCGTCCATCTGGAATGCGGATGACTGGGCCACGCAGGGCGGACTGGTGAAGACCGACTGGAGCCACGCGCCCTTCATCGCCACGTATAAGAATTTCAGCATCGATGCGTGCGAGTATCGGGGCTCACAGTCGCTGGTGGAATGTTCGTCGTCGTCATCGTCTTCATGGTGGGATCAGCCTGCTTACTCGTCGCTAGATGGGAAGCAGAGGTTGAAGCTCCGATGGGTGTACACAAGTACATGATTTATGACTACTGCAAGGATTCTGCCAGGTTTCCCACGCCGGCTCCGGAGTGTGCAGGAATATGATAGCTTGAACTGGTCACAATTTTGTCGGATATTTGCCTCTGTTCTTCAGAGGCATTAAATTTTATTTTTAACTCAGAATGTAAATCTTCTCTTATGATTTGGTTCATCCCTAATTATTTACTCTGTGTTCAAGTAGCTATTTCAGTGGTTATACTTGTTAATTGTGATTCACTTCTAGGCACTGCTATAGAGCATTCATCTAAAGATGATGTTATCATTTAACCCACAATTATAGGCACTTGGGCCATGAGCCTTTTTAAGCATTCTAAATTCAATCCTCCTTTGACCATGGTTCCTCCTCTTTAATTCCAGAGGAGGAAAATAGCAAGCACATTCTCACAGGGACTAAATTCCATGATGTACTTCCTAGAAAATAATTAATTAGAAAAGAAGGTTTTATGTGGATTGGTAAGATTTTAGGTATTTATTAAAAGAAGACTTGGGGTTCAAATTTTGGAGTATGTGTAATAATAGCAAAGGTAGTAGTGTGACCTGAGTGCAGCTTGATAACTGCGGTACCAACCTTGAGCCATCGGGGTGGCCCTTATTCTGAGCAGCATTTACCGAGGAGAAACAGGGGGTTATAGACTCAGCTTCAAAAATCTGACCTATGTTTGGAAACAGAAACCTTGAGAAAAATGTTTGATTCCATACCTAATTATTAAAGATAAACCTTGAGAAAAATGTTTGATCCCATACCTAATTATTAAAAATAAACAACAATGTATTCCTTTAATATAAAAAAACATCATCGTCCCTTCCCGGCTCCCCCCCGCCCTTCCCCTCCCCCCCCCCGCCCCCCCCCCCCCGCGCCCCCCCCCCCTCCCCCCTGCCCAAATTTCCCACCCCCCAAACAAATAAAATAATAAAAAATAAAAAAAAAAAAATAAGAAAAATTATATAAAACCCTCTCTCCCCCCCCTCCCCCCCCCCCCCCCCCCCCTTCTTTTCCTCCCCCCCATGCCCGCCGAGGAGAGCAGCAGGCGCCCCGCCACCCCCTGCCACCCTGGAACCCCCGAGCACCAGCCGCCGCGACCCCCCGCCTCTATCAACCACCCACCCACCCCGAACACCAAACCACAAACGCCCCCCCCACCACCCGATTAGTAAAACAATAAAATTATTAATTTAATATTAATTAAAAAATTTTATTTAAATATTATTATTTTATTAATATTTTTTATCCATGCTCGTGGGGGGCGTTTCCGCGCCTATGTAAAACACGCGCAGCCCCGCCCCCTCCCTCCCCCCGAAGTCTTGAAAAAGTTGTACATCACTAAGGAAAAACATGTCCATTTGATTGATATCAATAAAAAGATGTCTCTATTGAGAGCTGGCACATAATAGCTAGAAGTTGTAACATAATGTGGACCCTAACACATAACTCAATGGGTGGGAATATTTCTTTTTAATATTACTTTGTTATTAATATTTCTATTACTTTGTTAGTAGAAGTGTTGATCCCTTAGACTTATCTAAGGTAGTCTTGAAAAAGTTGAATATCAAATAGGAAAAACATGTCCATTTGATTGATATCAATAAAAAGAGGTCTCTTTCGAGAGCTGGCTAGAAGTTGTAAAATAATGTGGACCCTAACACATAACTCAATGAGTCGGAATATTTTTTTTATTATATTACTTTGTTATTAATATTTCTTTTTAATATTACTTTGTTAGTAGAGGGTGTTGATCCCTTAGACTTATCTAAGGTATAGAAATATAATTTCAAGGGTCTTGAAGTTAGTCAACTTGCAATCTAAATCAATTACATTCATACTTATTATAATTAAGTCTTCTTCAAGGTTAATTAAAGATTAAAAGTATGAATTTATAAGTCTTTAATAATAAATTACTTAGATTTTGAAATGTTGGTATTTCTGCTTAAGAATCATGTATTTTTCCATTCACTATATTTTTTAAGAAAGATCATTTAAAGTTGTTCATAATGCTTTAAATGATGTTTAATTTTCTTTCAAAAGTATTCGAGACCATTGTTAGCTATGTAGATGTTTTACTTTTCTAGCTTTTTGTGTGATCTAGATTGTGTTTTTAGTGTTTGGCTAGGTCTTACTTTCCTTATTTTGGATTGGTTCTAAGCATCTTGTTAGCTTTGTTTGGTCTTTGCCTTAGTTGCAAATTTCTATCTCTTGATTAGCCATGTCAACTTTGTTATGTCCTAGTGTTGCATTTAGGATCATTATAACTACCTGTTTCTCCTTCGTATTTCCATTCTCGCCTTTGGTGAGAGTGAATGACATTGTTTGGCCACTTGTAGCTTGAGGAATGGGAGGCCCAAGCAGCAACTTTTTTTCTTAGATTAGGTCACCTTTGGCCTAAAAAGTTGTCCCCTCCATTTTTTCCTCACAATTTTCCATAATCAAGGTAGCAAGTTGGTCCTAGTCAATAAGCAAGTGCGGGGCAAGAGACCCATACTTGTAGGGAGCTTCACCTTTGAGTGAGGCCACCAGTAATTTGAGGGTCACATCTTGTTTTGTAACATTGTGTACTTGGTATAGGAATACCATCTCCCATAGGTGTTCTAGCAGAGTGTCTTTGTTGGTATAATTTGGCAAGACTTCCAACACGGATCTCAAAAGCTTACCCCAAATGGCTAGTAGCTCAAGAGGTTCTAGCGGGATTTTATCATTCTAGGTAGGAGATATCTAAGTGGCAAAGCAACCATGCTTGGTCTCTAGATCTTCTTCTTCGTGGAATGGTGTCAAGTGGAGGAAGCAACTCTTGCAAATTTTTAGCAATAAAGGACTTGGTGGTAGGTCTCTCGTTCATATACTTTTGAGTCCTTTGGTTAGAGTGGAGTCACTAGGTGGACGTAACTTGTGCTTTGGGATCAAATAGACTAAGACCTCCATTGAAATCTCTATCTTGTGTCCTTCACAAAGGCTTATTTTGGATGTTCGTCCTTGAGATGAGTTGCTAGTTGAATTTGAAGTGCTTTAACAAGCAAAAATAGGCAAAGATCTTGATGCAGTCTAGGTTGGTTGATCCAATTAATGAATACCAACCAAAGAAGACTAACCAAGCAGCTACCAAACAAATTTTAAATACTAATAATAATTTAAGTTTATTTTAATTTTCTTAATAACAATAATTCATACATAAGCTTTATTTACAATGAGAAATATCTTATTTCACTTGTTGGAAGTTTAAATCTTTAATAAAAATAGATATAAATTCACATCAACCTGATCACAATAAAAAAATCTCCATAAAACACTCTTAAACAACCTAGAAATAACCTACTACAACTATTAGTCTTGTGCCAAAATCCTCTTTTAACCTACTATAATTGTTGGTATTGTGTCAGAGTCCTCTTTTACTTGCTATAGTTGTTGGTATTGTGCCAAAATCCTCTTTTAACCTACTACAACTATTAGTATTGTGTCAGAATCCTTTGTTAACGTGTTATAGTTGTTGGTATTGCATTGAAATCTCAACATCAACTCCTCTAGGAACCAAACCAAATCTTCCCCTTTCTTCTTTGGTTGTCGCAATCCCTCAATCAGGCCTGGTTTGCTTGATTTAGTTGTCTTTTCATTATTTATAGTCTTCTTACTGGTAAATTGATAAAATTCTAAAAATAAAAAAAACCCTCTAATGCCTTACCCTTTTTTGGTAGTAGAACAACCTAGAAAAATCAATTTAATATGCAAAAATCTTATCTCCACATAGGCACCCATGAATCTAGAGTTTTATTTTAAAATAAATAAATACTATTTTTTTTTTTGTCCTAACATGCAACACTAAGTTTTTTTTGGTGATGTAGGATAGCGTGCTCACTTGGATGCTCCTACATTAAACGTGTTAGGTAAGAGAAAATATTTCATGAGCTTTGACGCGTGAACATTTTAAGAAATATTCAACCATGATCTCATATTTGGAGGTTTTTATGTACTCTCTTTCTCTCATATGACTCTTTGATGATTTAAATCTTCAACCTTTTCAAAGTTGCTACAACTTCATCTTCCTCTTCATTTTTTTGGCTTGAAATTTAGTAATCTCTTCTATCATTTGCATAAATTTCTTAGTATTATCAATCGTGGCAGATCATAAGCAGAAAAGTTCCTCCTTAAGCTCACCATATGGGTAATCAATAGAATGTTAGATGCAATATTTATCATTACCAACATTCTCTTGGAGGGAGATTGAAAGAAGAACTAAATGATTGACATAGGTTTTTAGGATCTTTGAATACCTTATAACTAGTCTGACCTTTCCAGTTTCTTTATGCTTTAACAACTTTACCATTCCAACTCCTCTTTCCTTCCTTTGATTCTCATCTTTGTCAAACTGATATAACTTCACCTTCATATCAAGAATATCATCCTCATCCTCCTCTCCAGTTGTGATTATAACTTTCTCAAGTCTAACAATGAGTGTGATTTGATCTTCTATGTCTTCTTCCTTTAGTCCAACTCTCCTTGCTTCTTCAATAGTTATATTCATTTTATTTTCTAAAGTCATATTCATATCTTCAATTTTATCATCAACGCTTTCTTTTCCTCTTTGAGAGCACAAATCTCCTTTAACTACTTCAACATTAATTTCTTCAACAACAATTGTTGTGTTCACTTCTATAATTTCTTTCATATAAACATCTTCGTTGATGATTTATTTTTTCTTGAGAACCTCTCTCCTTTAACTTTTTCATCATTTGTTGGTATATCAAGACCTTTGATCTTCCTTGTATTGCATGAAGATGCTCACATTCTTTGTGTTGATTCTATCACATCCAATCTGGTTGTAATATCTCTCACCATCTCAACTATATCAACATTGGTAGGTGCCCATAGCCTTCTAACTATAAGTGCCCATGTCCTTTCAACTATATAGCCTCTACGTGCTATGTCTTCTCCAACCATATCTGATACAACTATGATGTAGTCTAGGTTGGTTGATCTTATTAAGGATGACCAACCAAGCAACACCAACAAAAATTTAAGCACAATAATAATACATTTGGAAAAAAAATTACAATAATTCAAATGCAGGATCATTTAAAATGAGAAATATTTGATTTCATTTGCAACTTGATCATAATAAAAACAAATCTCCATAAACTACTCTTAAACAACATGAAAATAACCTACTACAACCACTGGTCTTGTGTTAAATTCCTCTTTTTTTTTGCTAGATAATAAAGGGTTGTACTCAGGTTCCCCAACCTTGAAAAATTATGATTCTCTTCTTTAAAACTTGAGAGTTTACAAATTAATATACTTCTCATCTCAATTGAGATGCTATAGCTAGAAACCTACATCATTTTACATAAAATGTTTGAATTCTTGATTTTTATTTTCGCGATCTTTTCAATTTTCTATATGAATACAAATATTCCAAGATTTAGCATCATTTTTTATATTTTTATATAACAACTTTCACAATACCAAAACTTCACATCTACTATCTATGCATTGCATCTTAGTAGAGTAATATTTCTAAAACATCACACTATCATAGTCCACTTTACCAAATCTGGATTGTTAGTTTCCTTCCTGAAACACAAGTGCAACCACACAAATTATAATAAACAATTTATATGAAAACACATTAATGTCATAAAATAAAGCAAAATTCAAATATTACCAATGAAAACATTAAAGTAAATCTTAATCATTATTTGATTCAAGTAGTCATCATTTTCTTGTCAGCTTCATTTAAACTTACTACTTCCTATAACCATGGAAAGGAGAATTTAACTTCATGATTCTCAATCAAAATCCCTCTATTGGCTAGCTTATCTGCATATTTGTTTCCTTCTCTTAATGTACGAGTAAACTCTTTAGCAAAATCTTTAATTTTCACAATTATCTTTTGTATGTTCCATGGAGCCTTTGCTTTTCTCAAAATTACATTTATTACTATAAGAGAATCACCTTCCATCCATATTCTATTCCAATTCATTTGTTTTCATATTTTTAACCCTTCTACAATTCTATTCCAATTCATTTGTTTGCATATTTTTAACCCTTCTAAAGCCACCCAAGCTTCAACTTCATTATTTATCTTGAATCCACTATTGAAAGCGTAATGAGACAAAATCTCTCATCTATTATTTCTAATTATTCTTCCTCCTCCCATTCCTGAATTTCTTTTAGATGCTCCATCAAAATTCAATTTAACCAACTCCACAATTTAATTTAACCAACTTCACGTCTAGTGGTTTCCACTTTATATATATATATTTTTTGCTTCTCTTGTACCCAACATCATAATTTCATTTAATGACTGGATTTCCTTTAGATGCTCCATCAAAATTCAATTTAACCAACTCCACATCTAGTGGTTTCCACTTTATATTCTTTTCTTTTTTAACCCAACATCATGATTCCATTTAATGAACTCCATGTCAAGGCTCTTTGCTTTCATATTAGGGAGTGGTTGAGTTATAAGGTTGGTTTAGACTCATTTATAATTAAATATATCTTCCTTTTCATTACCTCTAAACTACTTTTCTTTCTTTTAAATATTTTTCTATTCTTTTATAACCATACAGTCCAATTTTTTATACCCCATATTGTCTACAAAGCCTCATTTGTATAAGTACTCTACCATTAATTTAACCATTATTCAATTATGTTTTTTTTTTTTTTTTGGTATATAGAAGCAATGGTTACAATCACGATTTTTAGTAACTACCAGCACAGCTGGTAGGGTTCAAACTATCTACGAAGGCTCCCAGGACTTCCACCGTCTCGGTACATGGTTATTATCGCCAGGTATTTACCAAACATATTAAAAATCCATGTGTATGCAAATTGAATAAATTTTTAACTTTTATTCATTTATTCTTAATGCTATATACACGGAATTTAAGATTAGAGGCGACATCGTCGGGGAAGAGAAAAGACTCGCTACTACAATGGACTCCTTAAATACCTAGTAAAAATTAATTATGCTGTGCACAGTGCGACCATTTCCACCGACCATAAAGCTTGCTCAATAAGTTTGTTTCCCAACAGTAGCCTGTTTTCTCGTTCCCTTCACCAATATGCTCAGCATTCTCAAACCATGCGCTTCGTACCGCAAATGCGAACTGCTTTTAAGCATTGAAAAAGCCGAATGGTATCCTAGGTGGAATCACGGAATGACAGATGGGGAGGATAATTTGCCCACAGGAGCGTCGCCAACAATAAAATATCATACTCACACGTGAACTGGTTGCAAGTTGCACCAATAATTGCTGATTCTAATGCTCTTGAGTCACAGGGACTTACAGCAGATCAGATATGGGGTGGGGTTTAAGTCCAGAACTTTCAGCTTTGATGCCCAACATTTTTTCCCTAGCAAAAACCTTTAAGATTTAATCCGTAAATAAAGATGAAGTAAATAAAAACTTGCAGTTTTGATGTCCAATATTTTTCCCTTACAAAAACCTTTTATTTTTCTCTAACAAAAAAAACCTTTAAGATTTAAACGATAAATAAAGATAAAATTAATGAAATTAATAAGATAAAATCAGAACAATCTACGGTTACCAAACAACCTATCATTTAATAATATTTCTAGTACTATTCACTGCTCGCGAGATGACCATTGTCACGTCTCTCTGTGTCATCGTACAACGCAAAGCAGAAATATCGAGAGAGTGCGGTCCTGCTCTGACCTCTACAAGATATTTTATGGCAAGGGGATATATTCCACCTGCTACAAAATGATGTCGCGTTAGAAAACTTTTTAACATGAACAGCAAGTTTCCGCAGGCGAGCCGAGGTAGCCGTTTACCAAAGTCACGCTTCAATCCATTAATAATTCTAAAATTTCAGTGTCCTTCGAAATTTCCAGGCTGTCGCAAACTCATGTCGCGCACGGCACAGTACTATGTTCCAGCTAGACAATCAAACGTCTACTGTTCCAATCGATAAGATCGCCTCCCTCGTCCTTAGAGCCGAATCAAGGACTGCCACGTCAAAGGCCAAGTAACGGCCAGCACAATTCCTGAGGTATCACAGACTAGCAACGTGGAGAAGAGTGAATGAGAAAAGTAAATGGTATTTAAAAATCGTGCTGGCCTGCATGGCAGAAGGCAGGCAGACATTTCCTGTGACAAGAGGTGGCCCCGGCACGAGCTGTTTCGGAGTTGATGCCCACTTCCCATCTCTACATTGCCAATTTGGTGGCACCTCTAATTTAATATAATCTAATTTAGTGAACTTCCAGTGGAGTGTAGTGCAATGAAGTTCAGTGCGCTCCAAGTTACCGCCTCCCTATATAAACGGTTGTTGTCTCTGTATTCCTTATTCTCATCAGCATACGCCAAGATAGTTGTGGGGCTTATTGGAACATTGTTCCATGGCGGGAGCCCAGAAGAGTATGTTTGCTTTGTGGGTGCTCTGTGTTTTGTTCTTGCTGGGTCACTCCCACAGCGCAGACTTCGACGATTTCTTCTATCCTAGTTGGGCTCTGGATCATGTCATGCATGAGGGAGAAACCCTCAAGCTTAAGCTCGATAACGCATCAGGTATCCTTTTCATTACATTCGTTTATCTTCACTCGTCTTTTATCGCTTCAAGAGCTTGGTAGGAGTTACTTATTGGTGTTGTGATTGCGATGCAGGTGCGGGATTCGCTTCCAAGAGCACTTACCTGTTTGGGAAGGCTAATGTCCAAATCAAACTTGTTCCCGGGGATTCTGCGGGGACTGTCACAGCTTTCTATGTAAGCCACATTTCGAAGATAAATGTCTTTTTCTTTCTAAGGAGTCATTCTTTTGTTTTTTTTTGTTTTGGGTGTCCTCCGCTCTATCTCTTTGCAGAACTTCATCTTTTTATTTTTCATCGGTGTTTGTTATTGTTCATGGCAGTCTGCAATCACTAACTATCTGGTTTGGGAATTGACTGGAATACAGATGTCTTCACAAGGTGAGCAACATGATGAATTCGACTTCGAATTTTTAGGGAACAAGTCCGGGGAGCCATACATTGTGCAGACAAATGTTTATTCGAAAGGATTGGGGAATCGAGAGCAACGACTCAACTTGTGGTTCGACCCCACGCAGGACTTCCATTCTTATTCGTTGCTCTGGAATCGCCACCAGGTGGTTTTCTTTGTGGACGATGTTCCCATCCGAGTGTTTGCCAACGTGGAGGAAAAGGGGGTGCCCTATCCAAAGAGCCAAGCAATGGGGGTCTACTCGTCCATCTGGAATGCGGATGACTGGGCCACGCAGGGTGGACTGGTTAAGACCGACTGGAGCCACGCGCCATTTATCGCCACGTATAAGAATTTCAGCATCGATGCTTGTGAGTATCGGGGCTCACAGTCGGTGGCGGAATGTTCGTCGTCGTCATCGTCTTCATGGTGGGATCAGCCTGCTTACTCATCGCTGGATGGGAAGCAAAGGTTGAAGATCCGGTGGGTGCACGACAAGTACATGATTTATGACTACTGCAAGGATTCCGCCAGGTTTCCCACGCCGCCTCCAGAGTGCGCAGGAATATGATAGCTTGAACTGGTCACAATTTTGTCGGATATTTTCCTCTGTTCTTCAGAGCCAATAAATTTTAATTTTTAACTCAGAATGTAAATATTCTCTTATGATTAGATCATCGCTAAATATTTACTCTGTGTTCATTTGATGACTGTGATTCAATTCGAAGCACTGTTATGGAGCATTCATATAAAGTTGATGTTTATCATATCAACCGACAATTATACAGACTTAGCATTCTAAATTCAAACCTCCTTTCATGATTCCTAATCTGAGTTTCGAATAAGAGTAAAGTACCAAGCAAATTCTATCATTGACTGACTTTCATGATTTACTACTTTTAGAACATAAAGCTTTACAATAAGTACACAATGTGTAAACAAAGCATAACCAACTAGGAAACACAACCAATCACCATAAGTCTTAAAAGCAAGTCTCATTTCATTCATTGAGAAAAACATGTAATTATCACCATCAAATCTTGGAAGCAAGTTGCATTTCATTGAGAAAAACATGTTGCCCATTTGATTGATATTAATATAAATTGGTGTCTTGAAAGAGAAAAACATGTGCATTTAATTGATATTAATAAAAATGGTTGTCTTTCGCTAAAATAGCTAGGAGTCCATAGAAGAGCATGATGTGGACCCTAATCCATGACTCTGGGCTTGAATATTTATTTTGAATATTACTTTGTTAGTAAAGTTGTTGACCCCTTAGACTTGTGTAAGGTATAGAAGTATAATCTAAAGGGTCTTGAATTTAGCCAACTTGCAATGTAAATCAATTTGGTGCTTAAAGGTCAATTGAAAGTATGAATCTATAAGTGAGAAGTGAAAGCGAAAAGTATGAATTCCGTAAGTGAAAGTGAAAAACATAAAAAATATAAAAGTATAATTTAAAGGTTTTGAAATAATGTAAATCAATTTAGTATTTAGTATTTAAAGGTCAACTGAAGGTGAAAAGTACGAATCTATAAGTTTTAAATAATTATTGCTTAGATTTTCAAACATTGGTATTTTTTTTCAAGAAGCATGCATTTGTTTTATTAATAATATTTTATTAAAAATTGTGTACCAATCAAATTAGAGCATGACAACTTTTTATATATCAAAGATATGTCCATTATAATTTGAGCAACTTCATGAGCTAATCCTTCTTGTTGGACCACCCATAAACTTTAGCCTTCATACAACATTAATATTTTTTTTTAGAAAGAGGGTTTCATATTGGCTACACGTATAAACAAATACAATCAAATTAATCTATGTGATGTAAAACAATTCATTAAAGAAAACAGTGAAGGATTCACTATCATACTCTTCTTTTAGGATGAATGTGATCTCTATAGTTAAATTCAAGGAGGACAAAATATCCATTCGACATATTAGCTATGTTTTTTTAAATTTATTTATTAATGCTTTTTTTAGTATTATTATTTTTTAATGTTTTTTTTTTTTTTTAAGTAAATGACATAGTTGACTATTTAATCTAATTTTAAAAATCATGCAACATATTATATGGGAATTATACCTTACTACGTATTGGGAGGCCATGGTAGGAAATTTGGTGAAGCTATGAAAAAGAAAATATTTTTAATTTGATATTTTGGATAAACATTTGATTTGTTTTAATTTTAATGAAATAATTAAAATAAAATTTTGAAATTAATTTTATTTAAAAAATAAAAAGAAAAAAATTGATTAGCTTGAGGAAAAGATAAATTTGATAGCTTTTATTATTTATTTATTTGTGGAAAACATCTCAAAAGGGATGTCATTTTCAGGTAAGACCCAAGGAGGAAGGGGTATCTTTTTCGCCAAAATCGCCTAGGGCTCACACCTGGTCTACCGCCTTTGACATATTCTAGGAGCAAACCTAAAACAACAAAAAACAAGAACACACAAAAAAATTTAAAAATAGCTCTTATTATTTTAGGGTAAAGCAAAATCATCATCATAGTCGCTACTTGACTTCCTTTCCTCATGCATTGTTTCTTTCATTTATCCTACATCTCACAATATTCCAAAATTAAATCCACTTTCTATCATGACCCACCTTGGTAGAGCTTTTTTTAATGTTGAATTAGGACCTAATTATTGGTTTTGTAATGTTTTGTGAAGTTAATGGATGTTTTTGTGAAAGATATATTTTGGGAAATATGTTTTGAAAAAATAAAAACAAATCAATTAATCATGTATCTAATTTGCATGTTACCTCATTAAATCGGTAGGTTTTGGAATGCAATTAGGTGATATTTATCTTCACAAAATGTGTTTAATTTTGATTGGACCAAAAGAGCACTAAGATAATTTAATAATATAGTGAATATTTTATTGAATTAGAGGTTTTTTCATCCTCCCTCTGTGGATGCTTCATCGCAATTAAATTTAAAGGAGATTCTCCTTTTTATATTTTAATGATTTTAAATTTGCAAATGCTCTTAAGGAGGGAGCAAGGAATAAAAGGGGATGAGTCACTTATCTCCACTAATGATTTAATATTATTATTTGTGTCCCTTATTAGTGTGGAGGAATTAATAGTTTAATGGTAGGAATATTGCCTTGTCTCAGGAGGAGTGTCTTTAAAAGGAGCTAGAAGAGACTTAGTTAAGACTAGGAAAGCAAGGAGGTAACTAGGAGATAAAGCATGAAGGGAGTAGTCCATTCATAGACAAGCAAGGAGGATAATACTAGGTGGTTTCATGGAGCTTAAGGAGCCTAGTCATTCAGGAGAACAAGGTTGAGGTATCAAGATTTTTTTTTGCTCTGTTTAGAGACTCTAATGGCTTACAATTCTTATAGGTTTATGCTTGATTTGAAGCTCAATATTTTCTTGCAATTCCAATATAATAATTCTAGTTTTGAGGCCTAAATTGATTGCAAATTGAGGTGATAGAAATCCAATTTGTATCCCATTTAATGCTTTACTTGTATTAATAGTTCATAGAGCCTAATTATAACTTCAAAAAGGATCCTTGGAGGTCGTTTTATCTATTAGAGACATTAGCTATAGATTGTGCTTCTCCCTTCAACATCACAACTACTTAATGCTTACTTTATACCCTGATACGACCATGGTTTTAGTAAGCCTACAACTTAGAATTTTGAGCCCTTGTTATTACTTGGTTGAAGCATGTTTTAGCTTTGTGATTTGATGAATGATAGACCTATTACATACCCAAATTTATTTAAGTAGAAGTCATCCCTATCTCCTATTATTGCAATATAATAAGATATCTATACAGGGTTAATGATTCTCTTAGTTGCATCTCCCACATTGATCCCTCTATGCAAGAAGTCTTAAGCATTAAGCATTATATTGAATGCTTGATGCCCTCCTATGTTGTTTTAGGCCTAAGTGAGTCATCTTAAATCAAATTTGAAATGTTTACTTGGTTAAAAAAGTTCCTTCCTACATTGTGATTGTGATCAATCAATATCAGGTATTAGATCCCAATTAAAATGCCTTAGATCATCCATTAGAAATATTAGAATGTGTTTAAGGGTTTTGAGAGCCCTCATGTGAGGTTTGTTATCTTAGGGACCCAACCCTTGAGCAATTGAGATGCCCTAGCTAGTGCTCGGCCCGCTTAGGTGGAGGTCATTTTTAAGGCCCCTGATCAATATCCCACATGGAATATGCTCAAGGCTTGTGGCCCTTCCTTACTATATTGTATCAGGTTGGGAATCGAACCACCTGGTGATCTGCTCATGCTAGTTGGAGATATTCATGGGTAGTTTAGTTGTTGCCACTTGTTAGATTCACCTTGCTTGGGTGGTTCTCATGTAGTCGTTTAATGCATTTATTTCATCTTGCCACAAGTTAGCTTACAATTTAATGTTCTTGTGGTTTGTATAGGAAATTATAAAAACCTTTTATTTAATTAGTGGAAGATATTTATCCCACATTCCCGATGTGGGGAAAATATAGGTGGTGTATAAATGGAAAAGCTTCCCTTAAATAGTGACCACCACTCAGTGGTCACTAGCGCAAGTTGGGGGTACTTGACCACGTGGTGGTGTTCAACCTAGCCGATGAGGTTAGGGAACTAGTTGCTAGGTGCATTGACTTGACTTGATTTGATTGGTTTTATTTGATGAGGTTTGACTAGTTTTACTTGCTAAGGTTTGATTGGTGGAGGTTGTTTAGTTGGATTGAAACCTGATAGTTGACCTCCTAAACCAACTTTTGGTAAAACAAGCATTCAATAATAATTTTATTAAACAATTCTTTTATTTTTGCTAAATTACCTTTCACCATAGAGGATAATTGAACTCATTAAGAAACCCAAGTTATATGGTTTAAATTGAATACAATTTAAGTCAAAATTTAGGGAAATATGTGATAGCATTACAAAAAAAATTGGAAAGAAATTGTAGGTAAACTTAGGATAATTTTATGGAGAAATTATAGATGAATCATAGTACAATTTTGTGGAAAAATTATAAGGAACTATAGTACAATTTCATGGATAAATTGTAGGGAAACAATAGAATAATTTTGTGGAGAAATTGTAGGTTAACTTTAGGTTAATTTTGTGTAGAAATTGAATGCTAGTTAATGGAATATTTTTGTGGAAAATATGAATGCTAGTTAATGAACTGTTTTGTGAAAATTCGAATGCTAGTTAATGGAATGTTTTGTGGAAAAGTCGAATGCTAGTTAATGGAACGTTTTGTGGAAAATTTTAATACTAGTTAAAGGAATACTATGTGAAAAAATTGAATGTTGTATTGGATGGTTTATAGATTATATTTTAGTCAAATGTTTGAATCATTTGTTTACATGCTAAATTATGTGTGAATGAGAATTAGAGGAATTTGTTTTATAAAAATACCTTCTAGTTATGGACAAGAAATAATGGGTGGGGAATATACTCTTTGGAAGAATTTATGGGGTTCTCTCTTACTTGGACTAGAAGAAATTGCTTGAATTAAAGAATCTTAGAAATTAATTACAATTGCATCTTCTTAGTTATGAACAAGAAAGAATGGGTGGGAACATATTCTTTGGGAAAATGTATGGGGTTATCTCTTACTTGGACTAGAAGTGTATTTTATTGTAATTAATCTAACAAAGGAACATCTTTTTGTGGGAAAAAGGGTATGTGATAAGAGGTTGAATGTGGAATAATTTATTGAGAATATATGGGGTTTCCTTCCTTTGTAGACATGAATGTATAATGCATGGTTACATTATGATGAATGTTTGTTGCATGGTTACATTCAAATGAAAAATATGCATACATTACTTTATGGTAGAATATTTAGCAAAAGTGCATTTAAGGGAAAACTACATGAATATCATGAGCTATCCTGATCCCTTACCACCAAAAAATGAGTGATGGAGAGGCAGGAAGGATAGTGAAGACTTATACAATTCAAATAGTGATTCCTTTGACATGTATTGTATTAAGGCTTTTATGATGGAAAACTTATTGTAAAAGAGATTTCTAGTATGAGTACTATTATGTAATCTAGAATGGATGTATTGCTTTACTCTCTATAAGATATGCAAATAATGGAATTTTAGTTATGCTTAAAATATGTATGATGTAGCTCTGTGCTCTAATTTATGATGTATAAATCATTATATTTTATGGTTAATGATGGAAATAGATTTCATATTATTTAAGTGACTGCATAGACTTTAAATTATTTAAGTATATGGATTTAAATAAACACCCTATTTATGTATTTGAGAGAGAGATATTCAAGGAATGAATGATAGAGTTTTTATACTAGGTAATTATGTAAAGATATTACCTAGAATGTTTGCATAAGTTACACTTGGGGTGCAAATCTCAAGTGGGGCCTAAAGATGATAATATTTGGAAGGTCTATTTTAGATCTTATCTCCTTTCTCAAATGATAGGAGAATCTTATGCAAGTAAGTTAGGTGTTAGACAATAGATAGTCTATCTGAGTTTATCATTAGGAAATGATAACCACCTTAGTTACCCCATTGTGGAAATAAGGGTAACAAAGCACTATAAATGATGGATACCCCATCTTAAAGATGTGATATCTAATAGGTAAGGCATACACCTAACATCAACCTAGATGGACTTAGGTTGGGACTAACATAGATGAACCTAATTTAGTAAAAGAGAATTGGCTATCTCATTCTCGAGGGTGCTGATAAAAGGAGAATCCTAAACGCTATGGTCAAGACTTTCCACATTCATGGAGAATATAGGAAAGTTAGGGTGACCATTTAAAGTGTCCTTATACCATGGAGGTATGAAGGTAAACCCATAGGTCTTATAGGAGATTGACCACTCCTATTCACAAGAGGTAGACACTAACCATGTTATCTCTTAGTGAAGTGCTACCTTACAACTTACATTGAGTATATTCTTGAGTAATCCTTGAATAATCCTTGAATAATCCTTGAATATAGACTTTACTTAGAAGTAAATAAAAAAAATCTCTCACAAGATGGTTGGAAAATGAGGTTTAAAATAGTTGGTATCAAAGCATGGTTGTAGGACTAAAAGCTTCCATGAAAAAACTTTAGGTTATGGGACCAGAAGTTTTCTTTGGGTAAAGCTAAAGACTTCTTTGCATTATTTTTGATAATGTAGCTCCTATTAGGATATCTTGTGTAGTGTAAGAATATTTCCTAATTTAAACTATATAATTTCTATATAGTCTAAAACTAAAAGAATTTTATTTTTTTATTTTACTTTATGAAATCCTCAATGATATGTTAAATTTTGGGTATCAATAATATAAACAACCTTGTACAAACAATTTGCTTATATTTTCTAGTTTAGACCAGATAGTTTCTATGTTTAGTTTTTTTTTTTAATTTAAATTAAAATGATAATAACACAAACCTTTGTAGTATTTCAAAAGTATTTTTTTTATGAATTTTGCAAGTGTTATTAGTGTAAGCAATGTTGCTTAAATAATTATAATAATTAAAAAAATAATGGAAAATCTCTTGTCATTAATATGTTTTAGATTTTTTTCTTAAACATACACAGTCATAAAACATAAATACAATCAACCAAAAAATAATAATGTAGATAATAGGTGATATTCAATTCTTATTTTTATGCCATATATTTAGGTATCATTTTGAATTAAAACTAAAGCATTTAAAGCATTTAGGTATGAATCATATACTTAAATCTTAAGAAGAAACAAGTTCTCATGTTCTTCATCTAGTTAATTTAGTTGCATTGTATTATTTCGGAATAATTTTCCTTCATTGTGAATTTGCACAGTACATGTTTCTACTCAATTTTTAAATCACATTTAATTTCTTATTATAATGTATTAGTGTTTATGAAATTTTTAGTTTTCTTTTTTTTATTTACACTTCAATTGCTCAATTGTTTTATGAGAGTTTACATTCTAAAGTTAATGATAGATTCTAGATAATCCAATAATATATTTATTGCTTTCTTTTGAAGAACTACAAATCAATTGAAATTTAGTTGCAAGAACTTATTCTTTGTAACAAATGTATCACTAAAAGAAACTTATTCCTTATGACTAGCAACAAACTTGTATATAATTTTTTATGAAAGATGTTATTAATATCAATTTTATGCAATCATGAAATGTGATTGTAAAGTTAACTTTTTTTATTTTTGATTAGATATAAGGAGGAGTTTTGAAAGGGTCCCTGAACCTAAGATCTAGCAATAAAAACATCCAAAGAGAAACCAAGGTGAAACACAAGAAGGTCTGACCCACCCAAGGGAAAAGGAGACCAAACTTCAGATAAATTAAACCAAGCTCAGGTGGCTCCTACCCAACCTGAATTAAAAGCAACCAAATTTTAAGATTTGGATCCTATATTCGACATAAATTGATCCTGCATTCAAGAACCTAGAAATCAATTTGATTCGGATCCTATGAATCCAAAATAAATAGCATTCCTACCTTAACAAGGAGGATTTAAAAATAAAATTGAAAAGAAGCTTCTCGTCCAAGCCAAAGAACTACCTCAAGAATTAGGGAAATTGACCAATGGATCCAACATTACAACAAACAATGTTATCCGACATCAATTTGAATTTAAAAATAAAAATAAAAAGAGCACTCAATTTAAAAAATTATGCCTTAACACCAAGAGTGCTCGAATTTGAATCATAAATAAAAATTAAGCCTTCCTACCTATAACAAGAATCTTGATTTTGACAACTCTGGCCTCCACCAACAAGTACCTAGCAACCAACAACAAGAACTCCTAATTCTATAACTCAGACGTTTTGATGAAGATATACGCAGATTACTAAAAAATTGCAAGTTTTCATAAAATCAAGATATCTTGAAGAATACTGATCCAAATGAGCTGTAATTTTGGTCACAAATCAAATGAATGCATCTATAGACCTCTAAAAAAATTTGTGGAAAAATGGTATTTTATCAGGAGATACATGCAAAATATAAAAATGGGCTGTGTTGGTGACCCTGCCAAAAAGGGAAATGCTCAAGAAAAAAATGCTTAGGACATATCCAAGGGAATGAGGCTATTGTAGTATGGGAAGAATAAATTTTAGGAGGCTGACAATGATATTACAATGGAAGGAGTGACACAAACTGGCCAAAAGACTCCACCAAGGACCCGATCACAAAAATTGAAGCTTCCAAACCATTATTCGAACCTGCAAGAGAAACAACAGCACAACACTCACAAATGGATGACTGCAACACCTATCATTCTGATGCCATGAAAGGAATGATAATGAGATCATTCCAAGCTGCAAGGATCTCAAGTGTTAACAGAAACACCACATTCAACCAAAACAAGAATTTAAAAGCAAATTGACAGCATAAGCTTACAAACAGATATACAAGCAAGAGAGCAACAATATCATATATTAGATCTGAAAATGGATCACTGAGTACAATGAAGGTGCCTTGCTTATATAGGCAAGTATGATCAACCATAGCCGTAGGATCAAGCTAAGGAAAAATATCCACCGTACAAAAGGAATATGTGATATGGTCCATAGATATGTAACCGCTATGGGAGAAATAATATCAACCCTCCAAATGTCACCCCTAAGAATAGTCAAACCTAAAAATATCCCCATAATATCTAAGAAATAAATATGTAACATTTCATAATATCTCAATAAGATAAATGAAATATCCACACATAAGTGGGTGGGGAAAATACATGGAATAACTAAATAAAAAGGAAATAAATAACCTAGGTGAACATGAGCTAAGGTAAACAACCTACTCTAACAGGTATACCCTTTGGGAAACATCTCCTTGGATGATATGTGGAACTAGTGTATGGAAAAATTTCAAAAAAAGCTTCAGGTATGACCTAATAAGCTGTTATCCTTTGCTGGTAAATTGGTTGTGATAAAAATTATTTTGCAAACATGTCACATTTATTATTCCTCATGCTAGTTATCTAATACTTCTCAGTATATGAAGTTAGAATAGACCATTTGCACATTCTTATGGTCTAATTTTGATGGCTCCAAAAAACTACCTTTAATAGCTTGGAAATATTGCACTATTCCAAAAGATGATGGAGGGTTGGGTCTTGTGGATATTCAATCGCAAGGTAAAGTTTTGGCTGCCAAATGGGTGATCAGGTCTTTGACAGGTAATGAAAATTTGAAACTTTTATTGAGACACAGTATCCAAACTTGTACTCATGTTGACGGTGTTAAAGGGACCTTTCACTTGGAGGATATAGTGGGAAATCCTTCCAAATTTAAAATTAAGGGCGGTATTCTCATCAAAATAATTTGGGAGGCATGGAAAGTGGTAGCCAGAATGATTTAATGGGATATTAATGAAGATAGCAATAGTTGCATCTTGTCGCATAGATCAATCTGATTGTGGAAGGATAATGGAGTCTATGCATCAGATCATCCAATATTACAAGCAAAATGGTTAGCTAAAAAAGGAATTAATTATTGGGCTAACCTGTGGAACATTGAAACAGGTACATGACATTCATGGTATGAACTAAAATCTACTTATATGCTGAAATATTCTGACCAATATGCAATCACTCAGATTCAATCCATGTTACCAAGTAGTTTTCTCCCTAAGTTGAATAATGGTGTGGTTGGTCTTGATTGGAATGCATGAAAATGGAAGTTTGGCGGCCCTTTGCCACATTTCAAGTCTTATAAGATATATAAAGAAATTCTCATACACATCCCATTATATATTGTTCTCAACCAGCGTTGGGGTATTCATTGCATGTACACAAAATGGAAAAACAGGCTGTCTAAAATCTGGCACTTCAAGATTTTAGTTCAATTGAGTGTTTTTGCATGGACTTTGGTGTTTCAAGGGCTCCCTTGCAAATCTTGCCTGGCCAAGATAAATATTACTTCAAATAATTGTATGACATGCAACAGAGAAGAGACAATTAAGCATATTTTTTGGGATTGTCCACATGCAAAAGCATATGTCACAATTTTGATTAGACTATTGCTCCTTTCTTGGAAATCACATATGGTGGAATGTAGCTCTCCTGGGTGACTCCCATCATTGCCCCTCTCATCTAGTTGGAATATGACATGTTGTCAGAGTTTCAATCCTATTTGGACATTAGAAGGACAAGTGTTTATCGATTTTAAGTGCAACATCAACTACAGTTCTCGAGGTTACTTACAAAATTTTGAAATGTATCTCAGAACAGGTTCAAGTCTTCAGTCCAGTTATCATGAGTGAACTGAGAAAAACATCTGATATTAAAAAGTCAGAATGTCTCCATTTAATTCGTAGATTTTCTTAATGATTGTATTAATTTTCTTTTAATGAAATATTAAGCAGTATTTCTTTAAAAAAAAAAAACATATGAAACTTCTACTCATACCCAAATGGAAGCTAGAATTTCTTGACATAAATGTTCAATGCTTCCAATGAGATAGATGATATTTGGATCGCTATTTAACATGTAGTGAGTGGGGAATATTATAGACACACTTATCTCGGACATTAATTCATCTTTCTATGTTTTGACTTTTGATGACAGAGAGGATACTTCGAGTATTTTTCTATGTTTTGACCTTTTGACAAGATACATGTTAGATTGGGTATTGCTATTCATTTACAGACTGTTAGTCAATACTTGTCATTGATTCATAGTGCCATCATTAAGAGACCCACTTATTTTGATGCTTTTATAAAGTATTTGCATTTGTATTCCTGCATTTAATTAGTGCTCATTAAGCTTTATCCCAGATTGATTATGCCCGTTCCTTCCCCAGAAAGAATATTGTTTTCTATTTGTCTCTACATAAATGGTCAGCATTCTTAAACATAAGATTCACTCATGGTATCCTATGCTGGAGTACACATTAGGCCATTGCAAACCATTATAAAAATATAATGCCGCCTGTGTAATAGTGTTAATATTAATGATCTAAGTTAAGAGTAACTTTCCGCAGATCTGGTGTATAGATCTACAATAAATTTAAAACTAAAAAAAAAGAAAGATCTGATTTGGTTTGTTTGCATCATCTGCTCTCTCTTTTTTGTTTCCTTGTACCAAGCAAAAATCACATAATCGAGACAGTGCGGTCCTCCTTCGGCTTGCCACCTTTTTATACTATTTCTATTCCACAATCCACCACATATTTCAATGCAATAGTTTTTTAATTCTAAACCAGACCGAGGAAATAGTTTACATACTATAAATTGCTTAGATATGTCACGCATCGTCCTCTAATTCACTCCTGGACTCCATTGTCTAGACTCCACATTCGAAATGCCCACCATTTATCTGCCCTTCTATTCCTCATACGTAATATGAGGACGAGTCAAGTTTTCCTGGGTCAGCTAAGTACAGATAGTCGTTTATTCGATTTAGTAACATTTATTTCTTAAAGTTGGCTACACTTGTTGCAGGGAAACGTGCCACAGTTCAAAGCACTTCCCTCACGTGATGCCAGCCGGGGTTTTCACATTGTTTTTGTATGACGACGCACTGTTCAAACCGATAGGATTGACTCTTGCATCCGTGGAGCTAATCCTCTTCATTTATACGTTGGCGAAAGCTGTCTAATAATATCCAATGCGTCTTTTGCAATCAGAATGGCAACTGGCACCCCACCTGCTCCCGGCAGAGAAATCCACCTTTATCCAGTTTTTATCTATTATTATTATTTATTACCGTGAACTATATGGGGAGGGCACCCAGGAAACTCGACATGTCACCTAGACTTCTAGGTGAGAACGAATTTTTTTTATAAAAAATATGTCACTGAAAATAATATTAAGGTGCAAGTCCGGTTGGGATTTTTTTATTGGACACCCGGCGATATGTCAGTGAAAATAATATTATACTGTAATTTGGGTTGAGATTTTTTATTGGTTTCAGTATAATTTTTATTTTTTAAATTCAATGGATCTATAGGATTGAGTATTTTTGTTCCACCATGATCTTTTATAAAGGTTAGAGTTGAGCTTATCAACAGAAAATTTATAACACAACCCCATACTCACACGTTTGAACCTTAAACTTCCTGAAAAAAACCATAACCCATGCTACCCCTAAAACCCCAAAACCAGTCCAATAATGTCCATTGAAGAATCCTTGATGCAATTGCCAAAGCCATTATCCACCATTTCTTATTAGCTCTATAGCCCAATGTTGATCCCTTATGTTTAATAATTTTGTATTAACTTTAGGATATAATTATTTATTAATTAATTAATTAATGTATTATATTTGTTTTATAAAATAATATAATTATTCTAAATTTTTATTAAAATAATATTAAAAAATAATTATGGTGACAGATAATTTAGCCTTCAATTATGGTGTTTATTTATATCATAAAAAAATTTAAATTTAAAAAAGTAAATAACTTTAAGCAGATTTTATATATTAACGAAAATAATATTAAAAAACTATTAATATTAATAAATATTAGGGTGGAATAGGCATCATTGACATTTGCAGACTAAGCATTTTTATGTGTGTTAAGTGGGTGGTTAAAGCTATTGAAGGCCCTGAACCCTGGAAGGTTTTTATTCATCATTGTATTTCTTCAAGGTTACCTTATGGACCCAAAGTTTGGGCTAATATTGGTCTCCATACTCTCACCATTACTTCTGGATGAATAGTATTTATAAACGGTTGTCTATGTATTCCTTATTCCTTTAAGCGTACTTCAACATGGTGGTGGAGCCTATTCAAACATTTGCTATGGCGGGAGTCCACAAGAGTATGTGTTGTTTGTGGGTTCTTTGTGTTATGTTCTTGGTGGGTGTCTCGCAGTGCGCATAGTTTGATGATTTCTTCTATCCAAGTGGGGTTGTGGATCCGTTGTTTTATAGAGAAGGAAAAATGCAGAAAAAATCTTAGAGCAGCACACGTTGATGTAGCAAAACAAATGATTTTGTTTATTGATTCTTACTAATAAGACAAGAACAATTTATTTATACGTTTAACGTGTAAAACAAAAAGGTTTTGGAAGCAATTTAATTTTGAATGTCCTTACTTACAATCTCGTTTATTTAAAATAGATTGAGAGACCAAACATTGATACACTATTATTTACAAGCAACAAAGAATTACATATAAATTGTAAAGGCCATAGAGCCACCCTTTGGAATGGTGAGCATTCCACTATTTATAGAATATTTTACAATGAATTCAAATTCAAGCATTAATGGCATTCGATGGGAATAAACATGCTAGAATGATTGGAAGATTTAATGATGTTTTGATCTTCAAAATAATGGTGGCTGTTCAAAAGAAGTTAGGCATTTTTGCATAGATCTGGGCCCTTTATCTCTCTTACCGAAACTCTTCAAGCAATAAATTCCATCTAATTTATCCTTTCGAGTAGCTAATAAGTCTGGTTAATCACTGTAGGTTCCGCATACTTCCAATTTCTCTTTATCAGCTTGTACCAAGGTAGCTGTGATTATTAATGACCCAGTTTTCCAAGGCCTTCCTTTTGACGTTAGCTGCAGTCGAGGACATTCATTCATGCACCACCTTTCCAAGATTTTGCTCATCAGATCTTCATAGGGATGGAAGGTTGGGCTTGGAATTTCAATAGTGCCTTGCCAAAGTTTTGTCTAGCTTTGGGGATGGGAACTTGGGACTTATGATCATTCTGCCATAGTCATATTCTTCCATCAGGGGATTTGGGATCCCATTCTTCTGTACAATAGTCGAGGCAGGGTTTTGGGGCGTTCCTTTGAGCACCCCCCTGCCCATGCTTATTTTCGATCCCAGACTTGGAGATGTATTATGTCACTTGTTCACTTGGTTTCAAAAATTTGCTTTTTCCATCAATGCTTCAAACTTGGCTAGCTTTAAGATGTCATCATCTTCAAAGAGGAAGAGTGGGTGAAGGGACACAAAATTTCACCCACACTCTTGGTGACTTACAAGGGTTTTTCATCTTATGAAAAAGGAAACCTAGAAGGAGGAGATATAACAATTGAAATAGAGAGAGAAAAGGAGAAGGGAATAATGGAGAGGAAAGAAACACATGTAGGAAGTGGAGGTAGAGAAGAAGAACAAGGTAAATAGATCCATAGCAATGGTATGGAGATAACAGACACAAGCATAACTATGGGAGATAAGAGAAAAAGGAAGATAAGTAGTGGAAACAACAAGCAAAGAGGAGAATTTGATATAGGGAGACACAAAAGGAGGAAGAAGGGATGAGGAAATAGTTGATACAAATAAGTATCTGTCACCAACCTAAAGAAATGCAAGCAACAAAGAGAGGGGAAAAATAGAAGGAAGGGGAAGGTGAAGGAATGGGGAGAAACGAAGGGAAAAACAACCCAAATTTCATTGAGTGAAATTGATAGGGCGTAAACCCTTCTCCATGAGTTACTTCATCAAATTGAATACCTTTAACAGTAGCCCCTCAAGAATATAAGACATTCCAAGGGAAGATAGATTGCCATTGATACTCTCTTCTTTTGTCCTAGGATTTCTTCTTTACACAATCTAGCATCGATCCTCTTTTATTAATTGTTATCAACCAAGAAGTCATTTTGTTTCTACTACGCTTCATATTTTACACTTCCTGATCCCATATACATTCTTCCTGTGAGATGCTATTTATAACCTGCTTGCCTCACCTTGTACTTGATTCCAAGGCTTCTTAATGTAGCTCCCAAGGATAAGAGACCTCGATAATTGTTGGATGCATCCATTAGGCTACAGAGTCATAACAACAACACTTAGAGGAAACACAGAGACGAAGGGGGAATGTTATATTTCCAAGATGATTTTTTGGAGAACCTTTTCCTGAAGTGAAATCCCTATAAGTCCCAAAGAGCATGATGACACTTCACACACGGTTATGCGTAAGGAACAAATTTATTTACTTACCATAAAAATATGATGTGCCAAGCACGCATTAGCCTAGGGTGTGTATGCCATTCATCCTTTGAATCTACAATGGCCAAACCAAATTACATCGAATTTGAGCCTCTACTTATACAGACATTATTTGCAAAGGCTCAAAACTATGACAACCTCATAATTCACTTTGTTTTGCTTGAGCTCTCCAGTTCTTAGGCCCTCAAAACTTAGGGTAACAAATGATTTTGCCACCTTATTCCTCCTTTTGGGTGGTGACACATCAAGGGAAAGGTTTTTGAGACTGACCTACTATGCTAATCCCGTGGATGACTCCTCCTACAGTGTCCCCATTTCCTGATCTAGCATAAGTTTTGAAGAGGAGATGCTCGTACAAGGCTACGATGGATGCCACTTTCCCACTAACATATATTCAGCTCTGATAGCTTCCTCATAAAGTTGAGGAAATCTCTTCTCGCCAGATTGACATAGGAGGATTGCCATATTAGGGTTGAAAGCTTGAATGTAGAACAAATACGCCTGGGCTAAGGATGGGAGGAGTAGACCTGGAATCTTCTTTCAACTACTATTGAATCAAACTTTGAAGTCCACCATATTCTCAAGAGGGTCCCTCTTGATAAATTTCAACTAGGTTAGTAGTTGGAAGATGTCCTCGAGTTCACCAAATGCATCCAAGAGAGCTTTCACAAAATCTGCACATGTGGAGATGCTCCCAAGCTATAAGGTTTTATACCATAGCCATGCTCTACCTTTCAAAGAAGTAATAAGCAGTCGGATCATCACATATTTATGCATGATATTTTCAAGGGTGGCTACGGAAGGAATATTTTCCAAATTCTCCTTCACACATCCATTGATGCCATCATAACTTGGTAGGAATTCTAGCATAGTTTTAGGGATATCATGTAGATGGGGAAGGCTAAGGGGACCATGGTCATTCCAGCTAGGGCAACTTGATTGGGCCATTAAAGCACCAATCCCTCAGAACCTCTAGATTACACCACCAGGTTGGAGTCACATTATGAGCGTACTTTCATCGCTAGCAAGTTTAGGGTTTCTCATCTAACCTTGGGTACTTCGAGAAATAAAAAAATTCAGCACAAAAATATAATTGATCTCATGATTGGAAGATATAGCATAGTCGAAGTCGCTAGGTGATTTTGCAAATATGTGGGTAAACCAGAGTATCACAAAACTCTGATTTCCTCAAGCACAAAAACTTAGTGAGTTCCCTAGCAGAGTCACTAAAAATTATTGGTGCAAAAACTATCATCGGATGAGTGGGAGGTACGCTTAGTGGTCCCCAACCAACATTGAACGACTGCTCAGCCTGAGAGACGTAGAGGTGATCGATCTTCATAGAATATCTGCTCCTTCGGTTCCAAATACCTACATTACAAAGGGGGCAGGGGGAAGATAATGAGAAAGAATGCAAAGGAGGTCATAGTTGAAACTAACAAGGATGGGGTATGGTCGCATTAAGACACACTCATTCGACATCACCGGTGCAAACAATAGTAGATCACCTAATAGATCATCTTGTCCTATATTCACTCCTCGTTTGATGCAACGACTAGTGGTAAATTATAAAACCAACGAGAGGGTGCATGAAATCCAAGTAGTAGAATTAGAGTGCTCCCACCCGACTGGCTTTAGCAAAAATAAACCCTGATACCTAGGGGTGGATGCGAATTCAAAAACCGCCTAGTTAGACCCATGAAATATAGATAGTATTCTTAAGTGAACCAACTCAGATAGCCATCATAGAAATAAATATCCAATAGACAAAAATAGAAGCAAATATAAATTGAGAGACCAAACAGTGATACACTATTATTTATAGGTAATGAAGAATTACATATGAATTGTAAAGGCCATAGAGCTGCCCTTTGGAATGGTGAGCATTCCACTATTTATAGAAGATTTTACAATGAATTCAAATTCAAGCATTATTGGCCTTTGGGGGGAAGAAACATGCTGGAATGATCGAAATATTTACTGATGTTCTCATCTTCAAAAGAATGGCAACTGTCCATAAGAAGTTAGGTATTTTTGCATAGATCTGGGCCCTTGATCTCTCCTACTGGACCTATTCAAGAAATAAATTCTATCTACTTTACTCTTTCGAGGAGCTATAAAGTTTAGTTGATCGTTGTAGGTTATGCGTACTTCCAATTAATCTTTATCAGCTTGTACCAGGGTAACTATGATTATTAATGATCTAGTTTTTGAGGCCTTCCTTTTAATATCATCTACAGTCGAGGATACTCTTTCATGCGCCATATTTCCAATATTTCGCTCATCAGATCTTCATAAGGACGAAATTTTGGGCTTGCACTTTTAATGGTGTCTTTCCAAAGTTTCATCCAACTTTGGGGATAGGAACTTGGAACTTGTGATCATTCTGTCGTAGTTTGATTCTTCTATTTGAGGATTTTGGATCCCATTCTTCTGTCCAATAGTCAGGGTGGGATTTTAAGGTGTTCCTTTGAGCACGCCCTTGCCCATTCTTTCATTTGATCCCAAACTTGGAGATGTGTTCTACTGCTTGTCCACTTGGTTTCAAAAATTTGCTTCTTCCATCAATGCTTCAAAATTGGTCGACTCTAAGATGTCATCATCTTCAAAGAGGAAGAGTGGGTGAAGGGACACAAAATTTCACCCACAGTTAGGATTTGAAGGAGCATATTGTTCTCATATATCATCCATGTGTAAAGTTTTAGTTCATTGTTTGGGAAATAATATTTCTCCTTTGAAAAAATAATTCTAGTGCTATGAATTGGGTACAATTCGAAGCTTAATGTATCTTTTGATTTTAACCTATAATGTTAATATTTGTTGAGTCCTAGTTTTTTTGGTGAGGCTCAGAAGGGCACGTAGGTACTTTCTTTATTATGTATACCTATGAATTGAATCCTTCAAATGCCTTGAAATTTTGGTCTTTGTCTCAATGCAATGCCACATCTAAGTATTTATTTGACTTGTATCATAGGTGCTTGATGTTCATTGTTGGGTTGGTCGACATCGTTCTTCGTAATGCTTTTAATGTTTGACTAATTTTTCATCTTGATAAGCTTCTTGATTTTCTAGACTGCTTTATTGTCCAATATTATTTGTGTGCTTATTTTTTTGTCTAGGCTCCTTCTAGTTGAGACGTTTTCTTTGTCTGAGAACACTCTCCTCAAAGTTATCTACATATTTGTTTATTTTTTACGCTCAAGTATTCTATATTTGCACATAGTTAAAAACATATGGAATGTCTTCTTGGAACTTATTTTTGGATTTCAATAAGAAATTTTACTTACACCCATGTGTGTCTCATGTGTGGGCCTTGATCCCTTGAAATTGATATATATTATCGGTTGATAAGAAAACCATTGGTTCATGTGTACCTTGAGGGTGGTTAGTTCCAATTATTTTTAGAATAATATAATGGATATGTTACATCATGGGGGCATCCTTGCTTTTTGAATATTTTGATTCACAATTTTTTTACCTTTCTTTTGCTTGGCAATGTATTTCTTCTACTTGACAATCTTTGATCTTGATGCCTTGATTTCCTTCAATTTTGTTCTTGCAAGTTCGTAAAACTTATCTTGCTCTTTGTTATGATCTTTCAAAATCCTTCATGGAAAAGCTTCATGGGGAGAATGGTTGCCTCTTTCTTTTGAGGTTAACCTTAATCAATCTTTAATAAAGTTGTTTTACCCTTAAAATATATTTAACAAAAAGCTTCATGAGCTTTTTTTGATCAAAGGGAGAGGAGTATCAAAAGGTGAGTTTGATCTTCCTTCTACCTACTCTAATACCACATGTCATATTTCAATGCTTTAATGCTTTGGATTATGAAATGCTAGATATTTAAATACATTATATGCCCATTTTTAACATAACCCTCTAACTAAACTTACAACTACCCTTGTCCTATAATACATACATAGTCCTTATGATAAGTGGTTATACCATATGCTATTTTACATAGACTATGATGTTATAACTCCTAACAAATGTGTCCATGAACACCATTGAAATAATTCCATAAATACTTCAAACATCCTCCTTCCCCAAATGTCCAAAAAGTAGATCATTTTGAAAATAAAAGTTTTTAAAATTCTATTCATGCATAATTATTAGCAGGGCTCTACACTCAAGATGAAATATGAAGAGGTTTTCAACACCACTTTCACTAATTCTTTCTCCTAAAACACTCAGAGCTAAAACTAAGAAAATAAATACCCTCTAAATAAAAAGGTTTTATATAGTTTAAGGCTCTAAAACCCAAAATAAAATGCACCACTAAGAAACTAAAGATAAGGTAATTTTATTTGGTAAGCACCTTGGTGGAGACGAGAGGGGACTCATTCCTAAGTCCCTCCATTCCTTCACTTACATTTCACCCAAGCTGGGAAAGACTAAGTCACACACTTACATGTCCCAAACACACACAGATTTACCCTATAGCATGGTCAAATATCCTTTCAAGAAGATATAAATTTTGAAGTACCTAATACAGTTTCAAACAAATATATACGTCCATATGTGTGCACACGCGTGTGTTATATGCAAAACTAAAACATTCACAATCAGTAGACATCCATGAAATAAAATGTAGTTACTATGTGGTGTGACTTTTTATTTTTTCCACTCTTTAATCAGATTACTTTTATGCATTTGCCTCTTCTCCTTAGTATGTTCTTCCTCTCTATTTTTGGTGGAGAGTGACATGTCATTATTCGAAATTTTTAAATGAAATTAATTAATTAAAAACAATGGATTATTTAATTAAATATAAAATTAAAATTATTAATTTTATAATATTGAATTAATAATAATCTTTCAGTTATTTTTATATAAATACTATAAAATTTAAAATATAATAATTCATAAAATTAATTACATAAAATAATTATAAAACATATTATATATAAATTGTTCATGAGCTTTATATATTATTATATTATATAATATTAATTTTAGCTCATAAAATTAAATTATATAATTTCTAATAATTTATTAAAAAATATAATTTAACCAATCATATTATTAATTTATATTTTTTTATAAATTTTAAATTTAAAAAAATAAATAACTATAGTGGATTCTATATACTAATAAAAATGTTTGAGAAATATTATATATTATAGGCACACTTATCTCGTACATTAATTCATAATGTTTTGACTTTTGATGAGAGAGGATACTTCTAGTATTTTTCTATGTTTTGGTTTCTTCATAAGATATATGGTTTTTTAAATATATTAAAATAATTGCTAAATTGTTAAATTTTTATTATAAATTTGTATTTTGTATTAAATAATATTTTTAATATAATCAATAATATTAAAGTGACGTCTTAAAATTTAAACCAAAATTACAAATCAGGAGATGTTTTACCAACCAACCAAACTCACATACCTTTGGATATTGTTTTTCCATTTACAGGTGGTCGGTCGGTACTTGTCATAGATTCATAGTACCATCGTTAAGAGACCCATTTCTAACTTATTTCATGCTTTTATTTAGTGCCTATTAAGCATTATCCCCAGATTGATTATGCTCGATCCTTCCCCAGAGAGAATATCGCTTTCTATTTGTCTCTTTTCTATTTATCTCTACAAAAATGGTCACCATTCTTATCCATGAGATTCACTAATGGTATCCTACGCTGGAGCACACAATCCATTGCAAACAATTAAAAACTATAATGCTCGCCTCTGTAATAGTGCTAATATTAATGCTTTAAATTTAGAGCAACTTTCCGCAGATCTGTTGTATAAACATACAATAAATTAAAAAAATAAAAAAGAAAGATCTGGTTTGGTTTGTTTGCATCACCTGCTCCCTCTTTTTTCTTTTTTGTTTGCTTGTACTCATAATCGATCCTTCAGCTTGCCACCTTTTTATACTTTTTATATTCCACAATCTACCACATATTTCAATGCAATGGTTTTTTTAATTGTAATGCAGACGGAGGAAATATTCCACATGCTATAAATTGCCTAGATATGTCACGCATCGTCCTCTAATTCAGTCCTGGACTCCATTGTTCACACTCCAGATTTGAAATGCTTGTAGAATCATTATTCCTCTTTATTTATGATGAAGCGGTTTTAAAACATTCAAACCGCCACACTGCGCAAATCCGTCCGAGTGCGCAGATTTTTTCTGCGAAGTCGGGCTGCGCGGGTTGAGAACCGCGAGGTCGGGCGGAGGAGAGGTTGGTCAATGCCCGGTCAACGCCCGGTTGTGCACGGAAGTGTGTGCGCAGTCCGACTGCGCTGTGCAGTATGGTGGTTGGGTAGGACTTAGCCAAATTTTATTTCGCAGTCCGTCTGGTTGCGCACATCAGAACATGCACGCTGCGCAAGCGGGTAAGGGTAGAATAACTTAGCCAAAAGTGGCTAGGGGCCCTCTCGAAAATATCTCGTTCGAAGTCGCTACGACTTCGGACAGCGCACATAAAAAATTGCGTAAGTGGGAGTAGAGGCGTTTGTCGTGCTGGGGACAAGCGAAACTTGGTGGGTGTTTCGAAGTTACTTCTTTGGAGGGTGATTTGGGAATTATCCACAACTAAAGAAACGCTAAAATAACAAAAGAGCTATAATAGACTGGTACTGAAATGCATTAAGATTAGCAGGTGCACGAGAGTTAATGAGACATAGACAGAAATCGATAAAACCCTAAAAATACCAAAACAAATATGGAGGTTAACTTGTATCAAAAACAAATTACAAAGATCCTCAACCGAGGATTCACCAACATCTGCAAATGAGATTTGCAGGATAAACTAAAGGTTTTACCAAAACCGAGACTGTTGCCCAGGTTACAAACAAAGGAGCTTCTTTGCTCACTTAAACTGGTCTGCTTCAGCTACTCTGAAACTGACTGCTTCAATTTTGCATATGTCCTGCTCTTGACCGCTACTAGGCCTCTCTTCTGAATCCCCCCCAACATCTGAAGACACGAACTGCCTTATATAGTCGCGGGCAGAGGAAGATAGGGCTTATCTTCTGACAGGTTCTGACAGATCCTGAATTAGTGTTTCTGACCAATCTCCAAACTGGCATTAACTCAGCATGCTTGGCAAAGTGTGGCGATCTGATTTGCGACAATCGGATCTGTCAAGCATCACATCTGTTAGAAGACATGTGCGACATCAAGTCAGAATTTTTTACTGGAATGCCCAACTTTGCGAGCGCAGTCCGACGTCGCCTAGGTTCGGAGCACAGTTGGGCGAAGGCGTGTAATCGGGATTAATATTTCTAACACCCTCCTTTAAGCCTGATTTCACGAGGGCTTTGACTCCAAGTTGTTGTCGCAATCTGCTGAAGTCCTCCTCCTTCAAAGGCTTTGTGAAAATAACTGCCAATTGCTCCTTGGATCTGCAAAACTGCAGCTGAATTTCATCGAACTTCACTAACTCTCTGATGAAGTGATAACGAATGTCGATGTGCTTCATCCGACCATTGAACACAGGATCCTTTGACAGTGCAATGGCCGAATTGTTGTCACAGAAGACTATTGTCGTGCCTGTCGGAGGATGGTTTAGTTCACCTAGAACTCTTCGCAGCCAAACTGCCTTGCATGTGACTGATGTGGCGACGACGTACTCAACTTCAGCAATGGACAACACAATAATTTGTTGCTTCTTGGACGCCCATGAGACTGCCCCTAAACTGAGATGGAAAGCATACCCAGAGGTGCTCTTTCAATCGTCGGTGTTTCCAGCCCAATCACTGTCTGTGAAGCCCACCAGTTCCAACTGGTCCTGTCTGACGTAAAATAGGCCATGGTTCCGCATCTCGTTGATATAACGCAGGATTCTCTTTCTTGCTTGCCAGTGCGTGTCCTTCAAAGTCTCCATGAATCGGTTGATCAAGCTGACTTCGAACATCAAATCTGGTCGAGTTGCAGTCAAATACATCAGACTACCAACTAGCCTTTTGAATAGATTTGGATCGACATTTTTGCCAGAGTCCAACTTTCTCAACTTCAAGCATATGGCTATAGGTGTGATGGAAGGTTTGTTGTCCTCCATATTGAACCGCTTCAGGACATCCTTCACATACTTGCCCTGAGAAATGAAGATGCCATCTGTCGATTGGTCAACTTCAATGTCGAGGAAATACTTCATCAGCCCTAAGTCTGTCATTTTGAATTCCTTCTTCATGGTTGTTCTGAATTGAGCAAGTAGTGATGTGTTGTTGCCAGTGTAAATCAAATCGTCCACATACAGACAAACGATTATGAGCTCACCTGCATCATTTGTCTTCATGTACATGGTGTGCTCATATGGGCATTTAATAGACCCATTTTATTGAAAATAGTTGTCAATCCAACTGTACCAAGCCTGAGGCGCCTGCTTCAAATCGTACAGGGCCTTTTTCAGCTTTAGGACTTTGCCCTCTTGGCCTTCAATTTCGTAACCCAGTGGTTGGTCTATGTAGACGTCTTCCTCCAAAACTCTGTTGAGGAAAACTGACTTGACATCTATCTGGTACACCTTTCAACCTTATTGGGCTGCCAATGCCAGGATCATTCTAACTGTATCAAGTCGGGCTACAGGCACATATACCTCATGGTAATCAATGCCTATATTCTGCTTGTAACATTTTTCCACTAGTCTGGCCTTATGCCTGTCAACTTCTCCTTGGGTGTTGAATTTCATCTTATACACCCACTTGACCCCAATGGTCTTCTTTCCTACTAGGAGATTTGATAGCTGCCATGTGTCATTCTTCTCAATGGCTTCAATCTCCTCATCCATCATCTGCACCTACTTCTGATTCTGACTTGCATCTTCGAACTCCACTGGATCAACCTCAGTGAAGAATGCAAAGTCAGAGTATTTCTCATCTTGATGAGTTCGGTTTGCCTCATAAATTTCTTGCAAGCTCCTTGTCTTCGTGGGCATCACCAGGTTCTAGATTCTGCTTGCAAGTGGAGGCGACCAAGATGGTGTGGTTGTGCTGCTGCTGGCATCGCTGCTGTTACTGGAGGCTGCAGGTGGCTGCACACTGCCCTCCTCCATATCAACAGACTCTACTACTGTTGGCTCTGACTAGCCAGCCTTTGATTTCCAGTTCCAAGCTTCATCTTCCAGGAACTTAACATCATGGCTAATGATGGATTTTTCGTCACAAGGTTGTACAACCTGTACGCATTTGCCTATTCACTATACCCTGTGAAGATGCACTTATTTGGTCTATCATATAGTTTTTGTTGCTTCTCTTCTGGAACATGTGCATAAACAATGCATCCGAATACATGCAAGTAAGCCACACTTGGCTTCAGACCATTCCAGGCCTCCTGAGGGATTTTGTCCTTCACGCTTTTGGTGGGACATCTGTTCAGCAAATAGACTACACAAGTTACAACCTCTGCCCAAAATTCGTGCGGTAATCCCTTTGCCTTCATCATGCTGCGTGCCATCTCCATGATGGTCTAGTTCTTCCTCTCAGCTACGTCGTTCTGCTGCGGTGTGTATTTGGTAGTGAGCTACCTCCGAATTCCATGCTGCTTGCAGAAGTTATGGAATTCGTTGGAGATGTATTCAACTCCACCGTCCATCTTGAGAGTCTTGATCTGATATCCGCTCTGTTTCTCCACCAGAGCCTTGAACTCCTTGAATCTGGAAAATGCTTTTGACTTCAGCTTGATGGCATAGATCCAAGTATTTTGACTGAAGTCATCTATGAACGTTAAGAAGTATTTATTACCGATAAACATGCTGGTCTGCATCGGACCACAAATGTCTAAGTGCACCAGCTCTAGTGGCTATGATGCTCTCCAAGACTGACCGAAAGGGAATGAATCCCTATGTTGTTTTTTGACTAAGTAGCCCTCACAAACTTGATTTTGCTGCTCTACCAAGGGTAAACCCTTCACCATCTGCTTCTTGTGTAGTTGATTCAGGCCACTAAAACTCAGGTGATCGAACCTGAGATGCCACAACCAGGTAGCATCCTTCACAACTGCACTCAAAGACATCAAATATTCATTCTGAATCTATAGCGAAAACATCTTGTTTTTCATCATGGACACCATAGCGATCTGCCCATGCGACTTGTCTCTGATGGTACATACTTCATCTTTGAACTAGACTGTATGTCCCTTTTGTACGAGTTGTTAAATGTTTAGCAGGTTGTGCTTTAGACCAGGTACATAGTAGACGTCATAGATCTACTTCTATTCACCATGCCTGGTGCGGATGAGGATCTTTCCTTTCTCAATCACGGGAACCTTACTGTTGTTCCCCATCTTCACCTCAAACCGAACTATTTCATCCATTGTGAGAACATTTCCTTGTTCCCCGTCATGTGGTTGCTGCACCTGCTGTCCAAATACCAAACATTCTTCTGACACTCCTCAATGTTGCAAGTCAACAACATGTTCCCTCCTATCGCATTTTTGACTTCGTCCGTGTAATGGGCCTGCTGCTGATTGTCCTTGGCCATCCACTTTCTGCACTATGAGATGTAATGGCCGAACTTCTTGCAATAATAACACTGGATCTTTGACATGTCCTTCTTCTAACCAGATCCAGCTTGTTGGTTTTTCGCATCGCCTCTTCCACCTTGTTGATGGAAATTATAGTTGGTCTCTCCCTCACTAGGGTTTGACCATCCTCCTTGCTTGTTGCATTTCCCATGCCTGCCTCTACCTCTTCCTCCTTGAGAACTAGAGGCACCATGGTGGGATTCTTGTCTATCGCTGTCTCGAAATGAGACCTGAGCCTTGAATGCTTGCTCTAGAGAGGACTGATATGAATGACTCAACCTCTGCTCATGTGTCTGCAACGAACCCATGAGCTCATCTATCGAGAGGGTTGTTAGATCCCTTGACTCTTCGATTGCTATCACAATCGAGTCAAACTTGGCAAGCAGATTTCTGAGAATCTTCTCCATGATTCTCTGGCTCTACACGATTTCTTCATTTAACCGCATATGGTTGATGATGCTCATCTTTCGGGTGAAGAAGTCACTCATGGACTCAGACTTACTCATCTACATATTTTTGAACTCCCTTCTGAGCATTTGTAGCTTAACCAACTTTACCTTGTTGGTGCCCTGGTACGAGTTGGCCAGAATCTCCCAGGCCTGCTTCGCCTTGGTGGTTGATGCGATCCACGGGAAGATGGTCTCTTCGACCACTTGCATGATGTAGAAGAGGGCCTTCTGGTCCTTCTTCATGTTCTCCTTCAACAAATCCTTGTCAGATTGGGAGAGGGTGTCCAGTGCTACTACATTTGTCGATTTTGGGTAGCCGTTCTCGACTAACTCGCACAGCTCCTGATATCCGAATAGGATCTTCATCTGAATGCTCTTGTAATCGTAGTTCTTGTCGTTGAACCATGAGATCTACAACTGCAGAAAATTATTACTGACGGAAGGCATTCTACTATCTTTGCATCAAGGCACACAAAGGCTCTGATACCAATTTGATGAAGCAATTTTAAAACATTCAAACCGCCACACTACGTAAATCCACCCGAGTGCACAAATTTTTTCTACGATGTTGGGTTGTGCGGGTTGAGAACAACAAAGTAGGGCAGAGGAGAGGTTGGTAAATGCTCGATCAACGCCCGGTTGCGTACGAAAGTGTGTGCGTAGTCAGGCGGCTGGGTAGGACTTAGCCAAATTTTATTTGGCAGTCCGTCTGGTTGCGCACATCAGAACATGAGCAGTTTGACTGTGCTGTGCAAGTGGGTAAGGGTAGAATAACTTAGCCAAAAGTGGCTAGGGGCCCTCTTGAAAATATCCTGTTCGAAGTCGCTATGACTTCAGACAGTGCACATCAAAAATTGTGCAAGTGGGAGTAGAGGTGTTTGTCATGCTGGGGACAAGCAAAACTTGGTGGGTTTTTCGAAGTTACTTCTTTGGAGGGTGATTCGGGAATTATCCACAACTAAGGAAGCGCTAAAATAACAAAAGAGCTATAATAGACTGGTATTAAAATGCACTAATATTAGCAGGTGCAAGAGAGTTAATGAGACAGACAAAAATCGATAAAATCCTAAAAATACCAGAACAATTTGTATTAAAAACAAATTACAAAGATCCTCAACCGAGGATTCACCAACATCTGCAAATGAGATTTGCAGGATAAACTAAAGGTTTTACCACAACTGAGATTGCTGCCTGGGTTACAAATAAAGGAGCTTCTCTACTCACTTAAACTGGTCTGCTTCAGCTACTCTGAAACTGACTGCTTCAATTTTGCATTTGTCCTTCTCTTGACCGCTATTAGGCCTCTCTTTCTGAATCCCCCCCAACATCTAAAGACACGAACTACATTATATAGCCACGGGCAGAGGAAGATAGGGCTTATCTTCTGACAGGTTCTGACAGATCCTGAACTAGAGTTTCTGACCAATCACCGAACTGGCATTAACTCAACATGCTTGGCAAAGTGCGATGATCTGATTTGTGGTGATCGGATCTGTCAAGTGTCACATCTATCAAAAGACACGTGCAACATCAAGTCAAAATTTTTTTTTGGTACGCCCATCTTCACGAGCACAGTCTGACATCGTCCAGGTTCGGAGCGCAGTTGGGCGGAGGTGTGAAATCGGGATTAATATTTCTAACAATTTATATGGTGGCAAAAGATGTATAATAATATCGAAAGCGTCTTTTGCAATCAGAATGGCAACTGGCACCCCACCTGCTCCCGGCAAAGAGATCACATTTTTCTAGTTTTTTTTTTTATGTATTATTATTACCATAAACTACTTACAGCTGGATCGTCATATGGAGAGGGCACCCAGGAAACTCAACATGTCACTTAGATATCTAGGTGAGAACGCAGTTTTATTATAAAAATATGTCACTAAAGTAATATTAAGGTGCAACTTCGGTTGGGATTTTTTATTGGACATCCCATGATATGTCACTGAAAATAATATTAAAGTGGAGATTTTTTTATTGGACACTTAGAATCTACTTTTTGGATGGAAGGTGAATTGATACTTATCCATCACCTTTTTTTAGTTTCCATTATTTTTCATGAGTATAGTTTTTTATTTTATTTTTTAGATTTGATTAGTGTGAGAAATTATTATAATGGATGTTTAGAGTTGGATATTTGTATTTCACCATGACCTTTTATAAGGAGAGAATTAAGCCTATCAATAAAAAATTTTACATACAACCCTATACACAATGGTTTAAACTTTTTTTTTTTTTTGAAAAAATGAAAAATATGTTATATTAATAGAAGTTGTATTACAAGGTAAAATTAGTTGGATAGACATCAAGGGAGAAAGGATCTCCTCCTTCAATACCTTCTGGTTCAAAAATTACCCATAAAACATTACCATACATAATGTAGATATCCATACACCTTAGCACTACCATAGTTGAATTCTAATTTATCCAATTTATCTGAATTTCGTAAACCATCCATTTATCTTCATGTTGTGTTGCTTTGTGGTCTAATTGTGATAGATTAATTAGAATCACTATCTACTCTTCATGTTATGCTATTTGCTTGTATCACCTCCCACATCCCTTGGATTATTTGGCATCAACTTATTTGATTTTCCATTTGAGAGTCCACATATTACCCTTCCTCCAGATATTTTTCCCATTTTGCTAAATAGTTCTGCCACACTATTTCCCTCTCGCTTGATATGTGTAATAGAAACATTTTAAAAAACTTGCCAGATCTTTTGATTGCTTCCACCTTTCTTCTCTCTCCAATTCCTAGCACCTGAAAGGGCCTTATCAGATCTAATGTTCCAGCCCATACCTGAGAGTCTGTCTCTATCCACAACTTATGTAATTGTAGATTTGCAGCTATCACTGATGTTGACAAGATCGTCTATCCTTCTGCTTCATTATTTGTTGCCTCCCCTATCTCTTTTGCTCTCCAATACACTTGTTCTCCTTTCTAATTTTGCATGATAATACCAAAACCAGCTTTCCTAGGGTTTTTATTAGAAGCTCCATCTGTGTTTGCCTTCACCCACTCTCTGGGAGGCGGCCTCCACTCTATGTTATTTGAGGGGATCTCACCTGTGTATCCATCCCTAAGTTGTTTCTCTATTACAATTATTCCAAGGCTCCATAGAATAATCACTTCCTTCATTTTTATGTTTGTTTTCTCCTATAATATGATAGATAGTGTTTCTGTTACCTTGCTCATAATCCTCTCCCATACTTGCTCCCTTGTTTTGTGCTCTGATCTAAATATGTGTGCATTTCATTCTAGCCATAACTGCCACCATATGAAGCTAGGTCCTAGTTTCCATGTCATTTTCATTGTTTTAGTCTTAAAGTTGCACTGTTTCCATTTCTTTTAAAAGCTTTCCTAGCTCTTAAAAACTTCCCAATGTTGTCTCATCTACCTCCACCAATTGATCAATATGTTTTTAGAAAAAGAACACCCAAAAAATAGGTGATTCAAGGTCTCCTCTGCCTTTCCACACAAAACACATTTGGAAGGCCCAAAGAAACCTCTTTTTCTTAAATTATCAAAAGTCAAGCACTTTTTGTGGTTAATCAGCCATGAGAAAATGTTAATTTTTGGCCATCATTCCTTTTGCCAAATAAATGTCCATGGAAGTGGTGCTAGGGTAATCTCATATACACAAACTACCTTGTATCCCTCCTTTGTCTTATAAATTCCCAGATTACTTCCTTCCCATCCAAGTATGTCTCTCTTAGAACCATCCTAAATTGGGCGTCTTTGTAGATGTTTCCATAGTTTTTTCTTTAGTTCCTTTGTCCCCCTCACTATCCATTCTCGGTGATGTTGATTCCATGATATCATATAGTAAGAGGCTTTCCACCACCTTGTTTTTTGGAGTTTTGCTTTTCAACTCTTCATATTTGGGAATGTCTGAATAATTGGTTGAGATTGGTTCCATGAATCCTCCCAAAATAGAACATCCTTTCCATCCCCTAACTGCCAATATAGGTAGGGCTTTATTAACTCCTGGATTGCTAAAATTATCCTCCATACTGTAGATCACTCTCCTTCCACTCTATGTCTTGGAATGTTTTTCTCAGCCACTCCTAGATAAAATTTGGCTTGTAAGAGTTGACTTCATAAACCCCTAATAGCTATAATCCATCTCCAATATAGCTTCCCAGTTAGTACCTTGTTGTTGTGGTATGTTCATATTATCCCAAATCCTCCTTGTTTTTTTGGTTGACATATTTTCTCCCAACCCACTAGTACTACTTTTTGTTCTTCCATTGCACCTGACAACAAAAACGTTCTTGTGAGTTCGTCAATATCTTTTAAATTCTCTTTGGATTATGAAGTATGGAAAATTTATAAACTGGGAGAGCTTGTAGCACAACTTTAATAATTGTAAGACTTCCTCCCAAGCTTACCCATTTGTGAGTCTAGTTGCTCAACTTAGCTTGAAGTCTGTCCATAAACCCTTTCCACTGCTTGCTTTTTGTTTTCTTTGCAGATAAAGGTACTCCTAAATACTATATGGGTAAAGGAGTTTCCATGAATTTCAACAATTGTATAATTTGAGTTTTTTTTCATTAAAAGTTTTCCCAGTAGCTTGAGTATACACATCTAAAAATTCATTTATGTTTCTTGCTACTATGAGATTGGCTTGACTAATAAGATAAGTATCATCCACAAACTGTAGGTGATTTATCTCAATTTGAGAACTTATTTTCAGGCCCCTTAGCCTCCCCTCTTGTCTCCCTTTTTTGAACAGTCTCCTGAGACCCTCTACATAAAGGATGAAAAAGTAAGGGGAGAGAGGTTCCCCTTGCCTCAACCCCCTTCCTATTGTGAACATGGGAGAGGGATTACCATTTACTAGAATTGAGAATGATGTAGTCCGTGTACAGACTTTTACCCAATCTCTCCATCCCTATGCAAAGCCCATTTTTTCTAAAATCCTTTGCATAAAGGACTAGTATACTCTATCATAGGCTTTAGAAAGATCTAATTTAATAAAAATACCTAGGTCATTTTGTTTTGACATTGTGTGTATCACCTCCTGGGCCACTACTATTCCATCTAGAATTTTTTTGCCTTCAACAAAACCACCTTGCTCACTTGAAATCAGATTTGGTAAAAAATGTTTTAACCTTTCTGCCATAAGCTTTGTTAATATCTTGTATACTACATTACATAGTGAAATAGGTCTATAATTATCAATTATATCACTAGGTGGGACCTTAGGAATCAAAGTGATAAAAGTATGATTCAAGGGTTTTAATATTTGCTTACTTTGTCTGATTTCCTCCAGTGCCTCCACTACTGCTTGGCACACAATTTCCCAAAAATTCTGATAAGATTCAATGGAGAATCTGTTTGGTCCTAGAGTCTTCCATATTTGCATTTTTTGTATGATTTGCGAGGTTTCTTCCAAATAAATTTCCTCCATTAATAATTTATTGTGTTCAGGTTTGACTAATTGCATAATTACCTCTAGTATCTTCTCCTGCCATATTGCATTCAAATTTTCATTACTACTAAAAAGAGTATGGAAGTATTGATTTGCTATAATTTTCATTTCACTTCCACTGGTTTTTACCTAACCCATCATATTTGTAAGACCTATAATTCTATTTTGTTGTCTCTTTGTTGTTGATGTCCTTATAAAAGAATGTTGTGTTTTGGTCCCCCTCCTTTAACCATGTGATTTTGGCTCTTTGTCTCCAATAGATTTATTCTTGTTCTTACAAAGCTTCCTCTATCCTAATAATTTCTACCTCACGTTGCAACAGTTCTTTCATAATAGTTCCTTGTATTATATCCTGAGCAATCTTTTCCTTTTGATCCTTGATTTCATTCTTTTGGATTCTAGTTATTTCCTTCTTTTTACTCAACTCCTTTAGTTGGCTCCTTACATATTTCAGTTGTTTGTGGATTTTGAATTGGACTATCCCAAATTTTGGTTTCCCTAATTTCCACCATTCCTTTATACTGTCCCCCAACTCCTCATATTTCAGCCACCATAGCTCAAATTTAAAATTTCCCACAACTTTATGATTTTCTTCTTTTATGGTTAGGCTTACTAGAAAATGATCTGAAGAAAGCCTTTCCATGACCCTCGCTTGATGCTTGGTATTCAAATATAACTCCCCCCACCTATGAAGAAAATATCCAAGCAAGATTTAACGATCTCCCCTTCCTTTCTTCTGCTTGCCTAGGTCATGGAGCTATCCACAGTTGGGATATCTATTAGATTCATTTGACATGTTATTGCTAAAAAAAAACTATCCTTTTCCTCTAGCATGGATCTACCTCCTTGTTGTTCCTCTATTTTAAGATTTGTATTGAATTCTTCTCCCATAATCCATTGGTCCTTCGGGTAGTTGTCTCTGAAAGTTTGGATGGCTGCCCATTGATCCCTTTGTAATCTAATTGTTTGTGCTCCATAAAAATTAACTATAGTCCAAATTTTCCCAGTTTCCCTATTTTGTAACCAGACCATCAACACCCCTCTCGTAGAGGCTCCCCCTATCTCTAGGAAAAATTGGTGATTCCACATAGTGGTCAATCCACCTGATTTTCCCTATGTGCTGATTGAGTAAGGATCTCTCCTTTTTGCCATATCCTCTTATTTGTTTTTTATGTCTCCTCCTTGCATTTTGGTTTCCTATAACAAAATTATATCTGGACTCATATCTATAATAAAATTTTGATTACATTTTATCTGGGGTGACTGCCTAAACCCCTCACATTCCAAGTGATTAATATCATTGAGAATTAGGAGAGAAAAAATCAGCCATCAATTTTACCTTTCCATTCTAGCTCAAATCTCTTCCCTATTCCTCCATCTTTTCCTTGTTTAACTTCCTCCCTGCATATTGGTTTGGTTTTTGTTTATTCTCCACTTGATGAATCCCTAGAGTAGGGATTTCTTTGTTCTTATTTAATTCTTTCATCTCTATTTCTTGTGTAAAAATTATCCTCTGCTCTATTTCCCCTCCTATGGTCTCCCTCATGGGTTGAATCTCCTCTTCCATGAGAGAGGTTATGTTTGGTTTTGCTTATTGCTTGTTCCCTAACACTAGATTGGAATATTGTTCTCGATCAATTGATGTGACTTGATGAGTATCCTCCTCTAACCCATCCATTTGAAAATTTCCTTATGTTTCCATGTTTCCCAATTGTTTGAATATATCATATTTGTTGTTTGTTCTTACAACTCTTTCTCCTTGTCTCTGGTTACTATGTTGATTTCTTTTGTTTGACCTTCTCATTACTTTTTGAAAGATCTCAAAGTCTATTGGGCCTTTTCCTTCCTTTTGATTTCTCTTTTGCTGAAGAAATTGACCCGCCATGTAAATATTTGCTTTTGTCCCCTCTTGTTCATATTGATGATCCTTAACTATTGGGCACATTCTAACCAGATATCCATGAGCGTGGCACACCCGACATCTGAATGGAATAGCATCATAATCTAGTTATTGGTGCCAGACAAAATCCCTTATTTTTAAGTCTATCTCTGCTAGAAGAGGTCTGATGTGGTCCATTTCTACACAAACCCTAGAAAACATTACCGATCATCCTAAAATTGTTTCTCTTGATCTACCTTGATAATGCCCTAGTAAGTTGCCTATTACCTCGAGTACCTCCTCTTTTCAAAATTAAATAGGAAGGTCAAACAATCTTACCCATATTGGTATTGTAGTCAGTTCCACCCTCGAATTGAATTCCATATTTCATGGCTGCAAGAATAGTACCACTGGATGGTGATGATACGATCCTCCCTCAAATACTTTTTGTTGATCTACCACCGATGTGAACTCTACAAAAAAATACCCATTTGGGAGAGTTAGAATTTTGTATTCTCCTTCCAAATGCCATTGTTTCCTTATCCATGTGTGGAGGAAGTGCATGGACGGTCTGAAATCCCCGAATTTACCTATCAGGTTGTGTTTTAACTTATAAACAATATCCTCAGCTATCCAGTCCTAAGTTATTTCTAATACTAGTATTTCTTTTGCTTGTGGTAGACATCCGTTCACCCTCCCAAATAGATAATCCTCTTTTTTTTGCTTCCCCATGGTGTTTATGATTTTCTTTGCTTGTGTTTGATAGTCGTTGAAGCTATCTTGGGTTCCACATAGCTTATCTCGAAATGAGATTCCTTCGTTTGGAGGATTTGGTACCGAAGTACCTATGTCCCCCATTCTTGGACGTGATCCTTACTATTAATAGACCTCAACCCTAGCTTCTAAAACCTTAGTTTGATTCCTCATATCTCCTCTTAGGCACCTCCAAACTACGACGATTTAAACCTTATACCTCCCCCCAAAAAAACCATAACACAAACTAACCCTGAAATCTAAGGCTAACATAAATTTTACTATGATGATGTGTGCCAAGAGCCTAATAGAGTCCATTAGAGAATCTTTGATGTCGGAGCCATTATCCACCACTTCTTATTAGCTCTATAGCCCATTTTTAATAAATAATGTTTAATTTTGTTTAATAATTTTGCACAAACTTTAGCATTGAATTTTTTATCTATTATTTTTTTTTTTAATTAATGTATTATATTTCTTTCTAAAATAATATAATTATTTTATTTTTTATTTTAAAAATATTATTAAAAAATAGTTATGGTGGAGATAA